>JBCEWE010000163.1:738954-863954 GCA_039877035.1 Silurus lanzhouensis | reverse complement strand
TTTTTTACATTACATTTAATATATATTAAATACACTATACTGACAAAACTTTTACATTTAATTCCAATTTGTTGTTATAATAACCTCCACACTTCTGGGAAGATGTTCCACTCAATTTTAGAGTGTGCTTGTGGAGATTTGTGCTCATTCAGACACAATAGTGTAAGTAAAGTCAGGTACTGATGTAGGGTGTGAAGGCCTGGAGTGCAGTCAGTGTTCCAATTCATCCCAAAGGTGTTCAGTAGTGTTGAGGTCAGAGCTCTATAGCAAGCTGTTTAAAATATTCCAATCCAACTCATGTAAAGCATATCATGAAACTAGATTTGGGGTATTGTCATGCTGGAACAGGTTTGGGTCTCCTAGTTTAAGTGAGGGAAAAATTAAACGCTACTGCATTCAAAAACATTCATAAAATTTTGTAACTCCACCAATGTGGTAACAGGCTGAGGAACATCTGCACATTAATGCGACAAACTGTAAAGTGTAAATCATGACTGACACACGTATATTGTAATATAGAAAAACTACAGCTTTTGTTATTAATTTCAATAAACACTTTGCTGCTGTTCATAGAAAACAGTTTGGTGCATATATATATATATATATATATATATATATATATTATATATATATATATATATATATATATATATATATATATATATGTGCCTGGTACAGTCTTTCTGACATTTTTACTATTACTGTACATTGTATATCGATTTTGTGATTGAAGAGGAACATGAGAGTCATTCTGCTAAATCTCACTACAACAGGACAGAGAACGAGTGTACAGAAAGATGCACATTCACCTTTCCATTACTAACACATCACTTTATAGCATATTCTGCTGTTTATACAGCTAAGCCATATACAGCTGTTTATACAGCTAAGCCTTCCTCCACACACAAACACACACACAGTAGTATACATTAAGGCCATTATGATTTTTTTGTAAAAAAAACTCAAATCCATAGGAAGGGATTATGCAGAAGAGCCGCTCTCAACATGACGTATAAAAATAGCGCAATGCAGACAAAAGCATTACTCTTCCACACAGTAGTAGATGCAAACTTTCTGCCAAAGGTCTTGGCACTCCAAGCTTTTTTGAATGCTTTTAATAAATGAGCTGTATCTCAGAATGTTTGCCGGAACGCTTCAGACGCCCACTACACGCATTGCACAGTGTATACAAATTAGATTGACAAAATAATAGAAAGCTTAATGGCTTGGTTATGTTTTAGAAGGAAGTTAGTGAAACATGTGACCTGACCTAATTGACAACTTCATGCATGTGACTAGCAGTGACAAGGTGACCTGGAACCTTTCATTTTAGTGAGAAAGATGTCCAGATATGGGCGTGTCCAGCAACATGACAAAGTGAAATATAATATGTAAGGGCTTGATGCAGCAACTACCAATAAGATGGGGAAAAAAAGGCAGTACAGTCAACCCCCCATAAATCGCGGTTCGGAACTTGCGGCTCTGAAATTTTTCAAGAACATTAGGAATAACATTTTAAAAGTTTTTTTTTTGTTGTTGTTTTTTTTTTTATGTTTTCACTAACAAATTTTATTAAAATCTTGTAAAACACATCATTGTATTACAGTGACATAAAGTACCATAGGGGCTGCGGGGGTGTGTTCAAAAATCCCGGATTTTACGTTTTAGGGTAAAATCCAGTGTTACGTCTTAGAATGTAACCCCTGTGAGTTCCAGGGGACCACTGTATAGTTATCTGTAACACATGACCTGTCTTCTAATTTGATTTTGCCAAGCCCCTGATAAATGTTACTATAAAATAGATTAGATTCGATTAAACTTTAATGTCATTCCACATGTTACAGTACAAGGCAACAAGATACAGCATATAACCAAAATTGCATTTGGTAGCAGTGTAAAATATTTACATATGTACAGGTTGGTAAGACTACGATATATGAGAGATATGAATAAATAATGACAAATGAAGAAATGAATGAGTGATATAATATGATACTGTAGCAACTAGTAGCAGGAACACTTTCTGCCAATGTCATAGTAGTCAAGCCACGATCACACTACACTTTTCAACCCCTTTGTCATATCACCCCTATATGCAGCAGGGAGGAAAAAAAACAAAACAATTAAAGAATTTGTAGTTCACACTTGGGAAATTGTTTGTGCTAGAAAACCAAACTGTAACCAGCTAGTGACTACCGAGGTGTTTGTGTTAATATAAGTTCACTTAGTGCTCCGTGGTGCCTACTGTTTACTCTGTTTGTGGCAAGAATGCTCAAACTAAATACACAGCTGATGGAAAGCACAGATCAGGTAACAACCATCACATCAGAAACGAGAAACAGTGATCGCTTTTGTTTCGCAAATCAGTTTTTTAAATAGCGAACCAAATTTCTCAGTCGCAGCGCCGTAATCACATGTGCTGATTGACGGATTGACACTGTAATCATCTGATATCAGAAAGACACAAGCCACAACTGCAACGAACTGAGATTACAGCAGAGAAACGGAGAGCGGCTGCACAACTATCCATCCAAATCTGTTTAAATCGAACAGACTAAAAACAACCATTTAATTTACATATCAGTTATTGATATGAATGCTGAAGGGATACCAATAGCATTCTCAGTAAAAGAAAAGAATGCACTTGCAAATATGTTTCTATTTAATGGCCACCAATTCAAGGCTTTACATCAGGCTATATCTTAAAATAAACCCCCCCACCCCACCCCACAAAAAGTAGAAAATATTCTACACTCCAGTATGTAGAGGTTTGTCTCCTCTGGAAGAGAAAAAAAAGACTATTAGACTGATAAATCTAGATTGCACTAAAAATAGCATGTGGGTTTGAGTCGGAAACCTTCCCAAAGAAAATATACTGTGGTCTATATGGACCCATTTGCGGTTACAATAACCTTCACTCTTCTGGGAAATTAGTGCTGTGCGAATAATTGCATCGCAATCGTGATGTCGGCTTGTGCGTACTTTCTGAGAACAGTTTGCAGATTTTTTGCAAATCTTACAAATTAAAAAAGACCAGATAGTCTCAGTTTAGACAGTGCAAGTGTGGCACGTGTGGTCACATGACTTTCCAGTGTGCAGTGGAGAGACCAGCTGAATATGGATGCCAAGCAGAACGACTCTGAACTGGTCTGCTACCTCTGATATATGGCCATATTTTAGCTTTAAGATCACCAACACTGAGCAGAGAGATAAACTGTGTTATTAAAGTTGCTATTTTACGTGCCAATATGACAAATCTGTAACAGATCTCACTGGTCCGGGTTGGAAGAAAGTGACGACAGACAACTGTTCAACAGACAGCGCTTTCTTTTAGTTTTCATTCACTTTTGCCCTGCCGCTTCCCTCGTACTCACGCCGGGACACAAACACACATCTTTCCTCAACGCCAACGCGTAACCCGCACACACTCACGGATTGGCGCGCCTGCACCTGGCAACCGCCACTTTCCCCACACACATCCCCATACACGCCGTCAGCTCTGCCCGGTATCTTTCCATCTCTTTTCCTCTCTCTCTCTCTCTCTCTCTCTCCGGTGTCTGTTACATCCTGCGGTAAACAGGGCCGTTCCTAGCATTTTGGAACCCTGGGCAAGATTCCTATTGTCACCCCACACGCCTCTGTGCTCCCACCACAATTCTCCACTCCCACACCATACAAATTATTATCAATCTTCCATAAAAAAAAAAAAAAGGTTAAACACATTTAATAATAATGAACTCAAAATTGCCTGAATTCAAGTACGTAAACATATACTGTTTCTTGAACTTCTATAAATATAATTAAAAAAAAATAAATAAATAAATAAACCAGATAAGCATACTGTACTTATGACTTATTTCTGCCAAGAATTAATTCTATAGGATTATACAAATCATACAAAAAAAGTGTGCAATAGTCATATTTACTTATGTTTACATAATCTAGACAACATTAAGGTGAAAGTTCAATAACACTGTACCGTCACTATATCATGACTTGCAAGCAGGTATTTATTAGTGTGGTTATTATTTCCGCACTTCAATATTTCGATAAATGAAAATACCTAACATTGTTAACAGCAGCAAACAGCATGGCTATAGACTTGTTAAAAACAGGTAAGATAAGCTTCACCAGATGTCCACAGCACTGCTCCTCCCCCAGCAGATGCCCATTTATTGCAATTGACAATTACATTTTACTTATCCACATTGACTTATCATGTAATCATATTTTTACTAGAGTGGGAATCAAACTCCTATGTTTGTTGTTTAGATATTCAACTCCTAATGGTCGACAATGCTTTGGCTATCAATTTTAGCTAACTCTCATGCCACTTATCATGCTAACGGACAAATAGTGTCAATAGCAACGGCTGAAAAACTCCTAACATTCTGTGAAAATGCTGTATGAAGGCTCAAGAGTGTTGTCTCCGTCCTGTGTTACTTATTAATAAGCTCTCGTGTGCTTTTCAGCTGAAAAGTTTGAACTAGCTAGCATTATGAGCTGAATTAGAGTTGCCTACTATTAGGTATACTGTATAAAGACAGTTCATCCAAAATGTTTCGACTTAGGAAGCCAGCCTGGCTCTTAATGTAGTAAAAGGCATCTATTTGAGTTGTCATGTAAAAATATGGACAGTCAAACAGTACCACATGTTACGCAGATTGCACTTTCATAATGTAAAGGAGCAGGACTTCAGATTCAACTTTTGTTCTGATGTTTTTCTTGTCAGGACGGTATTACATTGCATGTGCAAAGTGTAAAACTGGATTCCGTGATGGTTTCTCTCTGAACTCACTGAGATGTAAAAGTAGTCTTTAATGTGTGTCTCCAAAATTAATGACATGACATTTTTTGTTTGTTTCAATCCATTATGTGGCAGATGAGAAAGCACATTTTTTTTGGTTGTCAATGTTAACTTTTATGGTTAAAAAAAGAATTTACAAAGTTTCGCCAATAAATTTATAAATAAATAATAATTATTATAAATAATGTTGTATGTGCACATTGACTTTAAATACACCAGGACTGATTGTAGAAATTTTTTGCTGGTGGCCCCAGGAATTTGCTATATTAAGCAAATTTATACTAAAATTAACCGTAATAGATAGCATCATGCTTCAAATCCAAATCAATCTCTAAAGAGTGTGCCTTGATGCTAAACTGTTCCAGCATTAACACAAACACAAAACATAAACCACACTAAATGGACTACTACCTTTTGAGGCAACAGTTAATCAGCACCAGTGCATGAAGATACGACTATAGCCTATCCCAGGCTCTCAAACGTTCATAGCTAATCATATACAGTATTAGTTTAAGTTATGAGTTTCAGCCAATCATTAAGGCTGATCTTTCTGTAGCTACCATGTGCTACATTGATTATTTCCAATTCCACAAAAACCATGAAAGTTTCATAGGTATTAATAGATATCTTGCATTTTGTTTCGTGAAGCTATGTAGATTCACGTATTCTCGAAAGAATATGGGTGGACAGAGCAGGCAATAATGTTTGAGGCAGGTTTAAATAATTCCTGATGTTCTGTTTTGCCGGGTTAACATGGGTGTGGGTGTTTACTTTCGGATAAAGCAATTTTGCAGAAAGTACAGGGACAGTCAGCACTTCCTGTAAATGGTCTTCAGGACTAAGTGCTATTAAGTCAGGAAACAAATTACACTGATCAGAGGGCACTGATGAAACAGCATTGCAAGTCTAAGCATCTAGTGTGTGTGTGTGTGTGTGTGTGTGTGTGTGTGTGTGTGTGTGTGTGTGCCCTCATAAGTCAGTACCGAAGTACCATTAGTGAGTGTATTTACAAAAGCAAATCAGTAAACACATATCCATCTAAAGACATTTCTCAAACAAATTCAGATCATTTTACTACAGAAATGCGTCTTTATTATTTCGGCATAAGGAAAGTTTTTTTTTTTTATATAAAATACAGCCATATTTTCAGTATTTTTTAATTAGTTAGCTCAGAACACCAACCTTTTTACTCAATATACTGCATATACCCAGCAGTCAGTTTGTTTTTCTACGCTGTTTGACATGAAATTATATTTTTTCTCATAGAACTTGAATGTTTGTTACTTGGGGAACTCGAGTTGTGTCACAACACTTTGGGAACGCCTTGCGTTGCCCACGCTCTAAATCAAGTGTGAAGAGCAGCACCACACGTAGTGGGGCTCGCAGGCCGACCTGGCAGAAGGCATGGAGACGGATGAGTTGATTATTTCGGGTCCTCTCCTCCCCGGTTCAACGGGATGTGTCCCACCCGGCATCAAGATGTTGTTCTCGCCTGTTTAAAGGAGTTGGGGTTAAGACTAATCACAGGGAAGAGTGTGCTTTCTCTAGTACAGAGAACCACCTTTTTGGGGGTAGTGTAGGACTCGACCGTGTTGCGGGCACAACTGTTTCCCGCCCGGATCGAAGCTATCCTCACAGCAGTCAGGAGAGTAAGAGAAGGCCAGTCACTAACTGTAAAGCAGTTTTAAAGGCTGCTGGGTCTCATGGCGACAGCATCCAATGTGATCCCACTCGGCCTCCTCAAAATGAGACCCCTCCAGTGGTGGCTCAGAGACAGAGGGTTCTCCGAAAAGGGCAGTCCACTCCGTATTATCAGGGTCTCGCAGCGAGCCCTTCATACCTTAGATATATGGAAATAACCTATTTTCCTGTCTCAAAGCCCCGTCCTGGGAACCCCTTGTCGTTGCCTAAAGCTACAGACAGACGCACAGTTTATATCCCGGGTCCTCTAAATTGAAACAGCAGATGCCCTTTCGAGGCAAGGGCCGAGACCTGGGGAATGGAGGCTTCACCCCAAGGTGGTGGAGCAAATATGGCAGAGATTCTAAAGTGCCCAGATGGATCTGTTTGCAACTCAGAAGACTTTGCACTGTCCCCTCTGGTTATCTCTCTGTCACCCAGCCCCACTGGGGCTGGACGCCATGGTGCAGACGTGGTAAAGGCTACATCTGTACACCTTTCCCCCTATCGCACTGCTCCCAGGAGTTCTGGAGACAGTTCGCCGGCAAGACGCCTGTCTCCTCCTGGTGGCACCCGTTGGCCGGGCAGACAATGGTTCATGGATCTGGTGTCCCTCCTGGAGGGACCTTTTTGGGAAATCCCTCCCAGAAGGGATCTCCTCTCTCAGGCAGAAGGAACACTGCCTCCCATAAAAGCTATGGCTGTGGCCCCTGAGGGGGCACAGTTTCTAGCAGCTGGTCTCTCTACTGAGGTATGGTAGACTATCCTCCATTCCAGAGCTCCCTCCATGAGGAGGTCAAATGCCACCAGTTAAACCCAGTCAACTGCCCGGTTGGTTTAGTTCTGGAGTTCTTGCAGGAACAGTTTGCCACAGGGTTGGCTCCGTCAACCCTGAAGGTTTACGTGTCCACTATAGCAGGGCAGTCGCTGGCAAAACACCCACCTCTTTCCTAGCCCCCAACCAAGATAAGCAAAATGGACACGTATCTCCACAGGACGAGTCCGTGGAGAAAGTCGGAGCAGCTGTTTGTTTGCTATGACCCTCATAGAAAAGGTTTTCCTGCCAATAAGCAGACTCTCAGCAGGTGGATTGTAGATGCCATTTTCTCATCTTATGAGTCCTCTGGTCTTCCCACTCCTTTCGGAGTCAAGGCTTTTTATTTGCAAGCCAATTTAAATTAAGCTAATTACATTTATACACTATATGACCAAAAGTATGGGAAAACCTGATTTTCGCATGCTTCTTTTTATTTTTTAACACAATTGTCACTAAAACTAAAATAATCAAACATGTTCAATCATGACAATACACCTGTCAACAAAGCAAGCTCCATGAAGACATAGTTAGCCCTGCTTTTAGCCTTATTGAATACATTTGGGATAAACTAGAACACAATGTGCACCACAGTCATTCTCACCTGGCATCAAGGTCTGATCTCACTCGTCCTTGTGTAGATAAATAAATCCAAATCACCAATCACAATCTATTAGAAAGCCTTGCCAGACAAATGAAGGTTATAATAACAGTTTTTTTAAGGGAATTAAATCTGGAACAATGTTCAACAAGAACGCTGCCCAGTTGTCCATATATGTTTAGCCATGTAGTGTAGAATTTATCTCCATCATGAAAACTATATTCCAAATGATGTGAGTTCAAGTCTCTGAGTGCACATCAAAGTTTTTTCAGGGAAGTTCCAAACAATTACAGATAAATAGATGTCAAATACACAGAAAAACACATACATTTACAAGGCTATGTTGACACAGCTGGCAATAGTGGACCAAATCCGATTTATTAACCCAATCTGATTTATTTATTAGCTTGATCACGCTATGTTTTTAACACGTCCTATACCTGACACTAGTCTACTATCTTATTCGTCTACACTTTTTGTTTTTCATCCTTAGTTTCTTTAATTTTGCTTTGTAAATATTTGACTTTCCTATGTCACTACAGCCCAGATCTTTTCCGAAATTTTCTTCCAAAAGTTCTTCAAATGTGAAGCGATTGCGATATGTGCTTTCTAAATAATGTTATCCTGCCACCCAAATACTGTTTCACTGCTATCCTCCATCCTTCCTTCCTAGAAGTGCAAAAATTATGATGTATTGATGTATGGTTTGTTAAAGACATTTCGAGTTTTCTATACATATATTTATTATGTCTGTTCGGCAAGAATTCAGTGAGATTCAGGTTGTTTTATTTATGCGTTTGTGAAGGGAGATGACAGAGACAGCAGAGAGTGCCCCCCTGTCTGTTTACTTTATTTTACAAAAGCACAGCTTTTGTTGTTATGAGTGTATACAAAAAGACCCTTTACAGATACAAATGATGTATTGCTCTAATCTCTACGATCAAAAAAGACAGTAATTAAAGTTAGTTTTGGCGTTATGAGGAAAAATGCCACAAAACGCGCCAGCTTGTTTGTCGACCCGCAGAGGGTTAATTGTGTGAATCAAGGCGGGTTTTGGTGATGTTGATTTAAGACTTGGAGCATCAGTAAAACAAATGTTTACTGATTAAAAATGTTTTCCGTTAAAGTTTATTTATTTATTTTATTTCTGAAAGGACGGCGTGAGTAAACGTATGATGCACTGAAGTAATAAAAATGTGCGCTGCATTTAGCGCGTTATTTAAATTTAGTGCAGTTAAAATTAATTTGCGTTTGAATTGTAACTTTTGTTACCTAATGAATGTATCCACGCTGAACATCCATCATATAGAACACAAGCAGAGAAAAGATGATCAGTTGATCAGAAATGTCTTTGTTCTCAGTCATGTTTACATCACTGACTCCCTCTGTCTCATCCACCATAACCCCATATTTCTTGTTGCCTTCTGTCTTGCTCGTTGTGCGCTTTGTGAACTAGTCTATGTCTGTGGTGTGTGAGAGTCAGGAAATGATACACCAGTGGTAGATTGAAAAAGCAGCACAATAACAGGAAATATGTTGATGGGCCGAAATCGGCGTGCAATGAGAAGAAAAAAATATTGACATTTCACCAAATTAATGGATGGACTGTTTTGGAAATGTAAGAAGTAGAGCACAGATATTTGTGCAAAAATGTAATGAGTGGAAGTAAAAAGTAAAAAAATAAATAGTGAAGTAAAGTACTGATACAAGAATAATCTACTTAAGTACAGTAACAAAGTATTTGTACTTCGTTACTTCCCACCTCTGACTGCACCCCAGGCCTCAAGTAACTTGAGTAAGTTGATTACAAAATTTAATCTGGGTAAATGATTTGCCTCGATGTTTCGTTTAGTCTATTTAACTACACACTGAACACTGTGTTTCCCACAGACCATTAATACAGACACACCACCCGCTAAACTCTGGAGGGCTCTGGACAGTTAACACAAAAGACTCTGTGATAATTTCAAACTTAAACATAAAGATAACACAGTTCAGTTTTCACCATTTTTTTTTTTTTTTTTTTTTTTTTTTTTTGAAATGGATTTTAATATTTTTATTTATGGAGAAGTGGCATAGAGCAGGTAGTGGAGCACGTTTTAAGCTGGTGATAAATACATGGATTTAGTGCATTGAAAATTTCAAGCGGCTTTTCCAGAGACAAGAAAACCACATCGCAATACTGTGCGAGATTTAATAAATAAATACAAGAGTGAGAATAATAATGAGATTCATTAAACGAATAGTTTCCAATAACCTACTGTACACGACCACTGTGGAGGGACTTTTTAAATGCACTGTATTTGTATTTTGATGTAATATGGCAATTGAAGGCACTAAATGAGTTTAGTTTTAGTAGATATTTTTGTATGCAATTTCAGCAATATAAATGTAAATTTTTCTAAATAAGGAAACAAATGACTTGTTCATTTTAAGAGACCTGTCTTATTTTCTCTCTCTTATTCAGTATTGCTCTTTAATAAAATAAATTACTTCTTATCCGATTACTCAATAGAATAATCGTTAGAATACTTAATTACTAAAATAATTAATAGCAGCAGCCCTAGACTTTACTAACACCCTTGTAGCTGAATGAACACAAATCTCCACAACTACACTCCAAAATCAAGTGAATCTTACCAGAAGAGATGGGGTTATTGTAACAGCAAATGTCATCCATGTATATAGTATCTCACTCAAGTGAGTACACCCTTTATATTTCAGCAACCATTTTAGTATATCTTCTCAAGGAACAATACTATAGAAATGAAACTTGGATATACTTCAGAGTAGTCAATGTGCAGCTTTTAAGTTCCCTGGTGGTCTAGTGGTTAGGATGCGGCGCTCTCACCGCTGCGGCCTGGGTTCGATCCCCGGTCAGGGAACCGACCCCAGCCATTAGGGTTGCACAAGCCTTAGTGCCGGTCCCAAGCCCGGATAAATGGGGAGGGTTGTGTTAGGAAGGGCATCCAGCGTAAAAACATGTGCCAAATCAAACATGCGGATGGTCCGCTGTGGCGCCCCCTAATGGGAGAAGCCGAAAGAAGTCAATGTGCAGCTTTTATAGCAGTGCAGGTTTACTGTCCTCTGAAATTAACCCAACAAAATAGCTGGCAACAAAAGTAAGTACACCCTAAGTGATAACAGCTGTATGTAGCTGTACATGTCCTATTCATTATGTTCATGTTTTTGTCTGCTTGTCAAGACCATACAAATGTGTGTATCTTGTATTAAAACAGTTAAAATGTGGTTCTTTGAGTGCAATTCTCTCATTGGATGTTCAACATGGCACCTTGTGGTAAAGAACTCTCCACCAAGATGGCGGAGGCTTTAAGAAGATCGGTAACACCCTGAAACTGAGTCACAGTACAGTGTCCAGGGTCATACAGAGGTTTTCTATCATGGGTTCCCCTCGGAACAGTCCTCAGAAGGGTTGATCAACAAAGATGAGTCTAAGAGATTAGACTAAGACAAACTTGTCTGGCTAAGATGGTGTCCAGGATGTGTGGTGACACCCTGGTGAGGAGTACCACAAAAACTGTGTCTAGCCTACAGTCAAACATGGTGGTGGTAGCATCATGGTCTGGGGCTGCATGAGTGCTGCTGGTACTGGGGAACATGAATTCCAAAATGTACTGTAATGTACTGTACTTAGATAACAATGGTGCCTACACAAAATATTGACACTTTGGACACAGTTTTTACATGTTTACAGGTGTACTTACTTTTGTTGGCAGCTATTTTGATAATAATGGCCGTATGTTGAGTTATTTTCAGAGGACAGTAAAGCTGTACTGCTATACAAGCTGCATAATGACTACTCTAAAATATATAAAAGTTTCATTTTTCTAGTATTGTCCCTTGAGAAGATATACTAAAATGGTTGCTGAAATGTGAGTTGTGTACTTACTCTTGTGAGATACTGTATATACACATATATATTCCATGTTTAGATTTCTGTGATTTGGACATTCCAATTGCTATATTTTTTGTGATTTATCCAAATTATAAAAAGCACTGTAATGCTTTTACTAAGCAATTTATGTTTATTATGTCTTTAAAACAGGAGGTAATGTTTGCTACATCTTACTAAATGCTTTTGTTTCTAACTGCTTTTATCATAAAATCCATATTTCTCAGAAGTTGTATCCTTAATGGCCCTTTTATGACTACACAGCACCGTTAATAGCATTGAGAACATACATAGTATGTGATTAGGACTTAGACTGCAAATTTATATAGTACTTTTTAATTTCATATATGATTAAAAACATTTAAATAAAGAACTGTGATCAAACAAACAAACAGCAAGTGTGTTGGTGGTCGGTGTGAATAATACATTAGCTTGCTAAACAGAAAGCAGCTAATGGGTCAGAAGGTGCAAAGAGCAGCTTTTTAGGATTCTGCTGAAAAGCTTGTGTTACTGCAGACTGATTTTCTACCCTACATCTTATTACACAACTCAAGCGCCCATCTGTTGCCAACCAGCTGGAATATGGAGGATACTGTTCTCAGGAGGACAAGTCAGGTGAAAGTGGTAGTCTGGTGACTGGATTAAATGTGTGTGTTTATATGAACATGCAAATACTGGCATACAGCATACAGTATAAGCTCACACATACAGTGCTCTCCACTAACCTTTTTTCATAAAACTGTTGTGATTGCAAATGTTTGATATCCATGAAAGCAGAGTATTTTTTGTGAATTCATTTCAACTAAATGTCTCATATGTGTATATACAACATACAACCATTACTGTCTAAATAGCTAGCAACAAAAAAAAGTACACCCTAAGTGATAACAGCTGTATGTCATGTAACCATGCAAAGCCACATATCCTATTCATCATGTTCTTGTTTTTGTCTGCTTGACAGGACCAAACATATTTGTGTATCTTATATTAGAATAGTTAAAAGTTGGTGCTTTGAGTACATTCTCTCATACTGACCACTGGATGTTTAACATGGTACCTCATATTAAAGACCTCTCTCTGAGGATTTGAGAATTAGAATTGTTTCTCTTCACCAAGATGGCCAAGGCTATAAAAAGATCGGTAACACCCTGAAACTGAGTTATAGTATAGTGGCCAGGGTCATACAGGTTTTCCAAGACGGTTCCACTTGGATTAAACCTCACAAGGGTCGATCAAAGAAGTTGAGTCCCTGTGCTGTGCGTCAGGTGCAGAAGCTGCCTTCAAAAGGCAGATGCATAAGTAAGTCAGTGCTCAGACCATATGCCACACACTGCAACAAGTCAGTTTGCATAGCCGTCGTCCCAGAAGAAAGCCTCTTCTGAAGCTGGTTTACAAAAAAGATAAACTTGTTTGGCTCAGATGGTGTCCAGCATGTATTATAATTGTTTTATTGTTGTTGAATAGATTTTAATATTATTATATTATTCGTACTGTAATTCCTTTTCACGTGAGGAACAAAGTTATAATCTGAGTTCCCTTAGGAATGTATTAAGTGGCGGAATACAAGTTTGTTTAGTCTCTGCCTCTGACTTAAGTGATTTTTTGAATTATTACTATTTAACATGAGAACAAACGCAACAATGCCAGGGGTATAAAAAAAGAAACTAGAGTGAGCGCAGTGTATCTGTGGCTACTTACTCTGTACCGGAAATTTGATTTGTTTTGCGCATGCTAACCAGGGGGTGACAAGCAGCAAACTATATCTCTATGGATTATTTAGCACTTTATATACAGCTTTAAGAATTTCTCTGAAAAGTAGAAAATCCTGACAAATGTCAGGTAAGTGAATAATTGAAAGATGGAAGGAATGAAAACATTAGTAAAAGTATTCTTACATAAGTCCAACAGTTTAGTAGAACATATCTTTAATAAATGTTATATTATATGTAAAAAATGCACACACACAAATGTAAACTATTTAATTAAAGTTTTCCAATTATTTAGTTGAATTTAATCTATTTAATTGGTGCCAATTTAATTGATTACTCAATTTAATCAATATAATGAAAAGTGTATTGCGTTAATTTGATTTATTAATATTTAAAATTGTTTTTCAACCCAGCCATTATGGATGCACAAGCCAGTGCACTCTTAGTGCCGGTCCCAAGCCCAGGTAAATAGGGAGGGTTGCGTTAGGAAGGGCATCCAGCGTAAAACGTGCCAAATCAAATATGCGGATCACAAATGAGAATTTCATACCGGATCGGTCGAGGCCCGGGTTTACAACGACCGCCACAGGTATCGTTAGCCGACAGGGTACCGGTGGAAATTGGGCTACTGTTGGCCGAAGGAGGAGAAGGAGAGGAGGAAGACGTCTACAGAGACGGCAGGGAAAGGAGCAGTGCAGGAGAGTGGAGGTTCGGGTTGGTACTTTAAATGTTGGTACTATGACGGGTAAAGGGAGAGAGGTAGCCAATATGATGGAGAGAAGAAAGGTAGATATGCTGTGTGTTCAGGAGACCAAGTGGAAAGGGAGTAAGGCCATTAACATTGGAGGTGGATTTAAACTGTTTTATCATGGTGTGGATGGAAAGAGAAATGGTGTAGGGGTGATTCTGAAGGACGAGTACAGTAAGAGTGTAGTGGAGGTGAAGAGAGTTTCTGATAGGGTGATGATCGTGAAGGTGGAAGTTGAAGGGATGATGATAAATGTCATCAGTGCCTATGCTCCACAAGTTGGCTGTAAGATGGAGGAGAAGGAAAGATTCTGGAGTGAATTGAATGAAGTGGTAGATGGTGTACCTAGGAAAGAACAATTGGTGATTGGGGCAGACTTTAATGGGCATGTAGGTGAAGGGAACAGAGGTGATGAGGAGGTGATGGGTAGGTATGGTTTTAAGGAGAGGAATGTGAAAAGGCAGATGGTGGTAGATTTTGCTAAAAGGATGGAAATGGCAGTGGTGAACACTTATTTTAAGAAGAAGGAGGATCATAGGGTGACGTATAAGAGTGGAGGAAGGTGTACACAGGGGGACTATGTGCTATGCAGGAGATGCAACCTAAAGGAGATTGGAGACTGTAAGGTGTTGGCAGGGGACAGTGTAGCTAGACAGCATCAGATGGTGGTCTGTAGGATGGTTTTGGAGGCGAAGAAGAAGAGGAGGAGAGTGAGGACTGAAAGAAGAATAAGATGGTGGAAACTGAGGGAGGAAGAGTGTAGTGTGAGGTTCAGGGAAAAGGTCAGACAGGCTCAGTGGTATTAAGGAGGTGTTGGATGATTGGGCAACTACTGCAGGAGTGATGAGGGAGGCAGCTAGAAAAGTACTTGGTGTAACATCTGGAAATAGAAAGCAAGACAAGGAGACGTGGTGGTGGAATGAGGAAGTGCAGGAGAGCATAAGGAGAAAGAGGTTGGCAAAACAGAAGTGGGATAGACAGAGTGATGAGAAAAGTAGGCAGGAGTACAAGGAGATGTGGCAGCAGGTTAAGAGGGATGTGGCGAAAGCCAAGGAAAAGGCATATGAGGAGCTGTATGAGAGGTTGGACAATAAGGAAGGAGAAAAGGATTTGTACCGATTGGCCAGGCAGAGGGACCAAGCTGGGAAGGATGTACTGCAAGTTAGAGCAGTTAAGGATGGAAAGGGAAATGTGTTGACTAGTGAGGAGAGTGTGTTGAGAAGGTGGAGGGAGTATTTTGAGTAGCTAATGAATGAGGAAAATCAGAGAGAGAGAAGGTTGGATGATGTGGAGTTGTTGAAGCAGGAAGTGGACAGGATTGGTAAGGAGGAAAAGTGAGAGCAGCGATTAAGAGGATGAAGAGTGGAAAGTCGGTTGGACCAGATGACATACCGGTAGAAGCGTGGAGATGTTTAGGAGAGATGGCAGTGGATTTTTTCTCAAGATTGTTTAACAGGATTTTGGAAGGTGAGAAGATGCCTGAGGAATGGAGAAAAAGTGTGCTGGTACCGATCTTTACGCATAGAGGAGATGTGCAGTCTTGCAGTAACTACAGGGGAATTGAGTTGATCATTCACACCATGAAGTTATGGGAAAGAGTAGTGGAAGCCAGGCTGAGAGAAGAGGTGACCATCTGTAAACAACAGTATGGTTTCATGCCGAGGAAGAGCACCACAGATGCCTTATTTGCTTTAAGAATGTTGATGGAGAAGTATAGAGAAGGACAGAAGGAATTGCATTGTGTATTTGTGGATTTAGAGAAGGCGTACGACACGGTGCCAAGAGAGGAGTTGTGGTATTGGTGTGTCAGGTGTGTCAGAGAAGTATGTGAGGGTGGTGCAGGACATGTATGAGGACAGTGTGACGGCAGTGAAGTGTGCAGTAGGAACGACAGACTGGTTCAGGGTAAAGGTTGGACTGCATCAAGGATTGGCCCTGAGCCCTTTCCTGTTTGCAGTGATGAACAGGTTGACGGACAAGGTCAGACAGGAGTCTCCCTGGACTATGATGTTTGCGGATGATATTGTGATTTGTTGTGAGAGTAGGGAGTAGGTTGAGAAGAGCCTGGAGGGAAAGTTTATATGTCTGTGGTGAGACCTGCGATGTTGTATGGATTAGAGACAGTAGCATTGAGAAAAAGACAGGAGGTGGAGCTGGAGGTAGCAGAGCTGAAGATGTTGAGGTTTTCGTTGGGAGTGACGAGGATGGATAAGATTAGAAATGAGTTTATTAGAGGGACAGCGCATGTAGGATGTTTTGGTGACAAGGTGAGGGAGGCAAGATTGAGATGGTTTGGACATGTGCAGAGGAGGGACATGAATTATATTGGTAGAAGAATGCTGAGGATGGAGCCACCAGGTAGGAGGAAAAGAGGAAGGCCAAGGAGGAGGTTCATGGATGTGGTGAGGGAAGACATGCAGGTAGTTGGTGTAAAAGGGGCAGATGTAGAGGACAGGGTGGTATGGAGACAGATGATCTGCTGTGGCGACCCCTAATGGGAGCAGCCAAAAGAAGAAGAAGAATATTTAAAATTGTTTTTCAAATGTATACTGTTCTAATGTTGATGATCATAAATGTTAATCATAATTCATAATAATAATAATAATAATAATAATAATAATAATAATAATAAACTGTTAATTAAAACAACCAGCAATTTCCTGTTTTGCATTTCGTCCCCCTAACCATACCGAAATTGAACCGTACCATGACTTAAAAACCGAAGTATATACCGCACTGTGAATTTTGTGCACTGTTGAAGGAATTTTATATATATATATATATATATATATATATATATATATATATATATATATATATATATATATATATAAGAACAAGGTTGGCTGTTTGCCAGACACATTAAGGAAAAAAACTTTAGATGGCTGGTCCAGAACTATCTGGGGCATAAGGAGAGATTTAATCCAAAATAGTACCAAAAGAAAGTCCTTACTATCAAGCAGGGTAGAGTGAGTCTAGCCCAGAGCAAGCTTGGAAATGTCAAGGAATCATTGAGAAGAATATCAGGCTATCAGTTTGAAAAACTCAAACACTCAAGTCTATAAAAAATATGTCTCATCATTAAGGGAGGGACATCTTAAACTTGGCCGAGCAAAAAATGCCAACCTGGCGAGATTTGTTAATAATAATAATAATAATAATAATAATAATAATAATAATGATAATAATAATAATAAAGTCATTTTATAAATTTCCTCCAATAAGATGTCAAAAAATGATAATTGGTCATAGAAGGAAATTGTAACATTCTGAGATATTGCTGCTAAATGGAGTGTCACAAGTTGAAGCAAAGTTAAATGTCATGGTCTAATGAACTATGAGTGCAAATCACTTTCATGTGTGAGTAGTCTTTATTTAGGCTGTTCACTATGTATTAAGGGGTCAAGTTCATTTAAATATCTTTATAACGCCTAACGGCTGAATACTCAAATCTGATTGGACTTGAAAAGTAGTTCTGGCTGTATTGTAAATGTTAATTAATTTATGCCACCTTTTATTACATTATTGTCTCTATAGTAAAGATTATATAATTCACAGAGTGGCTGGTAATAAATGGGTTTTAAAAATGTGATGTTTAATAAAGTAAAGCCAAAAAAAATGTATGTTGCCGATATTTTCGTTAAAAGATATTCAATTAATGCTTATGGAAGGAGTCTTGGTTGTAATCTATTTGCAAGAGTCAAGGTGCTTTCTAAAGTTTATCAGATTTGTTCAGGAGTTTACAGTTTACATTTTTTTTTTTTTAAGTTTTTTTTGAGAAAGAGAGAGAGAGAGAAAGAGAGAGAGAGAGAGAGAGAGAGAGAGAGAGATCGTTCTCATCTGTTACAATTATAGAATGTATAGAATGTCTTTGGATGTCGTAGCTTTAAATTTGCTGCAACTCTGATTCCTATGGTCAAATTTGCATAATTTGCAAGGTAAACAGTGGTTAATATGTGTGTGAGATATGAGTTCCGATCCCAGCACTACCAAGCTGCCACTTCTGGGTCCTTTTAGCAAGGCCCCTAACCCCTTATTTGCTCAGTTGTATGTCAAATGTCCTAAATGTAAATGTAAATCTAACACCAGTGAGATTTGCAATCAGAAAAACAACACCTGCTAAGGGATCATAGGGAAACTTTTTTATCAGAATCAGGTTTATTGATCAAGTTTGTTGACACACAAGAACTGGTATGATGACAGTACAATGTGGATAATATCATCATCATCATTATCATCATCATCATCATCATCATCATCCACTTTTACAACCACAGAACGTCCTAAAAGAGAAAAGATGATTAGCACTGCTAGTGTACTTGAGGGGGAATAAAAACTCATTGAATAAAATTGCTCAGTACCATTTCGTTCAAAATATCACCTCAGTCTGCAAGTTCATACCTAATCATTATTATTCACGCCTAAAAATATATACATTGACGACTCGATTCTGGAACACATGAGGGTTGAACAATTGTAGTTCCTGTAGTGCTCACTCCTTCATATCTTTCACCCATTGCTCTGTCTTTCTACTCCTACTCCTCACTTCCTCACTCTTTTCACAACAGCTCTTCTGGCTTCGGTGAATAAAGCATATGCATCTGCTCTGTCCAATCTCCATCTCGTCTTCCCACGCACACGTGTACACACACACACACACAATCAAAAAGAAGAGATGGTCTGAGTTAATTGTGGATCTACAAAACACTCACAAGTGCAAGAGAAGTGTGTGTGTGTGTGTGTGTGTGTGTGTGTGTGTGTGTGTGTGTGTGTGTGTGTGTGTGTGTGTGTGTGTGTGTGTGTGTTGAATTATTCATGCTGATTGGACCATCCTCTTAAAAAAAAAGCAGGAGGCCTAACATGAGTTGTCATAACCTTCAGCAGGAGAGGCGTTAAGAGACAGAGCTGGAAAATGGCCCTGCAAGTGTTCTATTTATATCACTGCTGCTGATGTAGGTACAGTTTGTTAGTGTGTGTGCGTTGCATGTGAGTGTGTGTGTCTGAGGGCGGGAGGGGGGCTGGGCTAATGTTTATCTAACAGTACTGACAGAGAGAAAAAGAGAGGAATACTTTTTACACACACACACATACAAATACCCCTCTGCATGACAGTTAGATGAACAGTAGGCCATCAATAAGCCACAGTCACACTACACTTCGTTCCATTGACTTCCATTCATACGCATGCAAATGCTGGAGAGCAGAAGCAGGTCTGAAGGTCTGTTTGGTGCTCTTTGTCACATGAAGACATGTGACCAATTTAACAAAACACAGCTTTAAAAAAAAGATATAGTCAAAAAGGAGCTGCATCTTTGGCGATATTTTTAGTTGTGTGCACAAACAAAAGGTATATTTTAACATTAGCGCATAATGTTATATCCGTTTGTTGACCATATTCACATTAGTAATTCACTACTGAACTTTAGACACCTGGCTACATAAAATCACCTACATACACTCACACACTACGAATGTATACCATCCATTTACACACCCAGTTCAATATTATAGCAAGTGCTAGCACAGTGGTTACAATGTTGGATTTCTGTTCAGAAGGTCATGAGTTTAAACCTTAGCATGGACAAGATGCTATTGTTAAGCTTTCGACCTGCTAACCCCTTACATGCTCAATTGTAAGTCGGTACAGATCATTGCATGTAGTTCTGAATAAGGGTGTCTCTCAAATGGCATAAATGTAAATATCAGAAGTATTTGTTGGTGCTGGTTGATGCAGAGAGCAACACTGTGGTACTGAGAATTTTCCTAAGAGCTGAGGTATTTCACATTACACCCCTTTACATCCAATCGGCCGTTCTGTGCCACTGACAGCTGCACTCATGCGGATTTAAATTTCTTCTTAATAGCTACCGATATTATGGCATATAAAAATCACGCATTAACACTGTGACCTCATAATGTTATTTTAATACGGTAAAATTTTAACACCTACATATATATATATATATATATATATATATATATATATATATATATATATATATATATATATATATATATATATAATTTTTTTTTAATATAGATATACATTCACAGACCTTTACAGCAATGTCAGTGCAGACAATTAGTACCCAATGTACAATCGCTTTGCCTCCTGGAACCTGCTCGCCGAGGTCCTACTGAGTGTCTGGCAGTTTTTGAATGACAGGAAAAAACCGGGCAGTTTTCCAGTCTAATCCCACAGTGCAGCTAAACACTTGAATCTGATTGGTCAGAAGCCTTATATTTATTACTTTTAAACAAATAACAGCACATATAGTTCTGGTTGTAATAAGAATAACTAATACACGGTAGTAACTGCTTATTCACAGGAACTTATACTGCAGGAGCTCAATGAGGCTAATGATAAACAAGATAAAAAATGTGTTCAACAAAAATGCATACCAAATAGTAATTCAGTAAATAAATAAATAAATAAATAAATAAAAGTTTGTGGACACCTAAGCATAAGAATTCTATCTACTTTTTAAAAATCCCGTTCCAAATTTAGTCCCCATGTCCTGTTATAATAACCTCCACTCTTCAGGTTTCTCAGAGTGTGATGTACGTATTCATCAAGACTCTTTACTGTTTTGACACAGAGGTACTGGAATGAACTTGCACTAGATGTCCGAACATCTGAATCAAACTCTTCAAACAACGAGTGAAGACCTACCGTTCCTGAAACATTTAAACTAGCACTTATGTTACCTATTTGTTTTATGTATCTAAGTATTAAAAAAAATCCTCTCAACAGAGTTTACGGGCTGACGGTATCCGAACTCTTTAACCTAGTGAACCAGTGTCAAATAATTCATTGATAGAGGCTTCAAAGCACTTTTGTATGTCATTCTGGATAACAGGCACCTTCTAAATGCCATAAATATAAATGTAGTTTAAGTAAAGGGAAAAAACTTCGTTCACTGCATCTAAAGCCATCCTTTACAACTGTTTGCCTCCAATGTTGTAATAACAATTTGTGAAAGAACCAACTATTGCTACAAAAAGTCAGGTGTCCCAATTCTTTTGTCTATATAGTGTATTCCAAACACAATGCAGTCCAATTTTAGTTTCATGGAACTTACTTAGGGAGAAAAATAACACACTTTCAATTTATTTTCAGACCTTAACTCTTTACAGGAAAGAGGGGGATATTGGAATAAACTGGCCATGAAGAAAAAGAGGGAGTGAAGGGAGAGCGTCTTGTTAGCAGCCCGCTGTAGCCCTGGGAAGATTTCTATCAGATGCACGTATGGGGAGAGGCATCCAGTTAGAAAATGACTTTTTCTGCACATGCTGGGCCATTTAGCACACCCTGTGATGACTCCTGTATGGGCTGGAGATAAATGCTGTTTCTCTCAATTTCTCTCTCTCTCTCTCTCTCTCACACACACACACACACACACACACACACACACACACACACACACACACACACACACACACACACACACACACACCTCTCCCTACAACTATTTCATGTCCAAACATACTAGCTGTATTCTGCCTGTCCCATCTGTCTACCTGTTCTTTTTTCTCTTCTTCCCTCCTTAAAGCTTTGCAAACACAAAACGAAAAATAGACACAACCAAACAGGAAAATTGTTTCATTAACTGCGTTTCCCATATCATTTCTGCCCAGGAATGTGCACAAGCCGAGCCACAGAGGAGATGAATTGTGTGGCAATGATTCGAAAAACATCTATTATGTACTTATTACTTTTGGGTTCATGGATAAGCACAAAACAATAATATAGTCTAGAATTTTTGTTTTACAGTTGTGTTTGAGGACAATATTCTCCTTGTACACACTGTATAAAACTGACTAATGACTTTTTTAGATTTTTGTGTATAATAATATAATGATTCCAAGAACTATAACACGACCAGAGTCCTTCTTGTTGCTCATTTTTATGCCATAAATACATTTATAATATACTTCAGAAATGAACACTTTTGAAGAATAACTATATTAGGAATATGACCTGGCCCTGTTTGGATCAAATCCAAAATTTAATCCATGCATCTGCAGGCATACAATGATAATTGCATGTAAACCACTCGTTCTTGAGATATCGTGCTAATGCGAACCTTCGCCAAACTCTTAGCTCAAAATCCCAAATCGAAGATTTTCCACTAAAGCAAACGTAATGAAAAATAGTAAAGCACCATCTTGTGCGGGAGAGGAGCGTTTTCTGCAGTAACCCTCATTGTCCAGAGAAGTGACAAGGTCACGCTGAATGTCCCGTTTGGCCCAGCAGAGCTGAGCAGAAAAAGGCAAGGTTTTCTTGGCATTCAATCAACTCGTTTTTTTGCTGCGAAAAGCAGCACTGGCCCATGGGCAGATCCTCCTTTGAGAATTCTGTGACATTTCTGACAAGAAATGGATTTGCAATGCATGGCAGGACTTTGCCCAGGATGAAGTCTTCAAAGTGAGTTTTGAATGAGCATGATCCAGATGGTGGCTTTCATCTTTGTGTGTGTGTGCATTTTTTTTCTTTCGCTTCGAAGAAGTTGTGGGAACTAGAGCAGGCCATCCCTGCGTGTCCTGCTACTCTGATGCAACCAGAATTCTTAGGAAACAATCACCTGGTGTTTGACATTTAAGCCACTGGGGTAAGAGATTATACACTGATCAGCTATAACATTGAAACCCAAGACAGGTGACGTGAATAGCAATGATGATCTGGTCACCATGGCGAATATATTAGGCAGCAGGTGAACAGTTAGTTTTCGAAGTTGATTTGTTGGAAGAAGGAAGGATCTGAGCCGCTTGGCAAAACAGCAGGTCTTGTAAGGTGTTACTGTATGTAGTGGTAAGTAGCCCCAAACATATTATAGGTGTCAGGGCAAATCAATGCAGCATAGCTTGCTGTTTATAATGCCGACCCCTGAAAGCTACTACAATGGGCACATGAGCATCAAAGCTAAACTATGCAACATTGGAAGCTGGGGCTTTTAATCTTGTGGTTGATCTACATATCAGCACCTTCATGTTCTGTTCATTGTGCACAAAATCTGAACCTAATTTACAGACGCGTTTGCAATTTTTTTTACAAAACACTTTTTGAATGGCCCATAAACATCTCTGGCATTACTATGAAATAAGTTCTGGACACATTCATGAGTGTGTATAGCAAGCAGTGCTGAATCCAAAACATCTTGCCAAGTTTTAGTGATGTTTTCTCTTGTTTTTTAAGTACTTTTGATGTCTTATTAAATCTCGGTTCTATTTCACTTAAATCTAACACTCTTCCATGTTTAAGATAAGTGTCATCTCTTCAAAACAGCCATCTCATAGTTGGTCAGAAATTTCCTGTGCATTTTGTGAAATGCTTTCTCCTTACATTTCTCAGCGGTTTGTTTAGTCCCACCACCAGCCAGCTGTCCACCATCATGCGACATCTACCTACAGAGGACATTTGCTTCCCCTGAGACATGCGAATCTGCATCTTTTCAGAATGCTGTCCATGACCACATCTCCAGTTCACTGGTTGTCTTTTTAGAACTTTTGTTAGTTACTAACCACTACATACAGGAACACCTCGAGACCTGCCATTTTAGACCTGCTCTGATCTGGTCATTAAGCGATTACAATTCAAAAGCACACGCCCATTTTTCCTGCTTCCAACACTTTGAGAACTGACTTTTCACTGCCTTATTTATCCCACCCCTTGCCAGGTGCCACTGAAATGAGATAATGCAGGTTATTCCTGTCAGTGTCAGTATATCAGTCTAAGTTATACCTGTCAGTGGTTTTAATATAAACTGATCAGTAAAGATATCAGTGTGCATCCACAGGGCATATGGAATAAAGTCATTTCACTGTACACTACAAAATACAGGGCTTATGCTCTAAAATAATTGAGCCTAAGAACACCAACGCCTCTGTTTTTACCTCCTACTGTACTTCCTTCGATTATTTTGTTCAAAATGGGCTCTTTTGTTAGTCACAGTGGCATGCTTTCTTTATGCCTTTCTTAGCAGGAACCAACGCATGCACCTATTTTCCTTTCTGAAAACTCTTTTACTTCCTGAACACACTTTTTTTTTTACTTTTTACCTTGTGGCGATTAGCTTGCTAACAGACGTTGATGAAGGCAAACCAAAAAAAAAATGATTCCCTGTGCAAAGCCGTCGTTGTCATGGTGACGGGGTTGCAGGATCTCTGACTGGATAGGTTATGAATCAAAATGAGCCAAGTTCTTCGAGGAACAGTAGGTAGCAAGGAAGCGTTTTGTTCTCTGAGGCATAAATAATAAATACACAGATGATTATGGTTTTATGGTCTAGGTGGCTACACCGTTTGATGATAGCTAGATGATGGACGACTAAAATGAATCATCAAGAACAGTGATACTGCACAAGAACAATTTTGATAATATTAAATCCTATAAACAGTTTATGTAGTTAACCATAACAATCCATGTGATAACACCCCTAATGAGAAAATCTCATGTTAGTCTGGTGTCATCGCTACGGCACGCAATTAGCACTGCTGCTGCAAATGTGAGTCTTTGAAGGCTGTGAACACACGCATACGCACACACGTGCGCGCGCACACACACACACACACACAAGCTGTAGTGCCAAACCATATGCCGATTATCGGGCTCCCATACTGAGAGACTTAAAAGAGATACAGTGTGAGTGTGTGTGAGGAAAACCCTTAGCAAGTGTGTGTAGACAGAAGAGACAGTTTTAGAAGGCAGGCACTGACTAATAAACACTGTCACTGTCACTCAGAAGCACAGAGAACACGAATCAATTAACCACAGAAATCACACTGGACTGAAATGAAACTTCTGGTCCGAAACCAAAAGCCAGAATTACTATTAATAATCATGTATTTATGTTCTGTTTTATTTATGATTTCAAAGGAAACCTAATGGAAAATGGCGAAGCGGTGATAAATACAATTCATTCCATATAGAATTTTTTTATGTTTTTTTTTTTTATTATTGCTGCAAGCAAAAAATGCTTGATTTTGCTGTTTTATTGTTTTTTTATTACTTTTTTTTTATTTGCAATTTAACAACTTGTGTTTTGAGCTTCCCTTTTTTCAAAAAACTACCGATGTGAATTGATAAAAATTGTAGGTACATGATTCATCTTTTAGACACATATATATATATATATAGCAAAGATATACATTGTCTGTCTCTCTAATATATTTATACACTATATGGGCAAATGTTTTTGGACACCTGACTATAAGATCCGTATGGCCTTTTTGAACACCCCATTCCACATTAAGTGCCAAAATGCTTTTATAATAAAATCCTACACTCCTCTGGAAAGATGTTTTACTAGATTTTCAAGTGTGCTTGTAGGGATGTAGGGTGATGAAGCCTGGGGAACACTCAGCATTGAAATTCCTCCCAAAGGTGTTCAAACAGGTTGAGGTCAGAGCTCTAGAGCAGACCACTCAAGATCTTCCAATCCAACCCATGTACACCATAAAGCTTGCTTTGTGCACAGGAGCACTGACATTGTGGAACAAGTTGGGTCTCTTAGTTCAAATGAAAAAAGTCCTACAAAATTGTCATGGTAACAGTTTGGGGAAGCAGCACATAAGACAAGAAAAGTCATGTATCCCAATAATTTTGTTCATATAGTGTATATGTATTGTCTTTTTCTCACTCTTCCACAATATACTTGTGCAATTGAACAGAACACAGGCTACTCGTTCATTTAATGCAGACAATGCATTAACAAAGCAGCGAGTTCAATTTCTATAACATTGTTGTATAAAATAGGTGCACATTACATGCAGCACATGACATTTTTGGGAGTCATTTTAAAAAATTGCTAGCTAATTTGAACATTGCAACATTTGCTTGCTTGAGCTTTTGTTTTTAGTTTTTTCAGATATCTGTAAAAATCACAAAATCCAGGAGGGACAAATAATTATTCTCACAGTGCCTAGAATAAATTGCAATCCATTATTATAAAAGCCATGCAATAAGACTTACTGATTTCATCTGGTGAACTCCGGTGACCTGTGGTAAAACCTTATTCAATTCCTTCTCTATACGGCCTGCCCAGTGGATCATCCTGAAAATGAGAGATTTAGCAGAATTAGGCAGATACTCCTTATTAATACATTTTCTTTAAAAATGATCTCAATCTCTGGACTGCATATTTGAAGCTCTCGGAAAGAAGCATAAATGACTAGGAAACAAAGTGAACTAGAATGTTAGCCTACAATGGAGCCTAAACTATAAGTAAGAGTTGGTGCTTTAGCCATACAATGCAGCGACAGGTCCTTGCAAAATCCAGGCTCAATGATCACAGGCATAGAAACAGGAAGACATGAGGGAAACATGGCTTCCAGAAAAAAAGTATTTATCTGATTTGTATTCATAAATGTATTTATTTATTTATTTATTTATTAAATTTTCTTCATTTGGTTAAATTTATTTTGTATAGTGTGTACAAAACTACTGCATCCCAATACTTTTTTCATAAATTAACACATCAACATTTGCATTTTTTCACTGCATTTCGTTGTTGGTGTTATTATGTTTCGGTCCTCAATTCTTCTTAATATTCATTTACTGCTGTGACAATTGTGTATGTAAACATGTACTTTGAAACTGATATAGAAATTAAGATTTGACAGAGATTTTATCAAACCGTTATTTTTTCATCGCCCATTCAGACATCTGGGAACTTTCTGCCGTTGTTGGTTTATAATCACTTAGTGCTTTCTCCATGTTCCATGTGTGAAACTTTTATATCCTACTGTTAAACATTCATCAGACATCCATCACAGAATTTTTTTTCCTTATATTTACTGCCTTATTCTACTTGACTGTTATAATAGTTTTCATTGTTAGACATTGTTAGATATTTTCCATGTTTTATATGACATATTTTTACATTTTATAGCTTTCTTCTTTTTGTCAATCCTATTAGTTTTAAAGTATTAGTATATTAATAATAATTACTAATATGACACTGTAGTAGCATATTTAAATCATTTTACTCCTTTATTTCATTGTTTTCTTATTTGTTTTATATTTTTCACACTTCTTCCACATTGTAAAGTAATAAAATAATGTCAAATAAAGTAATAATAGTGTAAAAGTGTAATAATAATAAAAAATATCATTATTATTATTAGGGATGCACCGAAATGAAAATGCTTGGCCGAAACCGAAAACCAAAAAAGTTGGAGAACACAGAACAGAGTGAAACTTGTACATCATTACTAACTGATACTGATGTTCATTATATTATATCCTTTATCATTTGCAAGTTGATTTGAGTATAAAAATAACATGCCTAATGTTTGAATGATTCTCTTTCCAGAAATATGTCATGTCCCTGATTACATTCTGCACAGCAAAATGGTGGACTAAAGAACAGAGTAATAAAAACTGTTAAAGCATCCAGGCCTACATGTCAGGATTTCAGGGACTAGTTATCATTTCTAAGTAGCACTGCATTTCCCACGAACATTAGCAGACTGTGGTAGCAGCAGCTTTAAACGTAATTGATTACTTGGCAGCCGAACACTACATTGCGGTATTTGATCTTACCAGTGATTATTGTGGGAATTACAGCACATAGAGACTGTGCGGCTCAAATTACTGCTGGGAACAAGTACGTCTGCCTTGCTGGTAGCCTTATTACTATCCCACTGTTAAGGAATCTGCCATATTTCTCATAAGAGGTCTGTAATTTTTTTCCAGCTAATCATAATCACACAGGACATGATTAAATGCAAGGCAGATACTCCAACATTGTTCGATGAAATTAGCGTTCATTTTAATGTCCTTTGTTTGACTTCTAAATTTTGCTAATTATCATCACCATCAGCATTTCGTGTAAAGTGATTTGACCTGCATCATCCTTTCAGGTCTTAACTCTTTTATTTTGTTGTTGTTCATTTTAGTAAAAACAATTGTAACAGTTTTGCCTAAATTGTTTGGTGGCATTCCACACACTACATGAACAAAAGTTTGTGGACATCCGGCCATAGGATCCTTATGTGCTTTTTGGAAATCCCATTCCACATTTAGATGCCATTTTTCAATAGATTTTGTGTGTGTGGTGATTTGTGATCCTTCAGCCACAAGGGTGTTACTAAGTCACGAAAAGATGTCAGCGTTCCAATTCATCCCGAAGGTGTTCATTTTGGTTGAGGTCGGAGCTCTAGAGCAGGCCACTCAAGATCTTCCACTTTATACTATGTAAACCATATCTTCATAGGCATGGCTTTGTGCACTGTGGTATTGTCATACTGAAACAGGTTTGGGTATCGTAGTTCAAGTGAAGGAAAAGTTTAACATTACTCCATCTTTATGGTAACAATTTGGGGAACATGCACATGTGACTGGAAAAGTAATGTCCATATACTTTTGTCCATATAGTGTAAAAAACTATAATATACTTATTTAGTGTTACGATAAAGAAAACATACATAAATATGCATTGATTGATTTAATTTCATTTTAATGAACTCTCTATTTATGTCGACTGAAAGAAACAGTGAGTCAAGATGATGCAAAATGAACAGTAGTAGATAGTAATCAAGCATTTTCACTTGTTACTGTACTTACATTTTTATACTATAATACATTTTTTAAGTACATTTTCAGTGCATTTTCATTAAGCAAAGCGTTTACTTTCACTATCTTTTAATGAAAGAACAAGTTTTTTATTTTTTGTACTCCACTACATTTCAAAGTACATACACTACACATAAAGTGAAAGCATAGAGAGCATAGCATAAAGCCTTTAAATAGCCGACAAGAGTCCACAAACATAACCCCACAATTCTGCCATGGTGTATTTAAAGTAAGGCTTCTCTCATTGTGGGCCTGTAACGATAGCCTAACAATGATTCCAAACTAATTACAATAGGTCGGCTATTTTCCTTTTGCTACTTGATTACATTGAAAATCAAATGCATTTGTGTTTTTGTTCAAGTAGAAATGTAAAAAAAAAAAATAATGGAGCAATGTGTACGCAGAATCTTTGTATTGTACTTTTCACCCAAGTACAGGAATGGTACACTTCGGAAAGAGAAGAAATGGGCAGAGCTTCCGGGCCATGTCAATTTCATCCAATCACTAGGACACGGAAGCAAGGTTTTTGCAGATATTTTTTTAACTATTGGAAACAAACAGAACGGATGTAAATTATCAGTAATTGCAGAGGTTGATGGGAGACATAGTCTTGTCGCTCTTGGCATAATCCTGTCAGTTACAGTTTAAAATGTTTATCAGTGTTAAACTATGGGGGTCTGAGGTGAAATATTTTCAACTTGGCAATATAATATCCTCAGAGTAAACATCACTGAATATCATGGCATGGTAATATTGAGCATTGTTGATAATACAATTATATCGAACAAAATGTACCTCAATTTTCCGTTACACAGGCTACTTAATTTCTAAGAATGTGTTTAAACCTGGCCTTTTTTTCCCCACACTATTACCAGTCTGCAGCGTTGCTAGTTCTTGTGATGGTGGCACATTTCCTATTTACAGGCTAAATCTACAAAAATGCATTTGCTGTCAATGGGGTATTTTCACACGTTGAAGGTATCAGACGTGGACAGACAATAGCATGGTGTTGCGGGGTAACAGGAAGCTTTTAACGGCTTTATCTAAAAGTCCTTAATGGTCCGAGATTTGTAACCAGGGCCTGCAGTGTGAAATTAGGCTTATCTTCACTATGCAGCCTTAGAACACACTTACAGAGTGTGTGTGTGTGTGTGTGTGTGTGTGTGTGTGTGTGTGTGTGTGTGTGTGTGTGTGTGTGTTTGCAAATGAAAATACAAAAACAATTTTATCATCATAATAGCTTCCTAGGTTTTTAGCACCTTGTTAAGACCAAATGTCTGCATAACATTCAAAATATGTGACTGTTGACCTTGTAAGGACGTTTGGCAGGTCCCCATGAATTCAAATGGTTTTTCGAAAACAGCTAAAAGATTTACTTTAAGGTCAAAACATATAAGATCATTTAGCTACAGTAATACACACCAAATGAAGCAACTCACAAACATGCTAAAACCAACGGCGTGTGTGTTTCTGCTACATTTACTTTCTCTCATCTGCTGCTCCTTTTTTAGATTTTCCCATTCTCCCCCCATCTCTCGTTTTCTCTCTCTCTCTCTCTCTCTCTCTCTCTCTCTCTCTCTCTCTCTCTCTCTCTCTCTCTTTTCCTCTCTCTCTCTACCTCCCTCTGCCACTTTCTCTCTTTCCCTCAGTTGACTGCTTGCAATAAAAAAAACAGTCCAGTGCTGACACAAGTGCTACCCTAAGCAGCCCTAAACGGAGCTAGCGCAGGAATTACGACATCAAGTGTACTCACATCAGCACAGTATATCTCTTCCTACACACATACACACACACACACACACACACACACACACACACACACACACACACACACTCCCAAAAGCACTTAACACAATAAGATGTCTACCAAGATTGTGCTGATGCAGACAGGAGGATTGACAGACTAAGAGAGAACAGGGAGAAGGTGAAGTACACTCTCATGGAGACACACATTTTGACAAAATAACAATACTACATCAACACATATTGCATACTTTATGTATAGTGCATAATGAAAGCAATATATATAATCTTTAAATATCTTAAAAGTGTAATAATGATTCATTTATCTCTTTGAGGATTCATAGGTGATACGTGATAAACAAATACAAACACTGATTTGAATAGAAGGCACACTACACTTTTTTCCGAATAAAGAAAACAGACTAAGTATAATGCATCTGTACTAAGATCCTGCAGGATGCAACAAAAACTTTGCATGAGTACATGGTTTTAACTTTTCTGCAATTGTAAATAAAACGCTCATGAGGTAAAAAAAAATAAAAATACCAGAGCTTCTTCACTGTGCATTTACAGCATCCTTAGAAACCGTCTGGGTTACGGTGGTTTATATTAAGCTACTAGTTTGGATTGTTGGATGTAGAACCATTTAGCACAAACAAAGCAAAATTCTATGAGCAGGAACTAAATCTTGAGATTCTAGCTAGATGAGATTTAACTTGAGTGATGTAGCTGAGGCTGAGGAACCATAAGAGGTCGTCAAAGAATTCTCAGGGCATGCTGTTAGTATATGTGATTCTGCACATAGTTCACTTTGAAAAGTGCTACAGGTTTGAGATTTTGATACAGGTAGTGTCATTGCGTTACACCCGTCACATCTCTCGCACCTTTAGAAGCATTTGCTAAAGTTGATGAGGTAAAGGTGATGGTGGGGAAATAACTGTTGGATGAAGCACAATGCTAGACAGAAGCTGCACATTAATCCGAATCCATCTGAAAACATGAAGCATTCTCAGGAAGCAGTGGGAAAACGCCTAAATCTCTATTCTATGTGTTTAAAAAAAAAACTTTGTCATTTACATCAGCCATTTTATTCACTTTCCATCTCCTTGAATTGATGCTGCAATGTCAAGGATAAGTGCACAGATTAAGAAAACCCAAGACTATAAAATTGCTTGTTTTGTGATGAATGGGTCATGTGACTGTGTAAAAATGTCATTGTTTTTGAATGTCTTCGTTTTCTTAGTCCATGCTTCAATGCAAGCATGTTAAAAAAAAGGTCAATTCGAGTCTTTTTTCAAAAAACCTTAAACCATAGCATTAAAAAATTGTGTTTCTTTATGTGAAGATTTTCAGAGCAAAGTACAATGGGAACCAAGGATTTTTTTATTTTTACAACAAATAGTGCTCCATATTACTTGTGAAGAAAAATCATGAAATTGTACAATTCAAAATACACTGTCCCAAAGCAGCTTTACAGAAATAAATATATTACAAATATAAATATTGTGAGTCCCGGAGTTAAACGATTATTTAAAAATGAGAACACGATTTGAATGTTTTGAAATGTATACACTGTAGCTACTCTCATTATGTAACAGATTTCCTACTTACAAGCTTCTTGTTTAAAACAGAAAAGTGTATCACGATTTGTGTCACTATTGGAAATGATTGATCCACTGTGAATAAGCACTGTGGTAAATGTGTTTGTGGAGGAGGATTGTCTCAGGTACAGTCAGAATCCCTACCACTTTCTGCTTCCGAATCATTCAGTCTTGATCGCCAAATGTAGAGGAGGTAAACTACTGTTCTGCTCCCTATCTGACACAGTGAAAGTATCAGAGGGACTTCAAGATTCAGAACGCTGCAAAACCAAAACTCGTCAGGACTGTTTAGGTAGCAAAATTCAAGCCGCCAATCCTTGTTAACCAAACATAATTCAAGAAAAAATACCATAGGGTCTCAAAAGTGAGCTCTTTAAATTTTTTTTCTCCCTTTTCAAACCCAGCCGATCTTAAATCAAGTTCTCCACAGAAAATCTGGCAAACCCAAGCCAATCTGGTATTACTTGATCTGTGCCCTACATCCTATTTACAGCACTATCCAGTCTTCACTGCACAGACCTAAGAAACAACACTGTCAGCACTGCTGAGCTACAATTATTGACAGGACTGTTGTTTTGGAAATACTTTACAGCCGAGACTAATCCGCAACGACGTGCAATCTTGTGTAACAATCACAAAACCTATAGCCCCAAGCAATGGGAAAATATAATATGGTTACTTGGTTCATCTTTCACTCTTTACCCAACAATTAGAAGCATTTTAGAGGAAGCATCTCTATAGGTAGTCCTGAAGCTCCTAAAGCAAAGTAGATTAGTGCGCTTTCATTGCTCCAAATACTGGAGGCTTTTCCTTTTAGAAAAGTAAGCCCACGACAACCCACAACGCAGCTTAAAGGACATTGTTCAGTGTTTCTTTTATTATCCTCTTTTTATGTAACCCAGTTTCATATGCACTCATTCAATCCTCACAGTGCATCGAAACAGGACACACAAACTACAATTAAAGCAATTACGACATCACTAATAACATACAAACACAATTAGACCTCTCCAGCACACTGTCTACACACCAGTTCATACAAGCACTCAGAAATCAGATCGAGAAAAACGCCCACGCACAATTTCATACCGTTTGGCTTCGCCGACTTACGACCGCTACAGCAGCCTTGTCCAAATTCCCTGTCCTACTATCTCCTGCATCGACATCGGGCCACAGTCGTGGTGTCATCAAACGGTGGCAGCACAAAATAAAATGTCGGTTTGAAATGTCAGCCTCATTTGTATGACAAGGATAGAGCGATCAGGAAAAAGGAAGAATCGCAAACGTGAAATAAAAGACCAAGGCTGCTAAGACATGGGGTTTTTCAAAGGAACAGTATAGGCAAAAGAAGTGTCTAGTCATTTATCAGGACTTGTATTAACAAACTTTAATCATTCATGCATATTCAATGATCACATTATCTTAATCTTGGGAACTCTCACACACAAACATTCCACAATCAATTTACTGACATGTTTATGTGAGAAAAAGGCAAGAACCCGGAGGGAACCCAAATTGGAAAATCTTCACAAAGTAAGAAAGCAGCCAGGAAAAGATCAGGATCTCTGCAGTCACTGTGCCACCCAGAAAACCTTTCCTGGTCTGCATAATTTATCAAAATCAACCTTAAATTATGGCCTATATTAAATAACCAAAAAAAATAAAAGTTCACCTTCTATATGTTTTCTGTGAAGCTCCAAACTAAACTCCTGCAAACTATCTGAACTAGTTAGAAAAACCTTACAGTGACTAACACTACAACCTGCTAATTCTTACCTCAATGTGTTCAAGTGTACAGTATTGTCATATTGTATTGGATGTCGTGATGTATCATATAACAAATGATCAACACTTTTCCATACCTATTTAAACAACCAATCAGAGGCCAGAATAGAAACGACACTACTGTGACCTATTAATAGAAAGTGGTTTAGAAAAAAAGGATAAGGTCATGAACAGGCTCTCGTTTCAGTTTCCAAACATAACACCCTGTCTACTGTTTCATAATATTAATCTAGAGAATAATATGTGACTTATGTTCCTTAAAAGTTAGTACTACAAGTCAGGTCTTAAACTGTCCAATCTGTTTCATGGCACATCTCTAATGAGGAATAAAATTGAAAGAGATAGTAGAGTAACAATAATAGAAAAAATCTAGAGTATACTGTATATACATTTAAACGCTCTATGGACACTTGACTATAAGATTTCTATATGTTTTTTGAACATCCCATTCCACATTTGATTCTAGTTTGCTATTCTAATAACTTCCACTCTTCTGGGAAGATGTTCCACCAGAATTTGGTATGTGGTTTTGGAGATTTGTGCTTATTTACTCACAAGGATGTTAGTAAAAGCACTATCAGTATTCCAATACTCACCCCAAAAGTGTTCAATAGGTCAGAGCTCTATAGCATGCCACTCAAGAAAGCCATTTCATCTTCCACTCCAGCCCAGGCAAACCATATCTTCATAGAGCTGGATTTGTGCACAGGGGCATTGTAATGTAGAACAGTTTTGGGATCTCCAAGTGAAGGGAAAATTAAATGCTACCACATCCAAAGATATATATAGTGCATATACAGTGTATAGTCATAACTAAAGTTAGCGTGTAACCAACGCTATTTGCTGTTTAACTTGTTGCTAAGCTACTTTCTATTGGCTACTGTTGCATAAATGGTCAAAATTTTTTATAGTACAATAACAGCAATAGCAACTCATGCCTGGAAGAGTCAAATAAACTTTTTATAAGCTGTACTTTAAAACAGAAAACACACTTTTATAAATACACCAATTATGTTTTTTCCTCACTTTGCACATCGCATGTCCTGAAATCTGATGTCATTACTACTTGCGAATTACTGATAACAAGGTCCTACAATTGCAGCAAAAGATTTACTGAGGCATCAGTGCTGAAGAAACACAGGCTAACAAAAGGTCCACCAGAAGTAAAGGGAGAGAACCCTCAAGAGAGAGGGAGCGGTGTGCTACACACACTATTGATGCTAACTGCTAGTGACAACACCTCTGGCCCCAAGCAATACACAGTCGATGTGTATGTGTGTATGTCTGTGTGTACTGGTGGATGTCTGCTCTTTTCGCCTTATACTAGGCGAAACTGTTTCAGCATATTCTCTGAAGCTAGATGTTTGCTAATCCTGCCCACGAGGCCGAGCAGAGCGTGTTGTGAAGTGTGTGCAAATTTATCATAGAGAGATTCTCAGTGCTAAACTGGGTCTCTCGGTATGCGGCTGTATGCATACAGATGTATGGAAATGTAACGTCTGCGTCACTCATTCTGATATTTTTAAACTTGGTTCCTCTGTTCACGGACTGCTGTTTAAAGACAAGCGCTTGGTTAAAGAAAGATGGCTTTCTGCTATAATCTGATAAATATGAGTCATCCTAATATTTAAAAGAGAAGTCTGAATGCTCATAACACTCTTATAATACTATTACAACAGGTTAGCTATTAATATCTGGTATGCAAAATACTTAGTTTATTTCCCACACTGTAAACTACTGCACTAAACCTTATCCTGAAATGTATATTTGTAGAGGTCGTCTGATTGATCTGCCGGCCGATGATTCGGGACAATTTTTGGCTTTTTTAAATTAATCAGCATCAGCTGATTGTGCTGCAAGTTAGGCTGATTATTAGGCAAGCGCATCTGACACACCAATCCACCAAACCATGAGGCATAACTGTAAATTTGCGGGAATCCGCGGCGGGACCGAATGTTCAGGATCATTAGGATTAACAGTCTAAAATGTTTTCACTAACAAATTTCATAACAATTTTTAAAACACATTATTGTATAAAAGTGACACAATGTCTAAATTAATTTACTAACAAAGGTACTATAGGGGCTGCGGGGGTGCGTCCAAAATTCGTGGATTTTCAGAACTTGCCTTACATTGGTCTTAGAATGTAACTCCCGCAAGTTCCGGGAAACCACTGTATATAAATCCAGCAGCTTTAACACCTGCTGTGATCATTACTAACGGATTCCTGTAGCTTTTTTGCAATCATGTCTGTTAAGTTGCAAAGACAAGAGTGTTCCTTCTTTTTTCTTGTGAGCTCATTCGCTAAGCTAAATAGCTAATCGGATTCTCTTTCTTGTGAACGAGCTCCGCCGTTGCTCAACATGCAGAATCAGCCGAAAAACTGCTGATGCCATCCGACCAGAGCGAAAGGTGTGGAAAAAAATTAAAGCCAACAGACGCTCAAAAACCCACCAGGCATTCCCTGACGGCCGACCTTCAGCTTGGTGTGTCCCAAGCTTTAGGTTTTACTCTAGTTTTAATCTGGTCTTATATATTTCATTGGTTAAACATTTGGAGAGAGAATGAGTAACCTTTTAAAACTGCATTGTTAGTGAGCCTTCAACCAGCTGTAGTTTAGGCTACAGGTAGGTGTCGGGACCAAAACCTGGTAAGAAGTGCACTGATTGGAGAGGCTTGTGTTGTTTAATACATGTTTACATTAAGCACTTTTATGTATAAGGTCTTGTTTATTAACTATTAGATTTTATAATCAGCCACACATATCGTCCAAAAAAGTCAGCATTGTATATCGCCCATCGGCTACCCTGATATCTAAATGTTGGCATCGGACAGAGACAAACCCGTATTGGTCGACTGATACTGTACATATATTAGTAATCTATTTCTGTAAAGCTGCTTTGGGACAATTTCCATTGATAAAAGCAGCTTTACAAATAAAACTAAATTAAACTGAACTGAAGCTTGGTAAACTATAATAATGATAGCACTCACAAACATAGCATCAAAAACAGAGACTGGTGTGAAAAAATAAAAAACAGTGAGTTCTGTAGATAGAAAGCCTTGCCGACTGGAAAGTGGCCACTGGTCTGAAATACTATTGAAGCAGAAAAGCATCTCATAACACAACAAACCTTGAGGTGGATAAGCAGGAAAAAAAAAAATAACAGGAATCTGAGGCTAAAGGCATAGATACAGTAGATAGATAGATAGATAGATAGATAGATAGATAGATAGATAGATAGATAGATAGATAGATAGATAGATAGATAGATAGATAGATAGATAGATAGATAGATAGATAGATAGATGTAAATTGTACAATTTACACTCACTGATTTCCACTGACAATGATTAATAGATTACTTTCTTGTAGGCAGGTATCTAACATTATTGTATTGATAAAAACTCCATATAAATAACCAGACACCTGTGTATAACTGACAGTCTAGAAGGAGAGATGCACTAAAGCCTATGATGTTTGGTTTCATCATCTCTATTTCAGCATAAACAGAGAATGGCAGCTTGAAGGCATGGGGAATTTCAAAACACCTGGTGTCTGAATAAAACACACAGCTCATGGACTGAGAAAAGAGCTTTACTGTATCAAGATTCAGGCTCAGGCTGAGATTGTCTGTGTTCAGACAAAACTTTTTTTTCCCCCTTTCGACCACCTGTAGATGTTGTACATGTAAAGCTCCTAGAGGAAAAGGCCACAAGAAGACATCTGGTTAAGAACTGGGGCATTCTTTTCATCTTCTTTTAAATGTGGCATTCAGAAATATGGCAAGTTATATTAAATGACCCTTTCATGCCCAGAAATTGAACATTGGGTACAACTCAGCTGATTACTGTTCATAGCTAGTAGTAAGCATTCTGCTTTGGCACAACACGGTTTATGCTATTAGACACAATCATTAGCTTGCAGCAGTGTTATGTCGAAGGTCTTTAAGCCAAATGTCAATGAGTCCGGCTGTTAACCTGCTTCCGGGGCAACCTCATATAATTAGAAATACAAGCAACAATCATTATAAGGGACGTTACCTTTAAAGGGCAACAGGAGGTTTTCTGTTCCGTTTGATATAATAAGTGTAAAGTGCTTTAAAGTCAATATAATGGATAGCAGTAGTAAATGTAAAAATCCCAGACTTAAATATTAATCTAGCAAAAGCATTAAAACTACTCAGTACACAATAACTCTACTTGGGTATTAAAAGTAAAAGTAGTGATCTTTCAGAACTATATTGTAATCTTTAATGCTGTTCCATTTTCTTTTTTCTAAATGAGTTTTCTACTGTTACAGGCATATAGTGAGAGAACCCACACAAACTTAAGTTTTAAGTTTTTAAGATCCATTAGCCAACTCTTGGGGTCTCGCACAAGATTCTCATTTAATGCAATTTATTCATCCATGTAAAATTGGCATTTTTTTTCTGAATAAAGTTATTACGTATTAAAATGTAGAAGGTAAAGGTTTCCTCCAAATAAAAGTAATACAGATACTAAAAAATTATGTATGTAAGTACAGTAACAAAGAAAACATACTTTATCACTACCTAATACTAATGCTTTGTTAATTAGACACCGCCTGCTAGTTGACTTCAGGACCATGGAGAGTTCTATGATCAACACACAATATGGGTAAAGCTAAGGTTCAAGACTTCAACCTCAAATCATAAAGTTCAACATGTCAGCAGAAATAAACATTCAGTGGAAGGCAAAAAAAAAAAAAAAAAACATATTTGCTCTCCAAATTTATTGTAATTTTTTTTTTTTACAAAAATCCATGGGCAAAAATATAAGACACAATAATATTGCACAACACAAATAATAACCCAAATAAAAAGAAACACAATACCTTAAAACAGTTACACCATTTCTTACTACACCTCTAGTTCTATTTGCAGAAAATGCCATTTTCAATGCCCTCATTTCCTCAATTAAACTTCTCCAAATGTTCTCTTTTTTCTTGCTTCTGTACAAAATGGTGAACCCAAATTCACATCAAAAGTGTAGTGTGTGGCATGTGTGAACAATCGTTTAGTGTACACATGCCTATAACACTAAACAACGAATCACAACCAATCGTCAAATCGTCTATCGTGAAAGAGTTAGTGCATCTAAGCGTTATGAAGACTTGTAGTGGTCACGATCATCATGGAAACTTCTAGTTCTTTAGGCTAGAACAAATCTATAGAAATCCAGTTAAATGCATTTTAATAAAACCAGACTTTTATAATTTAGTATTACTCTGTTTATCACAGTTATTAAAATGAGGGAGCAAAAAGTTACAGAACCAAATGTTACCAAATGTTACCAAAGAATTAGAAAACATCCAGAACAAATTGCGTGAAATAGTAAATTAGCATAATCTATAATGTGGCATGATGCAAACAGTAAAGTGATACTACACTTTACCATGACACAAACAAAGCACAATACTAAGATATAAGTACATCGTTGACGATGCAAATATATATATATATATATATAATATATATATATATTATATATATATATATATATATAATAACAATATGGGCATTTATGCAAATGTATGTTGATTATCAGTGTAACCAAACTCAACATAGAGCATGAATACAAAATATTCTTGTAAAATGTTTTAAAGTAATTATGGTGTTTTAAATTACATAAATCATCAGGACACCAAACGGAACTTTTGTTTCCACACAGACGTTTTTAATTGCTGAATGTGAGCATCATGGCGTATTTTGGTGCTTTGTTTGAGACTAGGTGCTTCAGTAAAACAAATGCGTAGTGATTAAAAATTGTTTTTTGGTGGAGTTTTCTTTTTTTATATGGTAACGAAAGGATGTCACGAATAAATGCGTATTTCGTTAAAGGCTTTTCCACCTCTTTTATATTTATTACTTTATATTTTTATAAAAATATCTGTCAAACAGAAATACATTTGCATTAATGCGTTATTAACGTGTTAATTTTGACAGCCCTACTATATAAGCTTCCATAAATCTAGTTTCACAGTAAGAAACTGCAACACCAACTACAACCTTATTAAAACTGACTCTAAACATACATTTCTGGTTCCTAGCTAGCTACATATGCAATGTACTATAGTTGTAGATTTTTACAATAGCAATGGAATCTGGGTCAAATTGTGTAATTTACAATTTATATGCTACATTTCCCTGCCAAGACTTTATTTTTCATACTGTTACTGCTTACATGGCAGTTTAATAAAGTTGTATATGTAGTGGCCATGACCAATCACCAAAATCTGACCATGTTTACAGTAACCTAGCTAAACCGGCTAGTTGCCTATTTAATGTCTTAAAAAACAAACAACACTCATTAACAAACTAAATAGCTAGCTTTGAAAAGAAAAAAACTATATTTGACAGAAGCTATTCAGAAACAAAACAAGCTAACAAGCTACAACATTACTGTGGTAATGCTGGAAATATATTGTTTTTAAGATGTATGTGAATATGTTTTGAGATCTAGCATTTACTCCACAGTTTCTCCACATATCAACCTTACAAAACCACATGGAGATTAAATATATATACAGTAATCCGCCACTTTACCGCGGTTCGAATCTCACGCCCCCGGTTTATCGCGGAATTGCATTTGCCACATAATAAATTTTTTTGCTGATTTTCCCTGTCTCTCGCGGATAGCACGATAGACCAAAAAACGTATAGGGAATTGTTTTTATGGAGTTTTATGGTGAAATAATAAAAAAATTACAAAATAATTATTAATTACAAAATAAAGTAAAATGTTAATACAGTATACTACTGTATACATAAAATAGCTTTTTTTCGGGGGGTGGCGTTCGTTTATCGCATTTTTTTCGTTTATCGCGGGCGATACTGTACAGGAAACATAAAGTAAACATATTTGCATTTGACATTTGACAGGAAACATAGAACTTAAATAAGTTTAATCAGGAAGAATCCTGCTCATAGATTCAAGCAACTGTGCCTGACACATCTGCTAAAAAACAGTGCAATACTACAACGATCACTCCTGAGACATTAGATGTTGCATTGGACCCTACTGTAATTCTACTCCCACAATGCAGCAACCTAAATGGCAATAATGGAAATACATGGCATGAAGTCTAGCTTTGTTTAAGGTGAGAGGGATCAACAATCAAACAGCTGCGTAATTTGACCCAGAGAAGGCCCTGTAGAGCAAAACGACGACAAACACACACACACACACACACACACACACACACACACACACACACACACACACACACCTGTTGTTTGTACAATGAGGTCAAATCATCTCTATCTTATAAGAATGTAATTTATAGCTTGTGGTCCTTCAGAACAAACAGTACAAAAGAACAAAATTATAAATTGTATTCTATTCTATTAAATCAGATTAAATTATATATTTTGATAGTAACCTGAAACACTGGGATGGTATCTGATAAAAAAAAAAAATTAGCAGGTCGATAGATAGAATAGGACAAATGCAATTTTGCGCATTTTAGTTTTAAATTCATGCCTAGTGTTTGAACACAGATTTTTTTTTTTATTTCTTTTTGCTTTGCTCTGAGGAACAAACCAGAAGCATGTTGGCATTCAGCCAGGACCTCCACAAGTCCCACACAGCACTCTGCACGGCTCAAACCAGCATCAAGTCTATTTCTGAAAGTTAAACGCTGAGTATATATGAGTGCGAAGGGATTAGGGATACAAGGAAGAACGAGACAGTAGACGGTATACTAAATCAAGTGGTCCTTATTGGCGTGTGACATTTCTAGGTCATTATATGAGATATGTATATGCAGTAGTATGATCACGGCTCGTTTTCCTGGAATATTTTAAAAAGCCGGTCATTTAACTATGCACAAGGCAGTCAAGATGTTTCTCACTGTGCAAGAACCAGGATGGTTTATCAGCAAGGGTCAAAAGGACCCTATAAGGTTATTGGGGTGTATCTCAGAGACATTTTGAAGGGCAATAATAGGTCAGGTCAAAATGTGTGCCTTTAATGATCCTTTTATTATAATCGTTATTGTAAATGACTCCAATAAAGTGTTCAGGAGAAGCTCTCTTCACCTGCCACATAACAGGGCTGTTGACTAAACAATTGAACAAACACTGGTCAGTTTGCCCTAAATAGATATTTAAAAAGGCTACTTCGTGTATGGTGTGTGTGTGTGTGTGTGTGTGTGTGTGTGTGTGTGTGTGTGTGTGTGTGTAGAGGGGAAAAGTATCTGATACACAAGGCTTTCTGTGCTTTCACCACCGCCACGCTTGCTAACCTGTCAGCAAAAGCTCGGCGCAATAATCAATAATTGAAGGAAGGCGCGAGTTATTCGGTAACGGCGGCCACCTGTGTGTGTGTGTGTGTGTGTGTGTGTGTGTGTGTGTGTGTGTAAATCGTTCATGACCACCACGACCAAATAACCAGACATGGTGAACGGGAGGCGTCGTCAGCTCTACATACCAAGCTGACCATGGAGGACAGGATGCATTCGACCACAACACATGATCACTCTCAAATACACACACACACACACCACCGAGTCGCGCACGTTAAAAAAGAGTCTCGCGCTGAAGACACCTGTCCACCCTCCCCTCGATCCCCCCTCCGACCCCGATCCTCCCCCGACCCCGATCATTCCCGAGTAACTCGCGCACCTGCTGGACTTACGTGTAGTGCTGCGGGAAGCGGAGCGTCGCCGTTCCGGGCCAGGACACACACAGGATCAACATCGTTTGCACCATGAAGAGCCAGAAAAGACTTGAGGACTGAGCGCAGATCGCCATTTTTCAGTGTGACATTCAAGACAGCTGGGAATATGAAAGAAAAACGAGTCGCGTTTGACAGGCGACTTTCACCGCTATAAAGACCTCCGGGGATCCGAGTCGCTGTTAAAGCCGACGATCAGAGTCGGATCGTGTGTGTGTGTGTGTGTGTGTGTGTGGTGGAGCTCCGCAATACAGCGAGCGAGTCGAGCACACTGATGTGTCGGGGGTGCCGCTGTACTGGAGCTAGAGCTCTCAGCCTTATTCTCTTTCTCCTTCTCTCTCTCGCTCTATCTCTCTTTCTCTCTGTTATTCCTACGTGTCAGACGGGGGGGCGCGCGTGAGGCGGAGCTTGCAAAACAGAAACTCCAGACCGGAGGACGAAAAAGCTGTGCAGTGAATTATAAACTGAGAATTTCATAATATTTATGTTTGCACTCTTTGCACCCTATTAACATTAAATATGTTCCATTTTGTTTCACAATTTTGAGTTTATTTTAAATTATTAAGATTCATCCATTCATTCATGCATCCATCCATTCATCCATTCGTTCGTTCATTTGTTCGCACATTATTTCATTCGTAGATTTGTTCACTCATTAGTTAATTCGTTCATTAATTTGTTCATTCGTTCATTTATTCATTCGTTCGTTTGTTCATTCATTCATTTGTTCATTCGTTGTCAAGTCTAACGCTGCGCATGCGCAAGTTGAGTGCACGTGTCAAAAATATACGGCAAAAATGTGTTGCGCAATACTTCCAATCAGAATGAAAGCGGTGCACGTATGCCGTATAACTGGCATACACGTTTATAAACTATATGCACTAAGTGTTGACAAAGTTTCATAATGATAGGTTAATTTAATTAAAGGTAAATCACTTCCTATTCAAAACAAATGATATCACAGAAGGAGCCAATAAAGGAAAGCGGAGGATACTAAGAAGAGTTCTCCCAAATTTCTCCCAAAAATACTTCAATGATTTGGATTATTTATGAGGATTCTTGTTTGGATAGCAGTAATAAAGAGACAAGTAATGCATTTGTGAGTTTACTCTATAAGAAAACCAAATTTGAGGTTTTAAATAATGAACCCAAAGCCTTTCCTTAGTGCCTGCTGTAGCTCCACCTTTGTGATCTCTTATGACCTTTGTGACCTCCTTGATTGTGACCTGCTAATTTTAGAAACGGCTCAATAAAAACACTTTCTTTTTACCCCTTCTGTCACTTCACGCAGCTTTTAAACTTGTTAAGCAGCTCCTTCGGGTCATTTGATAAACAACGAAACAGCACTCACTGGCAATTATATATATAAAGAAAATGGTGATACGATAACTGCGTACAATGATAGACATTTGGATGCAAATCACATTTAGCCACACTTGGTTAAAATACACTTTAATATAGATTAGATCATATAAGACAAATTCTATGAAATGAAAACAAACATTTGAGTCTTCAACAAATGGATTTGTTTATCACACTCAAATCTATATTGACTGGCCTGCTCAAACATGTACAAACGCAAAGCCAACATCAAAAAACTTTATTGTTTGTTGGAGCCTTCATATGTCACAGCTATTCCGGGTAAGGCATGTGGCTATTTTGTAGGCACGTCACTAGTGAACAGATGACACAGTCCATCTTAGGCAGCAATGTTTCCCATGTGCCCTTGAGTCAATATTGATTTTTCTTTTTCTTTCTTTCTTTCTTTCTTTCTTTCTTTCTTTCTTTCTTTCTTTCTTTCTTTCTTTAAAAGAAAGAGACTACAAACATGTATGTAAGTGCTATGGAATATGTATAACCAATACTGGATATGTATACATATACAAATTCATGTATCTGCACATTATCAAACATTATCAAAAATGTCTACCATAATGTAAAGACATGTTAAAACTAAACATTGCACCAATTGTACAGTAATTACTGTGAATAGAATCCTGGTAACAGTGAATTCAGAAATGTTTAGGATTCTATGTCCTCTAAGTCCACAAAATCATTTCCTGGCTATTTCAAGCTAATTAATTTCCACAATTATTTTTTTCATTAAAAGCAATTAGATCAGTTTTAAGAAAGACATAAACATACGTACATAAATATACACTGATTAGTCATAACATTAAAACCACTGACAGGTGAAGAGATTGCATTGTTTATCTAATTACAGTGGCAGCTGCCTATGGGTGGGATATATTAGTCAGCATGCAAACTGTTACTTCTCACAGTTGATTTGTAGGAAGCAGGAAAAATGGGTAAACGTTAGGATCTGAGTGCCGAATTATGCCAAATAGTGATAGCTAGATGATAGAATCGGAGCATCTCCAAAATGGCAGGTCTTGTGGTGTTCTAGGTAGGCAGTGAAGACAACGGCAGTGTGATGCTATTGCGAGTGTTGTACTGGTTGTGGCATTTATTAGGATGTTATTTGATATGTCTGGCCCTTCTACATATTGTTGACAGTTAACAAGCACACAATTTCATGCCAACTGTTTCCTAATGGCAGGCTAATAGTTGCTGGCACTCTGAAAGAATTGCTGAGGAATGGTATGAGAAAATTGAGTTCAAAAGTTTTTTGGCCTCCAAGAAACAGCCCCAGAACAAACATATGTGGGATGTGATGAAGTAACAAGTTCAAACCATTGAGGTCCCTCACGCAACTTACAGGATTTAAAGGATCTGCTGCCAACATCTTGGTGACAGATACCACAGCACACTTTCAGAAGACTTGCTTCAGTGCTGTTTTGGTGGAAAAAGGGGAACCTACACAATATTAGACAGTTTTATTGCTGTTCGTTGTATACATAATGCATAAACTATATATATATATATATATATATACAGTGCCCTCCACAATTATTGGCACCCCTGTTTAAGATGTGGTCGTGGACTTCTAAAAATTCTCCTTTTTTTTAAAACAACATAGAACCCAAATGCAAAAAAAGAGAAAAATCCAACCTTTCATTTAAGTACATTACTTTGGTGGTAAAAAAATCACACATTTAGAAAAAAAAAAAAAAAAACTTGAAATTATGTGTGCCACAATTATTGGCACCCCTAACAATTCCTCTGAAAAATTAAATTTTTTTTTTTTAAATATATTTTTCTGTAGTTGCTAAGGTTGGTCAGGGTATCTAGGGACTTTTAATTAGTAATTCATGATTTCCTGTTTCCCTGGGGTATAAATATGACGTGACACAGAGGCCTAATTCTTTTACCCATTTGTCAACATGGCAAAGACAAGAGAACACACCATTCAAGTAAGGCAGATGTGTGTCGACCTTCATAAGTCAGGCAATGGCTACAAGAAAATAGCCACTCGCCTTAACTTGCCGGTATCTACAGTCAGAGGAATCATTAAGAAGTTTAAAACAACTGGAACAGTGACAAACAAGGCTGGAAGAGGTCCCAAGTTTATCTTGCCACAACGCACAGTGAGGAGGATGGTAAGAGAAGTAAAAAAATTTCCCAAGCTCACCGTCACAGAATTGCATCAAAGAGTGGCATCTTGGGGTCACAGAGTCTCCAAAACAACCATCAGACGCTCTCTACATGCCAACAAGCTGTTTGGGAGCCATGCAAGGAAAAAGCCTTTTCTCACTAACACTCATAAACGTAAACGTCTGGAGTTTGCTAAGCGGTACTGGGACTTCAACTGGAATCGTGTGCTTTGGTCAGATGAGACTAAGATTGAGCTTTTTGGCAACAAACACTGTAAGTGGGTCTGGCGTAAAACAAAAGATGAGTATGCCGAAAAGCACCTCATGCCCACCGTGAAGTATGGTGGAGGATCTGTGATGCTGTGGGCCTGTTTCTCTTCCAAAGGCCCTGGGAACCTTGTTAGGGTGCATGGCATTATGAACGCTTTGAAGTACCAGGATATTTTAAATAAAAACTTGATGGCCTCTGCCAGAAAGCTGAAGATGGGTCGTCATTGGGTCTTTCAGCAGGATAATGATCCAAAACATGTGGCAAAATCTACACAAAAGTGGTTCAGCAGTCACAAACTCAAGGTCCTCCCATGGCCATCTCAGTCCCCAGACCTCAACCCAATCGAAAACCTGTGGGGCGAGCTAAAGAGAAGAGTGCATAAGAGAGGACCCAGGACACTGGATGATCTAGAAAGATTGTGCAAAGAAGAATGGTCAAAAATCCCTCTCTCTGTGTTCTCCAATCTTGTGAAATGTTATAGGAGGAGATTAAGTGCTGTCTTGTTGGCAAAAGGAGGTTGTACAAAGTATTAACATCAGGGGTGCCAATAATTGTGGCACACATAATTTCAAGTTTTTTTTTTTTTCTAAATGTGTGATTTTTTTACCACCAAAGTAATGTACTTAAATGAAAGGTTGGATTTTTCTCTTTTTTTGCATTTGGGATCTATGTTGTTTTAAAAAAAAGGAGAATTTTTAGAAGTCCACGACCACATCTTAAACAGGGGTGCCAATAATTGTGGAGGGCACTGTATATATATTTATGTATATATACTTATGTCTCATCACTATGGGTGATCTAATACAATCAAATCATGTTCAGCATTGACTGCACTCACCAGGAGGGAAGTAAGAACATTGTGCAGCTCTCTGCAATAATTGAAACATGAGTTGACATAAGCAGTCACAGAATATTATGTCAGTGGTCTGATCTTGTTTGTAGTGCATCTTAGTGCTACGGGTTGCCTAGAATCATTTTGTTCAAGCAAGCCATATATGAATACGCACACTCACAAAGAGTTTGCATCTGATTACAATGACTGAAAGGATTCAGAATAATCTGGTATAATCTGCATAGAAGCTTTTCTTCACACGAGATGTGCTGCACTGATTATTGTAAGCGGATACTCAATCAAAATGTGCTCAAGACACCATCATAAACTGCCTACTATGAGCTAAATTGTGTATCAAAGTGGTGATTACATCGTTGATGTACTATTTAGTACAGTAGTATAAAGTGTGGAAGGTAACTCAAGGATTGAAGCTTCTCTGAATGTTGCTCTATTATTGTCCTCTCACTCGCTCACTCGCTCACTCTCTCAGTCACTTTCAGTAACCGATTTATTCTGGGCATGGGGATGAACCAGCTACCCTGGAGCTGAGGCAGCATGTAAACCACCATGATATCCCCATTAATGTCCTCTCTTCAGTGTTACATACATGTTACCCAAAAAACTTTATTGTGCATATCAGTGGCAGGCGGTCAGGGCCAGCAAAGCCTTCTCTGCTGGCCTAAACACTCAGAAGCACTGATCTACATTTACAACCTAAATTCTAATATTTGTTTAATGAAATTGTATTAATTTGTTCCCAACAGTTTATTTTCTTCATTTCGTAGCGTTTCTCTTGGCTGCACTGCTTACGTGTATGTAGATGTTAGATTTTTTGTCCAATCAGATTCTATCTATCTGCTTTGTGAAACACTGTTTGTGAAGTAGCTGGCTAATGTTAATCTAATAGTTAATGTACAATGAAAGTAAAAGACACAGAGCAGTAAAAAAAAAAATACACAAACTGAATGTGTGTGATTCACTTGAATGATTCAGCTCTAGACTGCTAAAGATTCAATGCCAAAAAGCCTTAAAAATAATAGCTACAAACTCCACAGTCGGATGGCTATGTGTTGCCAGCTAGCAGGTTAATTAGAAAACAAATATATACCCTATCTGTACAGCAAAACCGACTTTAAATATTGCTAGAATTTGTACTTGTAAAATTGAATCTCAGCACTCTCAAGCTTCATTTGTAAAATATATATATATATATATATATATATATATATATATATATATATATATATATATATATATATATATATATATGTGTGTGTGTGTGTGTGTGTGTGTGTGTGTGTGTGTGTGTGTGTGTGTGTGTGTGTGTATTTTTATCCTAAAGTAGACAAACAAATACGAAACAGCTCACTGTAAAAATACCATGTCCTATTAACTGCTCTAAAAATTGGTCTCCAATCCTGTTAATCATTAAAAATAAAATATTTTCTAAAGCTTTATGAGTCATCTACCATCAGGAACGTGTTTGCTGATGCACATTTTCCACTCAGACCCTGCCTTATGCATTCTTCTCTCCGTCACTTGGCACTCTGAGATGCCATGCAAAAAAAAAACCTTTCCATCTGATCAGCAGCTGTAAGTGACCCAGGAAGTGTGTGATAAAAGCACATCATTACATTTCTGTTGTGGCCTTGCAAGGCTTTGTAAGTCTAATTTCCTTTACTGTGTGTTATGTCTGAAGGATACAGAGTGAGTCAAAGCCAAATAATATTCATTAAGACACATCAAGACTCAAAAGTAAATGGCTGTTAAGTGCACTAGGGGACTGAAATTTTTATAAATGGAAAGGAAAAGAGGTTTTAAATTAGAATATGTGCAAAAGGGGGTAAATGCTACACCAGCATTATGGTTTCTTCTTTTTCATCAAGTGAAACATAGAGTACATGTTGATTTAAAGATCAATCGTTCATTTATTCATTTATCATGTACTATCACCAGAGATGACCATGGTTTTATCAGGTCAGGGTATATTATTATCATCCTTTGTCAAATATAGGTAGCAAGTATAGTTTCTATAAAAATTATATTTTATGACAGTTCCAAATTTGTAAGCAGTTAACATAACACATAACATGTTTAATAACACGTTTCACCCAGTAATTGTAATATAATGATGTTCAAAAAGGTCAACAGTGTATTAATTACAAGTCCATATCTAACTACCCCAGATGTAAGAGTTCAGAAGGTTATGATAACTCAAATAACCACTCTTAACATCCACAGTAAGCAGAAAAGCAACTCATGAATAAAATTCATGTTGAACCTTGAGCTGGATGAGCTAGAACACCAGAAGGCCAGTTTCTGTCAGTACAAAATAGGAAAATGAATCTACTGTCTGTACAGATTCAACAAAACTGGAGAGTCTAAAGCATTTTCACCAACATAATTAATCCCACCAAATTATAATTGTTTTTCACATTATTTTGTATTAACTGTAGAGACAGCAGTGTGTGAAAATCCCAATAGATAAGCAGTTTTTGAAATATTCAAACCAGCCCTTCTGGAAAAACGATGCCCCGGTTAACGTCACAGAGATCACAGTGGATTATACCTGACCTGTAGCTGCATTCCTTTATTGCATTACTCTCACATGATGGCAATTGAAGAACTGCATGAATGATCAAGTCTGCAGGTGTTTCTTTTAAAGAGGTTGTGTATAAGGCAGTGCTGACTGAATGACAAGTTGAAATCTTTTTCACATATTTTTAAGTCACACAGACATGACACACAGATGTCCATCTTATTCAAGTATACTGTAAAGTCTGTCTGAGGTTGCCTGAAATCCTCCTGTTGGGTTAAATTCTCCACAAGAAACACTTTGATTGCATCAGTTCATTTCACAAAACCTATGAAACATGTTCATCCCACAACTTCATCATCTCACACTGTAGTGAAGTGGTATGTTGCATACACCTCTTGTATGTTACAGTCCACCTCTTCAAGCAGTGCTTGGAATTTCCTGCAAGTCAAGCCAAAGCAAGCTTTGATAAAATAAAATCATTTTCACAACCGTTGCCATCGCATAATTTAGAACACAATTTGGCTTCTTTGCCAGAGATTTTTCTGATGTATAATACTGAGAAATTTACTCAACCGGAATAGCCAATTTGGTTTATTTTGGCAAATCCTTTTTGCTTTTTCATCATTAACAGCATGCCATCATTAATTATAGTAAACATTCTTCTAAACAAAACTTCCTATGCTTTAAAACAAAAGTTTGATTCATGTCCTCACTTTTTATGGTTCTTGTTTTAAAACATCACTATTCCTCATAGACAAGAAAAAAAAAAAAACATGGCCACAGCATAAAAAAATTTCAAATTGTTTATGTCCACGTTTTCTTTAAAAGCAAATCTTTATTAGCATTCTGCTATCTTACAATCCATTCATTTGCTGTTCCCTGTTATTTAATGTAACATGCAATTCAGCTAGTATTGCTGAGACAGGCATGTCTCCAATCCTAGCAAAAAATAGTGTCTCTGTTTGTTACACCATCAGACTAATTCAATGCTGCACAACCTGCTTTTTTATATTTCTAAGAGCATAACATTTACCATGGCTTATACGTATTTTAGAAAGTGTAAAAGTCTTTTTCTTCTAACATCAGGCTGTTTTCTGTTTTTTATTTGATTAATTCTGTTTCATTGCCATCATTCTTGAATGGGCTTTGATACCTTGTCTCAGAATATGAATAGACACCTGATATTGACAGAGAATGCTTTCAAAGCACAATGCCAATAGAGCTGGATATTTTTATTGAATATATTCCAAAAAATCTGTCGAGATAAATTAACACAGCATAGAATATTTCACGGCTTGGCACTAAGAGTGCAATTGCTTGTGCAACCTTAATGGCTGGGTAATGGTTGGAGGTAGCAGAGCTGAAGATGTTAAGATTTTTATTGGGAGTGATGAGGATGAACAGGATTAGAAATTAGTTTTTTAGAGGGACAATGCATGTAGGACGTTTTGGGGACAAAGTAAGAGAGGGCCGATTGAGATGGTTTGGACATGTGCAGAGGAGGGACATGGGGTATATCGGTAAGAGAATGCTGAGGAAGGAGCCACCAGGAAGGAGGAACAGAGAAAGGCCAAAAAGGAGGTTTATGGATGTGGTGAAGGAAGACATGCAGGTAGTTGATTTGAAAGAGGCAGATGTAGAGGACAGAGTGGTATGGAGATGGATGACCCGCTGTGGCGACCCCTAATGGGAGCAGCCGAAAGAAGTAGTCCATAAACATTAGAATTATAGGTTATGTATAGGTATACAAATTTATTTAGTAATCTGTAGTCAAACGGCATTAGGAAAAAAGTTTACTCTGGCGAATTTATGGTCCATGCAATGATCCTTAAGGATGATCCATCCAGTTTAACTGACCGTACATATGACCAGTATCTTTGGTTAAAGTGCAGTTCAGTTTTGCTAACTGACAATACAATACAATACAATACTGAGAAAGTAATCAGTCCAAATTTATTTCCAGTATTTATCAGCAGGGATAAATTCTAATGGTGAATTCTCACTCGTGATGTACAATCATTTAAATTTGCCATTAAAGGAGTGCATAAAGGTGATAAAATATAAAACCACAGTGACTAGCCTAGCATCTGAGTGGTAGTGGGGGAGTGAGTAGTGAAGAGATGCAACATCAACTCTAATTGGTGAGAGTAGTAGTTGTAATCAGATATATTGACTGCAACTCAAAAAGAAAAAGAAAAAAAAGAAAATCAAAAAGTATGATAAGACAAAGAAAAAGACTCCATGGAACTAGTTTATAGACTCTGCTAGGCTGAGTCACACACACACACACACACACACACACACACACACACACACACACACACACACACACACACACACACATCAAGTAGGGCACACTCAGACAGGAATTAATCACACCACGTTGCCCCTGTCTCTGGGCCAAGTAAAAAGTACAGAGTATCTTTCTACATCCCACGTTCCTCTTTCTTCACCTACACTTTATTATCTTTTTTCTTCCCTGTCTGTACTAAATCTATTCACATCACCGATCACAGCCCGACAGAAAGAACAAATGTGTTGGTTTTAGACTGAACTCCAGACCATTTTTTCTAGCTTAACTATAAAGTAATGAATTTAATATATTATAAAACTAGATTCTATTGCTATAGACAACAATATCAATGTATCAATATATAAGTTAAGTCTTCTGCATATGTATATGTCTAGTTTTTTTTTTTTTGGCGCAATCTTCACCTGTCTCAGTTTTGTGATATTAAATTGAACATGAAGCAAAGCAACATTTTACATGCAAATAAAGAGAGCATCCTAAAGAATAATCATTTAAAATAACATTTTAAATAGTGCATACTTGCACTAATACATATTCCACAATCAAAACACTAAATGAAATAATACTATTGGCAACTTTTATTGTTATTTATTATTTAATTATTATTCTCAAGTTTCTTCTCACCTCCCAAAAACATGGCAGTAGATAGATTGTCTCTAGATGTAAATAAATGTGTCTGTATGTGTGTCCCACTGGCATCCCATCTAGCCATACAGTGTGTATTCCTGTCAAAGTCCCAACATTCCTGCAATAGACTCTATATTCACCTTGACCAGAATAAAGTGATACTGAGTTTCTAAATCACAGCAGAACATAGAAAACATAGTAAATGTTTAAACTATGGAAATGTACAATTTTTCTGAGAAAATAAAGATTGTTTTTATTGCCACAACGTCTTAGCAACTTAGTGTTACTAAAATGAAACAGCTGGAGGAACATTGTGCAACTAATTAGGTTAACTGGCAACAGTTCAGTAACATAATTGGTATAAAAAGATTATCTTAGAGAGGTAGAGTCTTTCGAAAGTAAAGACGTGCAGAGGTTCATGAAAAAACTGTGTGTACAAATTTCAAACAAACATTTTACAACATCAAATTGCAAAGACTTTGAATATCTCATCATCTTCGACACATATCATCATCTCTGTGCACAAAAGACAGGTATGATTGTGTAATGTAAATCACTATATGGGCTCAGAAACACTGTGAACACAGTTTGCCATGAATTTGCCACAAATCCAGGTTAAAGCTCTATCATGCAAAGAAGAAGCCAAAACTGTTCTGTGGTCAGATAAATAAAAATGTTTAATTATTTTTGGAAACCATAGATACTGCTTACTCTGGACTAAAGAGGAGAGGGACCATCCAGCATGTTAGCATTATCTCTGAAGGTATGGGAGTGCATTACTGGCAATTGAATGGGCAACTTGCACATATGGAAAGGCATGAAAAATGCTAATGGTTATGAACAGGTATTAGAGCAACACATGCTTCCATCCAGATGATGTCTTTTCAGGGACGGCTTTGAGTATTTTAGCAAGACAATGCTAAACTGCATACTGCATCTATTACAACAGTATGGCGTTGTAGTAGAAGAGTTCAGGTGCTGAACAGACCTGCCTGCAATCCAGACATTTCACTATTTGAAAACAATTGGCTCATCATTATATGAAAAATACGACATTTCTCTTAGTTTAAATATTTGGTATGTTTTCTATGTTCATTTGTGTATAAAATATATTGATTTACATTTTACACAGTGTCCCATCAGTGATTATTATTATTATTAATATTATTATTATTATTATTATTATTATTATTATTATTATTATTATTATTATTATTTTCAAATTCTGTATCTAATCAGACTTTAAACAAATTACTAAAATGCTGTAGCCTTAATAGATTTTATTTGCTTTAGAAAAAATAAATGCTTTTATAAACGATTATATGCACAATAGAATCACCTGTGTTTAAACTGCATGAACAATTACTTAACTATGCCGTGCAACATGTACTGATAAACTCATATCAGCAGGCAGAAGTAAAAGCCTGCACATGCAAATGCATTCACTTTATGAAATTTGTTCAGGTGTGTATAGTTGTATAATTAAGTTATAGACACCTTTTAGGTGAAAGGTTTGTCTTTCAGATTGAGTAGGTGCACTGTATATACACTGTATATACACCTCAACTTCATACCCATTATTGTCATTTGTTTGTATCTCTAAGTCTTTATTGTTCATGCACAGGTTTGGTTTATCACTTACATCTACTTTCTTAGATTAACTGCACCTTATATGCTACAGTATGTGACACCCAACATAATTGTGCCAGTGGTGAGTGAGTGAAATGTGACCTTTGAAATGGTATTTATTGGCACAGATTTGCCAAATGATCTTGTAGAGTTTTAATGGGTTTTTATTAAAACCCAGAAAGCATTTTTGTTAAAGTTTATTTAGAATTCACTTGCACAGTGCATACACAGGGTTTTATATTCTGGGTTTTTACATGGCAGATGGTAATTTTTTTCTTTGGCATTCCCACTACATTGAGTTAATAGATGTTCATTATAAACTTGTCTAATGTCAGCTGAATTTACCATACACAGGAGGAAGGGGACATGGGCTATATTGGAGAGTACAAAATTGTCAATCATTCGAGATACAAATGATTGGTTCCTCTTCCAATTTGATTGGGAAAGAAGAAGACTTGAGCAATAAATTGTTTAAGTATTATTCACTGTTAAAATCTTCCTTGGGCAATATGTGTGGACAATTCAGAAGGTCGGCATATTTCTGATTCATAGTTTGTTATAGTTTAAACTAAACATACCCAACTCACATGAAAGGCTGCTTGGACAGTTTTTTCGTTGCCAAAACTGCTGACTAAGCTGAAGTAAGAATTGAACATACTCTGCCTTACTCATGCTGGTCTGAAATGTAAAGTCTGTGCCCTCTGCTTGCATTCCTCTTAATTTTTTTGTCAACACTGATAGCCTTGTAAATCTACATACTATGACAGACTAGCAAAAATTTGGTGTGCAGATACATGTAGCGTATTTCTGTTTTCAGATACAGGCTTTTAGATAATGTTGCTACAGTAGCTTATCTTAATTACTTACTGTCAAAGCCTTTGCTAAAAGAAATATTTTATTTAAGTGTTTGGTCTGTAGGCAGTGTGACTTAGTGGTTGAGTGACCTAGTGTATATCTCTACTTAGTCAATCAGTCTCAAATGTCAGTGAATAAACTTGTGGTTTTCTGAAATTTGGATGAAAGCATGAATTGATGTGTAGCTTTACTGCCAATCAAATGCTGTCAATTCCAACAAAGCTGCTTTTGTGGGAGAAAGAGAAAGACTTTAAAGTACACACATTTTCATAAAAAAAGCCCTGATTATATGACTGCATTGTAACACTACATTTATAATAAGAATAGTCTGCAAATCTCCTTCTAGTTTCTGTAGATCATTCAATCTGCTTTATACTCTTAGGGCTTTGAACAATACTGCACAAATTTCAGATGATTAACAAAAATGTATGCTACAATACACAACGTCTTACAATATTTATGACGTCAGAAGGCATTAGTGAGGCTCAGACTAAAGGATCGAAATATTTTATGAGCTGTGCACCAGTAACCATATGCTGACGTAACACCGCTTAGCTAGAGTGCGGTTTAGGAATAAATAACTAATAAAGGCTACTCAAGAGATACAGCTGAGCTGATTAGTCACAAATGTTTGAAAACCTACAAATACCTGTTAATTATTCAAGCTATTATAAATCAAGCAAATACGCATGCTTAAAAAATTTACATATACACTTTATTTTTTACAGAATTTTTGCAAAATAATATTTTTTATATTTATAATATTTTTTACAGATTCAATACAGTAATAGCAATAGAATAAAATTCAGCACAAATACCATCATTGCCATTTCATATTTATACTGGTATGCTAAATATAGCTTTAAATGAGTGCGCAATGTATTTGCAACAAGCAAACCAGTTTTCTCATGGGGACCTGCTAATTTTCCTCACAAAGCTAAAACTCTGAAACAATTGGTCACCAACAAGATATAAAAACATACATTTTGTGTGCGCACACACACACACACACACACACACACACACACACACACACACACACACACACACACACATACGCACAGTCAGACTATGTGATAACAGTGTTGAAGTGCGGTCATGCTCTGTTTGGGGTCTAATGACCCCTGGGTAATGGCCCTATTTAGTCCGCAGGAAGCCGTCCCATGTGCCTGCTCCATAAGAGCGGCGTGTGTGTAAGCAGAGAAAAGAGATGTGAACATCAAAAAAAGGCAGAAATAAAATGGAAATAAAAAGCAGAAATTGAATGTGAAATATGCTCATCGTTTCACTTAGATCCACATGATAAAAATAAAACAATTTCTTGGGCTTTGTTGTAAACCTTTGTCACAGTTTTAATAGGAGGCTTAGATGTATTAGATTTAACCTTTTGCATGTTACCAGATTTCAAGAAAAGGACGTGATTATAATGCAGATGTCTCACACCACATCAATTCCCCCCCCCCAACCCCAATACACACACACACACACACACACACACACACACACACACACACACACACACATACAAACAGTGTCACCAAAGTACATCTTATTATTTCATTATTACACATTTTAATTCAAAATAGTTAGACTATGTAACTGGTTGGGGGGAAAAACTCATAATTGCTGCCCTTTTGCCATAAGACAAGTCGTTTTATTGCAGCAAGCACTGACATGCTTCCATTTAGAAACAAGGTACTGAGCTGGTGAAAGGTGACGTTTAAAACAATCACAGTGCTTTTACACTGGGACAATTGCCAGGACATACAGTTTTTAATTAAAGACTGCATGTAAAAGGTCGTTCGAAAGTATTGTCCGGTGGAAATTTTGTTAAGAGTGCTTTTGCACATGCACATGCAGTATATGTGTGTTAAATGTAAAATATGAAAGGAGCATCCAGCTCCCCAGCACTAACCCAAATCTTCATCACTTTAAACAGCATCTTAATTAGCAATAAAACTATTGATAAGAATGTAATGAGGGAATTAAGAGATAAGAGCTCATTTTTGCTCTCTCACACTCTCTTAGACACACATGCACGCACACACATACACACACATACACACATTAGTTAGTAGGATATGAGAAAGCGTGATTTAAAAATTTTTTTTTAAGCAGACAAAGCCCTGAAACAAAATGTTCATACTAGAGCTGGAAAGGCGACACACCATTGCACTCAGACAGATATATCCAAATCTTTTTATGGACCAATGAGTGTGTGCTGACTAATTACAGAAACGGTTTCGCTCACCCCCTGACGCCTGAGCTGTTGTTTCATTTATAGAATCGATTTCGGCGTTCTGTGTTATTTGCAATCCTTACAAACAGCAGACCTGGAGCTGTGAGGCAGCAATGCTACCCACTGTGCTGTCCTAAATGCATACATCTGTTAATATAGTCCAAGTGTGTGTGTGTGTGTGTGTGTGTGTGTGTGTGTGTGTGTGTGTGTGTGTGTGTGTGTGTGTGTGTGTGTGAAAGTAAATGAAGCAAAGAAGGACCTTACACATACACACATATTATAAAGAGCCATGCATAAACATGACTTTACATAACTTTACGTGAGTCATCCTGCTGTCCCACAGGACAATATGGCACACATGTTTAGTGAGACATGCACATATTGTACACCATGGACATCCTCGTCTCTGTACTTGCTTTTGTTTGTATGTCTGTCTGGCATACAACTTCAGTGTTCACCCAACCAAAGTGTAATTTGTAATTGGAATTTCCATTATGGCTCAGCTATAATTGACTTATTCAACAGCAACTTGCTGAGTAGCTCAGATTAGAATTATTATAGGATTATGATAAATAGGTCAGTGCCAAAATATTGGGTACATGTGAGAAATTATAGGTATGGGTATTCCATATGCAAAATACACTATCTGGCCACTTTACTGGGAACATCTGTACACCTGCACACTCATTTTAATGTCAAATCAGCCATCAATGCAGCACAATGCATTTAACCCTGCGAATGCAGGTTAAGAGCGTGAGTTTATGTTTACTTTAAACATAAATAGGTGCAAAACCCATGTGATCTGAGGCTATAGTTGACAAGGGAAGTCTGGAACACAGGACCGGTGTCACTGAAGCTGTGCCCAATATAACCTCCGATTCCTGTTATACACAGATATAAATGGACCTCTTCTGCTCTTGTAGTTCATTCATTTGCTGCATTGGCATGATGTGCATTTTGTGCTCACTACAGTTGTAAAGAGTGGTTATTTGAATAACTATGACCTCCCAGTCAGCTCAAGCCGCTTACTGGATTTATTTTTCTTGTATTTTTGTTTTGTTTTTGCTTTTCTTACAATTCTGACTAAATTATAGAAAGCACATAGGAAATCCCAGGATGCTGTATAAGCAGTTTCTGAAAATCCCGTGTCTGGCAACAACAACCAAGCTGTTCAGCTCTGGATAGTGTTTAAACCAAGAAACCTTTCCATATTAGGGGCTGGACTTACAAGATAGTCCTAAGTGTTTCCTGTAAATCACTAAAACAGGAAGACATGCAAATCTAACAGTTGGCCTGACCTAACTATTCCTTTAACTGTGAGATAAATAGGAATCCTATGGTTTAGAATTTTTTTGCTCTTCAAATGAATCATCAGGTTGTCAGATATACCAAGACTATTCTAGAGATATGAAGTTTAGGCACAGCATGCTTTCCTTAAATCTCCTTTGCATCATTACTGCATCATTACTACATCATCACAGGGCTTGAAGAGATTGTTAGTGGGGTCTCTGTGGTGAGTTCTGAATGGACCATCGTAGGAAATGAAGCTCAACGCCTCATGCCTGAAATCAACCTTTTTTTTTTTTGTCCAATAGATCGAGCTTTTAAAGCTTGGAAACATCAAATTATTTTTTACCGACCGACACAATCAATAATAATCCTCTTTCAGCATACACAAATCTATATGCTCAAGTTTAGTTTTATATGCTCAAGGGATGCAAGAACACATTCTCACACACAAACACACACACAAAAAAAAAAAAAGAAATACATACATTTGGGCTGTCAGTAAATTTAAATATTTAATTGCAATTACTTGAGTAAACTTGCGAATAGTCAAATTAAAATTTTATTTGTCACATACACATGCATACAGAGTAACCCAGCCATTAGGGTTGCACTCTTAGTGCTGGTCCCAAGCCCGAATAAATGGGCTACTGTTGGCCGAAGGAGGAGAAGGAGAGGAGGAAGACATCTACAGAGACAGCAGAAAAATAAGTGCAGGAGAGTGGAGGTTAGGGTTGGTCATTTAAATATTGGTACTATACTGGTAAAGGGAGAGAGTTGCCTGATATGATGGAGAGGAGAAAGGTAGATATGTTGTGTGTTCAGGAGACCAAGTGGAAAGGGAGTAAGGCCAGGAACAATGGAGGTGGGTTTAAACTGTTCTTTTATGGGGTGGATGGAAAAAGAAATGGTGTAGGGGTGATCCTGAAAGAAGAGTACAGTAAGAGTTTAGTGGAGGTGACGAGAGGAAGAAGACTGTAGTGTAAGGTCAGACACGGCCTTGGTGGTGGTGAAGACGTGCTGGATGATTGGGCAACTACTGCAGAAGTGATAAGGGAGACAGCTAGAAAAGTACTTGGTGTGACATCTGGAAATGGAAAGAAAGTCAAAGAGACGTGGTGGTGGAATGAGGAAGTGCAGGAAAGCATAGGGAGAAAGAGATTGGGAAATCAGAATTGGGATTGACAGAGTGATGAGAAAAGTATGCAGGAGTACAAGGAGATGCGGCAGCAGGTAACCAACGACCAACGACCAGACCAACAAAAAGGCATATGAGGAGCTGTACATGAAGTTGGACACTAAGGAGGGAGAAAAGGATTTATACCGATTGGTCAGGCAGAAAGACCGAGCTGGGTATGATGTGCTGCAAGTTAGAGCAATAAAGGAGATGGAAATGTGTTGACTAGTGAGGAAGGGGTGTTGAGAAGATGTAAGGAGTATTTTGAGCAGCTGATGAATTAAGAAAATGAAAGAGAGAAGGTTGTATGGTGTGGAGATGGTGAAGCTGGAAGTTCTTTCCTTGGCTGGGGGTGTCTACGAGCCTCCTGAGGCTACACCCACAGGCAGTCCTTTTCGATGAGCTCCTAGAAGTAGTGACCCATGCCGTTGCCAAACTCGAGATAGATTAGCCGGCCAATAAGCAGAAGGCTCGTCCACCTAGCAAGCTAGACCTGCATCACTGCCTTCACACCAGGGCCTGCCTTTCTTCCCAGACATGCACAATGAGGTGCCCAGGTCATGGGCTAGGCCTTATTCTTCCCGCCTCTTTAGTCCTAGGGTGTCATTGTATTCAAATATTGTTGGACTGAGAGAATGTGGTTAGGGGGTGCCTCAGGTGGAATAGAAGCTGGCTTTCTCTCCCTGGGTGATGCGTTGTCTCTCAAAGCCCCAGCGCTGCCCATTAAGCCCCTGAGAACCACCTCGGTGCTGGTGGGCAATGTTATGTCTCAGCGGGTCAAGCCACATTCTGTCCGCACACCATGGCACACTGAGGTGAAAATACAGAGCATCACATCGGATCACTCATGGTGGGCGTGACACGGCCGAAGCCACGGGAGATGATAGATTTGAGGACCGTCATTTTTAATTCAAGCACTTTCAGCCAAAAGCACCAGGGTGTTGCTCTAGGCGTACCAGAGGTAAGTCTCGAGAGACTGATTCTCTTAAGAGACTATCTAGCAGCCTGGCAGGCTGGGTCCTGCGCACTGTAGACAGAGGCGATACGATTCAATCCAGGTCTCATCTGAATCAGAGCAGGCGGTCCAGCATCAAGATGTTGTTCTTTCCCACATGAAGGAACTGGGGTTAAGGCTGAATGCAAAAAGAGTGTGCTTTCTCTATCACAAAGAACCACTTACTTAGATGTATTATGGGATTCAACCCCCTAATGGGTGCACATTTGTCCTCTACTCATGTCGAGTCCATCCTCGCGGCTGTCAAGAGAGTCTCTCACTATAAAGCAGTTTCAAAAACTGCTGGGTCTGATGGCAATTGGACTGGTCTGATTGGACGCTGCCAATGTGGTTCCACCTCTGTGTATAGTAGAAATGACAAAAAAAGCCTCTTGACTTAACTTTTCTCAAGAGGGGCTATCCACTCCATACGATCAAGGTCACGCAGCGAGCCTGTGTCTGTGGTTCCTGACTCAGGGCCCCATGCTGGGAGTTCCTGGGCATTGCAATACCCTTACAACGTACGAGTCCCTCACGGGGTGGGGAGCATTCATGAGTGGCTGCTCCACTCAAGGTCTCTGAGAGAGGCCCCATTGGATGTGGCACATCAATTGCCTAGAGATGCTAGCCCTGCTTCAAGCTCTAAGGCATTTCCTCTCAGACCCCCGGTCTGCAATCTTGCCTCCTGTACAAGCTGGCACATCAGATCCTCCTGTAGGCCCTAGGGAAGCTGCTCTCCTTGAAGGCAGTGTATATCCCAGGTCACTTAAATGAGGGAGCAGACTCTTGAGGCAAGAGTTGAGGCCTGGGGAATGGCGACTCCACCTGGATATGGTGGAGCAAATCTGGGTAGAATTTTACAGAGCTCAGGTGGACCTGTTTCTTCAAGAGACATCACATTGCCCCCTCTGGTTTGCTCTAAAACCCTAAGCCCCTCTAGGGCTGGATGCCATGGTACAGGCAAGGCCTAGGCTACAGCTGTATGCCTTTCCCCTGTTGTGCTGCTCCCGGAAGTTCTGGAGTTCGCCAGGACAAATTCCATCTCCTCCTGGTGGCCCCTCGGTGGCCAGGCAGGCCATGGTTTGTGGACCTGGTAGACCTTCTCAAACGCCCTCCCTGGAAGATTACTCTCAGGAGGGCTCTTCCATCTCAGGCAGGGGGTACGATAATACAACTTCGCAACGGCACAGCTCCACAAGGACGTTGTATGCCGCGAGGCAGCACCTGTTCACTGCATGGTGTAAACAACACCACTTAGATCCAGTTAACTGCCCAGTCAGTTCCGTGCTGAAATTCTTGCCCGCCAAAGGTTGGCTCCTTCTATCCCGAAGGTTTACGTGTTCCCCATTGTGGCCTGTCATGCCCCCCTCACGGGGCAGTCGCTGGGTAAGAACCCATTGGTTCTATACATTCCCGAGTGTCTGCATGGAACTTGGCCATTGTTGTAGCTTCCCTTTGAGCCTCTGACCGAAGTGCCTTTGAGGTTTCTCACAGTTAAGACTGTGTCCCTCTTTGCCAGCTACTCTCTCAAGAGAGTAGGGGATCTTCAGACCCTGTCTTTGGCCGCTTCTTTCCTGGAATTTACTCCAGGTTTGGCCAGTGCTTTCCTCTACCCTAGATCAAGGTATGTTCCTACAACCTGTTATGCTCCAGGCATTCTCTCCTCCTTGCTTTCAGGCCCCAGACCAGGAGAAGCTTAACTGACTGTGTCCAGTGTGAGCACTGGACATATACATCCACAGAACAGAACTATGGAGTAAGTCAGAGCAGCTGTTTGTCTGCTATGGCCCTCCAAGGAGAGGTCTCTCTACGAATAAGCAGTTGCTCAGCAGACTTGTCCTGACACGAGAGCTCCCTCCAAAGATTTTTTATTGGGTTTAGGTCTGTAGACTGGCTAGGCCACGCCAGAACTTTGATATGCTTCTTACAGAGCCACTTCTTGGTTATCTTGGCTGTGTGCTTCGGGTCATTGTCATGTTGGAAGACCCAGCCTCGACCCATCTTCAATGCTCTAACTGAATCTCGCAATACATGGCCCCGGTCATCCTCTCCTTAATACAGTGCAGTCGCCCTGTGTCCCATGTGCAGAAAAACACCCCCAAAGCATGATGCTACCACCCCCATGCTTCACAGTAGGGATGGTGTTCTTGGGATGGTACTCATCATTCTTCTTCCTTCAAACACGTTTAGTGGAATTATGACCCAAAAGTTATATTTTGGTCTCATCTGACCACATGACTTTCTCCCATGACTCCTCTGGATCATCCAAATGGTCATTGGCAAACTTAAGACGTGCCTGGACATGTGCTGGTTTAAGCAGGGGAACCTTCCGTGCCATGCATGATTTCAAACCATGACGTCTTAGTGTATTACCAACAGTAACCTTGGAAACGGTGGTCCCAGCTCTTTTCAGGTCATTGACCAGCTCCTCCCGTGTAGTTCTGGGCTGATTTCTCACCTCCCTTAGGATCATTGAGACTCCACGAGGCGAGATCTTGCATGGAGCCCCAGTCCGAGGGAGATTTACAGTCATGTTTAGCTTCTTCCATTTTCTAATGATTACTCCAACAGTGGACCTTTTTTCACCAAGCTGCTTGGCAATTTCCCCGTAGCCCTTTCCAGCCTTGTGGAGGTGTACAATTTTGTCTCTAGTGTCTTTGGACAGCTCTTTGGTCTTGGCCTTGTTAGTAGTTGGATTCTTACTGATTGTATGGGGTGGACAGGTGTCTTTATGCAGCTAACGACCTCAAACAGGTGCATCTAATTTAGGATAATAATTGTAGTGGAGGTGGACATTTTAAAGGGAGACTAACAGGTCTTTGATGGTCAGAATTCTAGCTGATAGACAGGTGTTCAAATACTTATTTGCAGCTGTATCATACAAATAAATAGTTTAAAAATCATATATTGTGATTTCTGGAATTTTTTTTTTTAGAATATGTCTCTCACAGTAGACATGCACCTACGATGACAATTTCAGACCCTTCCATGATTTCTAAGTGGGAAAACTTGCAAAATAGCAGAGTGTTCAAATACTTATTTTCCTCACTGTATATATATATATATATATATATATATATATATATATATATATATATATATATATATATATATATATATATATATATAAGTAAAGAAAGGATGTTGTGAATAAATGTGTTGCATTTTAATTTCACCTATTTTATATTTATTTATTTATATTTATTTTTAAAAAATTGTCAAACGGAAAGGCGTGCTGCATTAATTACGTGTTAATAAAATTTGTGCAGTTAAAATTTATTTGCATTAACACATTAACAAGATCAAGATTATTAAATTATTAAGCATATAATAAAAGCATGTATAAAGCATGTAAAAGAAATTTTCACTAGATATCAATAAACTGTTGATAGACATAGACGTAATAAGAATATTAATTTCAAAGATTGATTCTTTGGCTTCCAATGTCACTTTGATTGTGTTCGGATGACTGTACTACCTACCACACATTAACCAGACCAGTACAGATACGAATGCAAAATAGTGCATGTTTGTTCTCTTGTGAAGTTTTCGAAGCAAATGTCCCCCACATTAGGAGGAAGTATATGTTTCATCTAATTTTTAAGCACATTGAATCCATGGTGCAACCAGGAGAGGTTTAGACCTGATCTTGTTTACTGGTTGGGGGTGTGTATGTGTTTGGAGGGAAGCAAAGGGAAGGGAGATGGCATTTGGGGTGGAATGTGCATGTGTGTGTAATAAGATCATCTGTTTAGTTCAGGGGAAAAATAAGTAGCCATTAAGTTTAAGCAGTCTTAAATAGTCTTAAAGAGCACACAAGAGCATGACTAATATGAATATTGCCACGGATGCCAAATCCAGGGAGCTAAAATTAGCAAAAAAATAATAATTTATATAATTTTAAATATTCACCATTTCAATACAAATAGTTCTACTATTATACAAATTTGTATTAACCATTATACAAATCTATCATTAGGTTCATAAAGTAATGTAATACTATAATGTATTGAATATACTACATAAAAAAAAGTCATAATTTTAATTCAATAAAAATGGACATTGTCTTAAAATAATGTACTGCATTAATTAAATAGCCTAGGAACCTCACCAGAACTATTAAAAATCACGGGATATATGAAATATATATGGGTTTACCCCCTTACAATGAAATTAACAGTCTAGAATATTTGGTATAGAATTATAGAATTTTTAATTTTAACAGAGAGAGGCAGAATATCCACTGTTGGCATGATAATTCAAAAATGGAAGAAATACAAGATAAGTCAATCGTCCTTGCTCTGAAGCTCCATGCTAAATCTCACTACATAGGGTAAGGATGATTCTTAGAAAGGTGAGGGATCAGCAGAGAAATAAAAGGGAGGAGCTTGTTAATGATCTCAAGGGAGCTGGGACCATAAAAAATGTCACCAAGAAAATGGTGGTAACACACCAAAAGACCTGTTTGAAGTTTGCTAATGAACACCTGAATGATTCAGAGGAGGCTTGGGAGAATATAATGTGGTCATTCCCACTGTCAAACATGGAGGAAAGTACATTCTGCTTTGGGGCCTGTAGAATCTTGGATGAGAACCTCATGGCCTCAGCCAGAACACTGAAGATGGGTCATGCATGGGTCTTCCAGAATGACACTGGCAAAAACATCCGGCCAAGGCAACAATCTGATGGTCTTGATATCCATTCAAGCCTTGTGCAGGTCTACAATCTTGTCCCTGACATCCTTTGACAGCTCTTTGGTCTTTCCCATGGGGGTGGAAAGGTTTACATGGAAGAGGCTGATTCTGTGACTGGTGTCTTTTATATACGCATAATGAGTTGATATTAGGAGTTCTATCTTAAAGGAACAGGAATAATTTGTGTGTGTGGGAGAATTATTGCTGGTTGGTAGGGTATCAAATACTTATTTTACTCGATCAAATACAAATTAATTTATAAATAATATTAATTTATTATTTCTTTTTATAATCTTTCTCTCTCTGTTAATATAAACCTACCATAAAAAATTCTAGACTGTTAATATTTTTGTAAGGGGGTAAATTTACAAAATCAAATAATGTTCACTTAGATAGATAAACAGTACTCACAGGCTGGCACATGGCCATACTGAAAAAAAGTCATAGTTTATGAGTGACATTTAGAATACTCCTTTACTTTATCGGTCCGATGGGGCATAATAAGGAGAGGTGCATAAAATAATGATTGACAATGTGCATGCAACAACTTTTTAGATTTTTAATACATGCCAACACTTAACTTTCATTATGTGTTTACTTTCGATGCTATAGATTTGCAAATTTTGACCTTTATGCTATTCACAAGTAAGCACAATGCACAAATGAAGAGCAGTACATGCATAAGTAATGTCAATTCTACAGCTAACAGTGTATTGTTCTTAGCTTTGAGTAAAGGCTGCTGGGAGACTGGTGAACTTTAGGAATTTGGCTCAAGCTGTGACTGTCATTTAGCTGTCATGGTAACTAACATTAGCACACAGCTGCTCATCTAATGCCAGCTCATCTCAAACCCATTGACTTTGAAGCAAAACCAAGATCTTGATGTAGTCACCTTAAAATTTGAACATGAAGTCAATTCACTAAATGTGTCATAAGTTAAAGTACTGCATAATAGTGATTGAATGATTGGCAGATGTTTAATTCCTAGCTGGGTAATGTGCCAATTATGGGTTGAGGTCACTACAGAGACAAAGTAAGCACAATGAAGCACATGTTCTTCACTTAACTCTATGAGTACAAGTAATTCATTGGCAAGCCTTTGTAAATTTTCCACCATTTAATAGATCATAATGTTGGAATGGAGGTGTAAACTGTAACCAGTACATTGCCCTGAATCTTCTTCTTCTTCTTCTTTCGGCTGCTCCCATTAGGGGTCGCCACAGCGGATCATCCGTCTCCATACCACCCTGTCCTCTACATCTGCCTCTCCCACACCAACCACCTGCATGTCTTCCCTCACCACATCCATGAACCTCCTTCTTGGCCTTCCTCTTTTCCTCCTACCTGGTGGCTCCATCCTCAGCATTCTTCTACCAATATAATTCATGTCCCTCCTCTGCACATGTCCAAACCATCTCAATCTCGCCTCCCTCACCTTGTCACCAAAACATCCTACATGCGCTGTCCCTCTAATAAACTCATTTCTAATCTTATCCATCCTCGTCACTCCCAACGAAAACCTCAACATCTTCAGCTCTGCTACCTCCAGCTCCACCTCCTGTCTTTTACTCAATGCCACTGTCTCTAAACCATACAACATCGCAGGTCTCACCACAGTCCTATAAACCTTCCCTTTCAATTTTGCAGATACCCTACTATCACAAATCACTCCTGTCACTCTTCTCCACCCACTCCACCCTGCCTGCACTCTTTTCTTCACTTCTCTAACACACTCTCCATTACTTTGCACTGTTGACCCCAGGTACCTGAATTCCTCCACCTTCTGAAGCTCTTCTCCCTGCAACCGGACCACTCCACTGCCCTTCCTCTCATTCACACACATGTATTCTGTCTTACTCCTACTGAGTTTCATTCCCCTTCTCTCCAGCGCATATCTCCACCTCTCCAGGCTCTTCTCAACCTGCTCTCTACTCTCACAACAAATCACAATATCATCCGCAAACATCATAGTCCAGGGAGACTCCTGTCTGACCTCGTCCGTCAACCTGTCCATCACCACTGCAAACAGGAAAGGGCTCAGGGCCGATCCTTGATGCAGTCCAACCTTCACTCTAAACCAGTCTGTCGTACCTACTGCACACTTCACTGCCGTCACACTGTCCTCATACATGTCCTGCACCACCCTCACATACTTCTCTGACACACCTGACTTCCTCATACAATACCACAACTCCTCTCTTGGCACCCTGTCGTACGCCTTCTCTAAATCCACAAATACACAATGCAATTCCTTCTGTCCTTCTCTATACTTCTCTATCAACATTCTCAAAGCAAATAAGGCATCTGTGGTGCTCTTCCTCGGCATGAAACCATACTGTTGCTCACAGATGGTCACCTCTTCTCTCAGCCTGGCTTCCACTACTCTTTCCCATAACTTCATGGTGTGACTGATCAACTTAATACCCCTGTAGTTACTGCAGGTCTGCACATCTCCTTTATGCTTAAAGATCGGTACCAGCACACTTCTTCTCCATTCCTCAGGCATCTTCTCACCTTCCAAAATCCTGTTAAACAATCTGGTCAAAAACTCCACTGCCATCTCTCCTAAACATCTCCACGCTTCTACCGGTATGTCATCTGGTCCAACCGACTTTCCACTCTTCATCCTCTTAATCGCTGCTCTCACTTCCTCCTTACTAATCCTATCTACATCCTGCTTCACCATCTCCACATCATCCAACCTTCTCTCTCTCTGATTTTCCTCATTCATCAGCTGCTCAAAATACTCCCTCCACCTTCTCAACACACTCTCCTCACTAGTCAACACATTTCCCTCTCCATCCTTTACTGCTCTAACTTGCAGTACATCCTTTCCAGCTCGGTCCCTCTGCCTGGCCAATCGGTACAAATCCTTTTCTCCTTCCTTAGTGTCCAACCTCTCATACAGCTCCTCATATGCCTTTTCCTTGGCATTCGCCACATCCCTCTTAACCTGCTGCCGCATCTCCTTGTACTCCTGCCTACTTTTCTCATCACTCTGTCTATCCCACTTCTGTTTTGCCAACCTCTTTCTCCTTATGCTCTCCTGCACTTCCTCATTCCACCACCACGTCTCCTTGACTTCCTTTCTATTTCCAGATGTCACACCAAGTACTTTTCTAGCTGCCTCCCTCATCACTCCTGCAGTAGTTGCCCAATCATCCAACACCTCCTTAACACCACTGAGCCTCTCTCTGACCTCTTCCCTGAACCTCACACTACACTCTTCCTCCTTCAGTTTCCACCATCTTATTCTTCTTTCAGTCCTCACTCTCCTCCTCTTCTTCTTCGCCTCCAAAACCATCCTACAGACCACCATCCTATGCTGTCTAGCTACACTGTCCCCTGCCAACACCTTACAGTCGCCAATCTCCTTCAGGTTGCATCTCCTGCATAGCACATAGTCCACCTGTGTGCACCTTCCTCCACTCTTATACATCACCCTATGATCCTCCTTCTTCTTAAAATAAGTGTTCACCACTGCCATTTCCATCCTTTTAGCAAAATCTACCACCATCTGCCCTTCCACATTCCTCTCCTTAAAACCATACCTACCCATCACCTCCTCGTCACCTCTGTTCCCTTCACCTACATGCCCATTAAAGTCCGCCCCAATCACCAACCGTTCTTTCCTAGGTACACCATCTACCACTTCATCTTATTCACTCCAGAATCTTTCCTTCTCCTCCATCTCACAGCCAACTTGTGGAGCATAGGCACTGATGACATTTATCATCATCCCTTCAACTTCCACCTTCACGATCATCACCCTATCAGAAACTCTCTTCACCTCCACTACACTCTTACTGTACTCTTCCTTCAGAATTACCCCTACACCATTTCTCTTTCCATCCACACCATGATAAAACAGTTTAAACCCACCTCCAATGTTCCTGGCCTTACTCCCTTTCCACTTGGTCTCCTGAACACACAGCATATCTACCTTTCTCCTCTCCATCATATCAGCTATCTCTCTCCCTTTACCCGTCATAGTACCGACATTTAAAGTACCAACCCGAACCTCCACTTTCCTACACTGCTCCTTTCCCTGCCGTCTCTGTAGACGTCTTCCTCCTCTCCTTTTCCTCCTTCGGCCAACAGTAGCCCAATTTCCACCGGTACCCTGTCGGCTAACGATACCTGTGGCGGTCGTTGTTAACCCGGGCCTCGACCGAACCGGTATGAAATTCTCATTTGTGATCCGCATATTTGATTTGGCACGTTTTACGCTGGATGCCCTTCCTAACGCAACCCTCCCCATTTACCCGGGCTTGGGACCGGCACTAAGAATGCACTGGCTTGTGCCTCCCTAATGGCTGGGTTAGTACATTGCCCTGAATACTACCAATATTTCTTCCACACTTTATAAATCATGGTGTAGCAAATATAAGCACATGGTTCTCAAACTCTTTTTTGAAGCGTTGTCAACTGTCTAGTTCCTGGGCCTTGATTGCACAAGTGTTCTGCCTGTATTATTCTTTATGGTACTGTTTTGAACTTGTTGTGTAACAGAAAAAATGGGTTTTAATCCGTGTTTTTTGATTTTTGACTGTGAAAATTTGATTATTGACAGTCATAGGTAACATGCATGCGGATCCTCAAAGCGCTCCTAAATCCACTTTCTTACACAACCAATAAACTATTTAAAAAGGATTTTAACAACAGAATAGTAGCAACAGACTTTCTCTCTCGAGGACTGCTCTCTTTTCCGGCCTCCATCTTTCTCCTTTCCAAGCTTTCTTCTACTCCCTTGCTCCTCCCCCTTTTATTATTATCATTCTATTATTCTACAAGGACACACTTTCCCTACTCTTAACTCTGTGTGACTTTTCCTTCTCATGACAATATAAATGTCTTCATTGCCATGCCTTTGCTTTAAAGTGAATTCTAAAGGCTCTTGGGGCCTGCTCTTTGATTGGGTTACTAGAGGATAAAATTGGCTCTTAACTGCACCCCTACAGCCTGGAGGTGACCTAATCCAGCCAGAGCCACTGGGTGGTGGGAGGCACCTAAACCTTTCTGCAATTTCATGCCTGCTTTGCACCTGCCACTTTCTCTTCTAAACCATCAACAGGCCTCGATAAAACAAATCCTGCTCTGGCCACTCTGAAGTAATTCATTCAACCTCACAGATGACCATGTGAAACTCACTGGCCCTAAAATGTAGGGGAAAAAACATCATTATTGATGTAGGCACGTGAAAAAGCAGACATTTGTAACTATATTTAGATTCTAGTTCTTCAGTAGCTGTATTCAGAAAAGACTAACAATTTAGAACAGGTGTGCTAGTCCTAGCTTTAAAGCTCCTAATGTTCTTTAGTCAGAAAGTAATTCAAAATTCATGTTCAAAATGAAATCTGTTTCACTTATGATAGATTCTGGGTAGCCAATATTTTTTATAATGGATCTTATCTTATCACTAAGATCTCTCTTCGGTGGCATAAAATTGATAATATTTAATTTAGGGAATTTAATTTAATTTATTTTATTTAAAAAAAGAGGAGGAGTGCAGGAGTTACCCACTGCTACTGCTACTTCAATACAATTTAATTGAAAATGAACCTGTTTAAATGTGTGTATTATCACAGAGTTTCTATTTTAATAAGACATTTATTTTAGAATCAATTTACACTCTATTTAGACCACAGTTTGATACTTTGTAAAAATTTGACAGCACATTAATTTACATTTTATTATGTTTAATGCATGGGATTAAGGGATTTCAGGAGTTTCACTTCATGGCATTCAGGAGTTTACCACTATGTTAGATAATCAACATTTATTTTGTCAGTAATAAAATATCTATAGCGATGATTAAATTGTCATAGTTTTATTTGAAGACATTTGTGGGGGGGGGTTTTCCTTCACTTTATTGCCACAGCAGTGTCTTTCTTTCAGTCTTTCTTTTTCTCTCCCTTTTCTTCATTTCCTTGCAAAGTACTGCAAGCAAAGTCACTGCTTTGTCACCATGACCTTACATTTGCAGCTTATAAATAGCCCTTGCTATGTCATGTTTGTCTCTTTTCTTGCTATTATCTTGTTGAAAAGTAGATTCAAGACCTTGACAATAGTGCTCTAATCTTTGATTTCCATTGTTTTATTAATTAGCATTGTCAGGAAAGTGTGTTAAGGAGCATATATAAAATCAACTATTCAACCATGACTGACTTTATTGTTAAACAAGGAATTTAGTCAGTTTTTAAGCAGAATTGATGCTGCAAATACACATTTAAGATATTTAATCTTAAAGTTTTAAAAGATCAATGAAGTTTTAGCTTGTACAAATCTTTCAGTCTTCATGGCAGAGCAGGATGGCATGCTGTTTGTCCTGCCAAGTCCTGATGGAGTTGGATGATAGTCAACCCAATGATCAATACACATTTGCAACAGGCACTTACTGAGCCCTACCCTAACTGCAGCATAATACTGATAGTGATATGTGGAGCAATCCTCTCTAGCTATGTCTATTCATACTACTGTATATTCATCACCTTTCCATAACGCTGTGCAGCAGCTGAAAGGTGTAAAAAATGAACAGCACATACAGCTGCAAAACCCTCTAGGAATAAAAAGAGCTAAGCTCTTTTTCCTTGTTGCAGCAGCACGGACAAAAGCAGGCAGAAGCCTTTTTTAGCAGTCACATGAAATACCAAAGCATGCTTTTACTGTGTGAACGCGAATTTGAGGCAGTATGGAGCTCGAGGGAGCAAGTCCAGCAACCTTCCAAACATACAGGCTCTGTAGTAACTATCAATGACTGTGTCAGAAATTCTGAACTTAAGGTGCATTTAAGCAGAGAGTCTGTAAATTTGACATTAAAAGTTCAAGTGCAAAGCAGGAGTACAACATTGCTGAGGCACTGAGAGCACTTAATTCAGGTGTAATGGCTGCTGGGAGAAAATTCAAATTGAATCCTCCACTCAAATTTGGCTGGACAAACTAATCTATTTTGTGTTACTTATGCCTGTGTTAGTGGCTAGGCTATTGCATATTGCACCGGTTCAAAAGCATGGTGAAATTGCACCTAAGTAAATAAGCAAGCATACTGGCTTTAATGGCTGGGGCAGAAACCCTAGGAACAAGATAAATGCCTTTGGTAAGGAAACTGTTCACTGTATTAGTAGAACACACTGGCAAAGCTTTATGCATAAAACCTAAATTTATATGGCCCACTTATAGGAGATCTGGTATGCTGGTTTTTAAAAGCATATATCACCCTGGCAAGTTAGTTTTTACCAGTAATACAATGGTGCACTTAGTAAGAAAAGATGCAGTGGGCAAAGAGATTTTACAGACAGTCTTTGGGAGCTATGGAAGCCATGGCAACAATTCACTGGGGCTGTTAACACAGATGAGGAGAAGTTTGATTGACACACATTGCATTGTACCTGGACAGATTTTTTGGAAAAACAGGCTCAGGACACATAAAATGATTGCTTCCTTCAACCTGAAAGAAGAAAGAAAAAAAAAAAACCCTAAAGCAAAAGAAATAATACATGGAAAGCCTTACCCTTTCCCCTTACATATCTAGAAAGCACAATCTGTTCCGTTTCAAGATCTGACAGATTTAAATGCCTTCTTCAATTGACAGCTGATTCGTTGGCAACAGATAACAGATGTGAGAATTATGAAAAGCAAAAAAAAGATAAATGAATATTTCCACAATCCTTTTGATGTGGAGCACAGAAGAGTCATTCATTTCCTAAAAGTGGTAAAGTGACATATCAGTTCAGGGCTCGTTGAATTAGCTTGAGCTGCCAGGGTTTTCACAAAATTTGAGACTTGCCCTATTGCCCCTAAATCTGAACTGGCTGCTGTGTGGACAGGCCCACATCAATTGATGAGCCAGACAGAGCTCCTGCTTTACTTACATGAGTCTATTTGACAGAATTGGCTATACAAGTGGATCAATTTCCAAAATTTGTTACGAGTTGTTGATCCAGTCCACATTTTCTGACATAAAGTGGCTGGCTATTAGTACAGCTTGGCAACGGTGAAATGAGACAAAGTTCCTCCAGAACCCTGGTGCTACATTTAACAACATAAAGCTACATAACAGAAAACACAGAGCTAAGGACTAGTAAGTGTCCTCGCCACATAAAGTGCATCGTGTGCAACCTGGTGCAAACAGTGCAAGACAGACAGTGCAAGACAACACAAGACAAATACACAAAACACAAAATAGCTCCACCAGTAAACCTATATCCTATTAACCTGTATTTTACACAGTGCAATGTGTAAGAGAGAACTGAGTACTGAGTACAGGAGTGTACCTTGTAATTAACAAAATGTTAACAAGTAAGTTTGTGCAAAACAGCAATAGCAGCAAAAAGATGTAAAAACAGCATGTAAACAGCATGTAAAACAGTTTGTAATAATGAAGTGATATAATATACAGTGAGAAAAATAAGTATTTGAACACCCTGCTATTTTGCAAGTTCTCCCAGTTAGAAATCATGGAGGGGTCTGAAATTGTCATCGTAGGTGCATGTCCACTGTGAGAGACATAATCTAAAAAAATAAATCCAGAAATCACAATGTATGATTTTTAAACTATTTTTTTGTATGATACAGCTGCAAATAAGTATTTGAACACCTGAGAAAGTCAATGTTAATATTTGGTACAGTAGCCTTTGTTTGCAATTACAGAGGTCAAACGTTTCCTGTAGTTTTCCACCAGATTTGCACACACTGCAGGAGGGATTTTGGCCCACTCCTCCACACAGATCTTCTCTAGATCAGTCAGGTTTCTGGCCTGTCGCTGAGAAACACGGAGTTTGAGCTCCCTCCAAAGATTTTCTATTGGGTTTAGGTCTGGCTAGGCCATGCCAGAACCTTGATATGCTTCTTACAGAGCCACTCCTTGGTTATCCTGGCTGTGTGCTTCGGGTCATTGTCATGTTGGAAGACCCAGCCTCGACCCATCTTCAATGCTTCAACTGAGGGAAGGAGGTTGTTTCCCAAAATCTTGCAATACATGGCCCCGGTCATCCTCTCCTTAATACAGTGCAGTCGCCCTGTCCCATGTGCAGAAAAACACCCCCAAAGCATGATGCTACCACCCCCATGCTTCACAGTAGGGATGGTGTTCTTGGGATGGTACTCATCATTCTTCTTCCTCCAAACAGGTTTAGCAGAATTATGACCCAAAAGTTCTATTTTGGTCTCATCTGACCACATGACTTTCTCCCATGACTCCTCGGGATCATCCAAATGGTCATTGGCAAACTTAAGACATGCCTGGACATGTGCTGGTTTAAGCAGGGGAACCTTCCGTGCCATGCATGATTTCAAACCATGACGTCTTAGTGTATTATCAACAGTAACCTTGGAAACGGTGGTCCCAGCTCTTTTCAGGTCATTGGCCAGCTCCTCCCGTGTAGTTCTGGGCTGATTTCTCACCTCCCTTAGGATCATTGAGACCCCACGAGGTGAGATCTTGCATGGAGCCCCAGTCCGAGGGAGATTGACAGTCATGTTTAGCTTCTTCCATTTTCTAATGATTGCTCCAACAGTAGACCTTTTTTCACCAAGCTGCTTGGCAATTTCCCCGTAGCCCTTTCCAGCCTTGTGGAGGTGTACAATTTTGTCTCTTGTGTCTTTGGACAGCTCTTTGGTCTTGGCCATGTTAGTAGTTGGATTCTTACTGATTGTATGGGGTGGACAGGTGTCTTTATGCAGCTAATGACCTCAAACAGGTGCATTTAATTTAGGATAATAAATGTAGTGGAGGTGGACATTTTAAAGGCAGACTAACAGGTCTTTGAGGGTCAGAATTCTAGCTGATAGACAGGTGTTCAAATACTTATTTGCAGCTGTATCATACAAATAAATAGTTTAAAAATCATATATTGTGATTTCTGGATTTTTTTTTTTAGATTATGTCTCTCACAGTGGACATGCACCTACGATGACAATTTCATACCCCTCCATGATTTCTAAGTGGGAGAACTTGCAAAAAAGCAGGGTGTTCAAATACTTATTTTCCTCACTGTAGGTGGTGCTGAAGACATGGATGTGTGAAGTGAGTATGAGTGTGTGTTGAGCACGGGTTGTACAGATCAGTAACACAGTTTGGGTGGGTGTGTGCATGAGTTTTAGTTCGTCCAGGGTGTTTGGAGTTGGCATGAGGTGTCTGTATTAAAGCCCACTGTTCATTAATATCATGTTGTGGCCAAACCCAGCAAAAACCTACACTATTTGTTTAAAGGTTTGTCTGACCATCATACTTATATATAAAACTTTTCCTTACAATTACCACTAAATTGGAAGTACATAATTATATGAAATGTCATTGTATGTTGTAGCATTAAGATTTCACTGGTATTCAAAAATAAAAATGCCCTTGTGTATAAACTGAAGTTCATGAATTCATGCTTTGTCAGTGTTGGAGTGGCAGAACTTAGTGGCCTATAAAGAGCCCTGACTCCACCACCACTGAACACTTTTGGGATGATTTGGAGCTTGAACTGCACAACAGGCTTCCGGACCTTACACCAGTGCCTGACCAATCTAATGGCTAAATGAGCACAAATCTCCTGGAACGCCTTTCCACATATACAGTATAAAAGCTTGTCACAAAGGTCCAACTCTAGAATATGATGCCGAATAAGCAATATAGGTGTGATTGTCAGATATCCACAAAGAATTTGGCCACGTAGTGTATTGCTCTTAAAGGTAAGAATATATCCAGGCCAGCCTTGTGTGCGGTGTGTGGTCTAGATAGAAATAACAACCATCTGGTAGGTCACTAACCAGCTCTTTGGGGAGTACCATAAAGGTGCCCTTCTGTCAAAGGTGTTCTGCTGATCCTTAACAGAGCCACGGTAAAACTTAAATTTTTATTTATTTTTATATTCAAAAGAGCACCAACATATTTGCTATTTTTCTTCTCAACAGAGATTTGCACCAGAAGGCTAAGTAATTCTTATCTTCTATAAAGAACACTATAATACAAGTGATGTGTGAAATAGCGTGTGCCTATTATGCACATCACTGATATGACAGCTAAAAGTAACATTTTATTACAAGAGTGTTTTATTATAAAAATCATAGGTCTGTTCCTGCTCAAGTATTTTACAAGTTGACAGACCATTTGTAAAAAAAAAAAAAACATTGTAGCCAACGAATAAGTAAATAACGCCCAATTTTGTTTCAGGAGTAGTGAAGAATACACACACACACACACACACACACACACACACACACACACACACACACACACACACACACACACACACACACACACACACACACACCTCCAGAATGGAACTTGCCAAAAAAAAAAATCTTGCATTGAATCTGCATTCAATTAATAAACTCATATAACTTCACAGTAGATAGTATTGCTGAATTACAGCTCCAGGTTTGTATGTTCTCCCTGTTTCCATATATGTTTCCTCCTAATTATGTGGTTTTCTCTCACTTCCCAAATGTCAGAACATTGACTGCCTATACAAAATTGTCCTAGCTTTGAATGTGTGTTTCCATTGAGGGCTTTTATTTAGGGTGTGCTGACTTATGCCCAGAGGTACACAGATGGGCTTGTACATTTAAGGTAATTCCTTTTTTTCCTGTTTCTAAGTTTAGGTAGGTGTAACATGTTCACAACATTGTAATGTCGATTCTGCTTTATGAAGTAATCCAACTAAACATGTACTGTGTAAATGGCAACACACGGATAAAAACAAGAATGCCTGACAACACAACTCCCACCACCACTAACACACACACACACACAAACATACACACACACACACACACACACACACACACACACACACACACACACACACACACACACACATACACACACACACACACACACACTGTCTTGATAATCATACAATTACTATTCATGTGTTTATACACACATTAAACAATGCCCTGCATAAATTGTTATTCATTTTGAAGTTCTCCACCTCTAAATTAAGGCTGGCATATTCCGTTGCCATCAAAGGTCTCATAATTTTATATATATATATATATATATATATATATATATATATATATATATATATATATATATATATATATATATATATATATATATATAAATGCCTGCTCCTGGAAGGTCTAAGATCCTATCATGCAGATCAAGGAGCTACTGTATCAAAACAAATCCAGGAAACAGTGTTTAAATGAAGTATCAATCAGAGTTTGTTTATAAATGATATAAAATTAAGCATCTTTAAATGCTTCATCGAATATATACCTTATTATACATACACACAACTATACAAGCACAAAGTTCTGTTTCGTTCATTTGCACCAATATAACCTTGTACAAGTGTAATATTTGGCTTGTGTCTTTGTCTGTTTAACTTGTGTCCTTAATTTATGTAATAGGCTTCTTGAAGGATTATGTTTCCTGTATACTGTTTCCTAACGGTATACATAAAACATACTTTTCAACAACAACAAAAAAAAATCATCCTGTTTCCTTTTCATAAGACAATAAACTCTTAAATCTTAAAAAATAGAAAAGAAAAAGACACAATTTTAACTTTTGTTTAGAGCAATCCACCAAACATCAGTGACTGGGTAAGAAAGATAGAAGGTCAAAGGTAACTCTGAACATGACACTATTATGTTTCACATTGAGGGTGGTGTTTCCAGGGTTTACAAGCAGAGTTAGTAGTCCACTAAATACAAATAACACTTTGGGCGAAGTTTGGAAATAACAATTTTGACCTGTTTAGGCCAATTATATTTACAAATCTTTACCTTGTTTTTTTGCTGAGCTCTAGACATGCCTCTCTATATATGGCTCACTACCTTACCATAGTCTGTACTCTGGTCTAGTCTGGTGTACAGCTCCTCCAATTTCAGCTGTGTTTCCCCTCTCACACTGCGCTTATCCCTAAGTTATCGTTGCTCTAAACCCCGCTTTTAACCCAAGGGAAATAAGCGCTTCACACTTGTAATTTAGAAGCAGAGTTTGTACCGCCTTTTACCCAAGGTTATAAAACCATGCTTAAAAGCAGGATTAGCACCTCTTTTCACCCCACATTGCCTTTTCACCCCACATTGAGATGCCAAACATGTACAGTGTGAAATATTAGAATGTTGTGTCTAGACGCTTAGCAACAGACCATCAATCAGAAATTTAACACATGCTTTGTACAGTCACAGAAACACATCGTGTTGTGTAAACAGTAGTTGCAGCATTTGAGGGGAAGATAAACAAATAATGTCAAATGGTGTCAGTTGGAGCGAAACGGAAATAGTTTAAATATTTAAACTGGTTGTGGGCTCTATTTATCCTATCATGGTTGTTGACACCACAAATATGTAAATTAGAACATACACCCAGGGTTTTAGCATGAAGATTATGGTAAAGTATGAACAGTGTGACATGTTAATCATGATGACCAATGATTCTGTTTACCTGGCAGTTTAGAATGATCCAGGGCAAACTATTTCACGTGTGAAAAGTTCTCTTACTAATGCTGCATTTCACTGAAAGTCATTACACTCATTTCCAAACCTTCACTAAACGTGCCCACTTAATGTGGAAAACTCCGAGAATTCAATCTGATCTCCTCCACCCTGCATTCAACACATGATGTCGAATTAACATGTTGCACAGCATCAACATTAAAGTCCTCCTGACATTTAAATGAATTCATCTACTGTTCTTTATTTTTATATACATCACCCATTACAGTTACCTGGCAAGCTTGTGGCTGAAGAACACCGTGGCATCCATGTTTTTTAACCACTTGAATCTAAAGAAGTCCAACAGGAAATAATTCTGACATCCCACTTCTGATGTAAGTCAAATGCAAAAAATACCTTCTTAATCTGGTCTGACTTTTGGTAGACAGCTTCCTCTTGTGTCTCAGAATCATGGTTGTGCAGAATCAAGGTACTCTGAGGATGTTCAGTGCTCTAACATTTTTTTTTTAATCCCTGACTTTTACACAACTATGATGCTCTGATATATATATGTGTGTGTGTGTATGTATATGTAAAGCTGTTTGTTTATTGATCCACATGTTTAAAAAACAAACTTTCCATTTAAGTCAATCAGGTGTATGTTTACACTCATTAAATACATTACTGTTTTTATTGCCATGTTCTATTACTTTTTAGCTTTTATTTTTTATCTGTTCCTGTTCTACATTATTATAATGAACATTTTGTTTTATTTTTGTATGCCTATATCGTTAATACCTTTATTTTTATTCTCCAATTTATTTAGAATTTAGAATTAAAATAATTGTATTCCATTTTATGTAACAGAGCCATCATAAAAAAGCATGCTATACTGTGCATGGTTATGAATGAAAATAAAAGTTACATACATAAATAAAATTTGAATTGAAAATAGAAATACATATTACATTAACAAACATAATTTACTGTAGCAACAGGAGCTATAAAATATGTGAATTTAACGTAAGGACACACTTCACTTAATGAATATTGCAAGCTAATACCCAGTAAGAATTTTTTAGAGATTTAATTTATATTTGAATATGAAAAAAATGACGACATGGCCATGTTCACCAAGCAGTTTAGGAATCTGTGTTTAGAACTATATTTACACAGGGAATAAAAGTGCTCCAGTATTTATACGCCACTCAGTGGTTTAGTAGTCGTTTTGGAAAACCTGTTGGCTGGATTGCAGTGACCGATACCAAATATGACAGCATATATCAGTTACACAACAAATGCTGCAGTCTCTTATATCCTATTAAAACCTGATCCTTGCCCTAATGCAAACCAGTTCTATTTTCCACAGAGTGCACATTGAACAGTATCAGACACACCTGGTATTTTCTTTGGCTTTCATTTTGCTGTTGATAAATATTCAATGATAATAAATGTGTTAAATTTGTGAGTGAAAAATATACAAGGATACTCTGCACAAACCTTCCACGGTGAAATCAGAGTAGGGACGATGGCATCTTAACCTGGCCATACCATCTTGATGGAAGTACCAGGATTCAGTGACCCAAAGTTAACGTTTTGTTAACTACTTATGTAAACGTTGCTCTTTTTCAACAGATTTGGGTAAAAAAGGACACTATCTGTATCTCCAAATCGCCACACACACAGTAAACCCATTTCCGGTGGGTTTCCGCTACACTAGCTAAACAAGTCTCTAATCCACATAAAAACCCTAAAAACAACTAGAACTATATACCCAGATACATTTCCTTAAAAGTCTGCAAACCCTACCATCTTCTCTTTACACACATAATTGTTCATCACAAGCAAAACACCTAAATGCAGACAAACAAGAAGATTGCAAGGGGTAATTAACATTCTCACATTTCTATAATTCAATTGCGGTCTAGTGCTGATTTAAATTTTATTCAAACACACACACACACACACACACACACACACACACACACACACACACACACACATTCAATAATAACGATGTCACACATACTTGCTCCTGACCAAGAATCCTTGGTAATTAGTCTCCAGTCCTGAAATAAAGCAAAACAAGCTTTAAAAGAACAGCAAGAGAAATCTCCAGAAACACACACATACACACTCAAAACGCACAATTAGCCAAATTGACAAAAACCTGTATTGTTGCTCCAATCCACAAGCACATAGCATTACCCAATTGTTTATGTCTCTCCCTAACCTGCTCTTTCCCTTATTTGTATATTGGAGGGAGGGAAAGGAAAGCTGTACTGAGTTGAATTGAACAGACAGCCTCTATTTCCACATCAGCTGAAGGGAAAATATTTTTTGATTGTGTGTTTAATTAACAAGCATACCAAGCTCTTTCACTGGCACTGGTGATTACCATTATGGCCCACAATCAGTGTTGTGCTAGTTACTAAGAAATAGTAACTAGTTACAGTTACTCGTTACTTCATTCAAAAAGTAACTCTGTTACTTTGTTGATTACTTACACCAAAAAGTAATGCGTTACTGTTACTGTTTAACTTTTTAGTTACTTTTTTAAAGAACGTTCTTTAATGTTCCCATTAATGCTCTTTTATGCGTTATGGTCTATACAAACACAAAACTGACTTAAATACAAAGTCATTTTAAAACACTATTTTATTGAAGTCAGAGCAGCACAAACTGAATATATCACAAGGATTTCTGGAATAAATAACAAAACAAGCTGAATAATATATTCACAACCAATAACTAAAGTGGCTTCTGCATAATAAAAGCTGTTGTGTTTAACCCTTAAAAATGTTCCTTTCACAGCCTAAGTATGAAAACTATCAACAATGTACAACAGAACACCGGGTTAGCTTCTAGCTTCTTCAAAGCGTGTAGTTTCTGGAGGAGCTTCGACAGATTGGATTTGCTGCTATCGCAGTAGATACGACCTTCGAACCAGAAAGACACAACTTACATTTGACCTAAAAGTTTTTGTCTTTATACTCAACTAAAGTGAAATAATGAGCATATTTCCACTTTGAGAAACTCGTCTTGTTTTTGCCTTGACTCGCCATTACTGCCGCACAGACCTGAATAAACGGAAACACGCCCACAGTGCGTTTTCTTCGTTTTTACATTTACACTCTTTAAAGATGGCTGACAATGTGTTGAAGAGCTGTAAATCTCATCCTTAGTTATTATTACAACTGCACCATATTACTGCAGTATCTCCAGCATCTACAGAAAATATTATACTTTATGAAGTATTATACTACAGATGGTCCCGAGTTACGATAGTTTGACTTACGATTTTTCAATCTAACGATGATGATAGATGATGACAAATTTGTAAAAATATAAACAATTTCGCACAGGCAGTAGCGTAAGATGTATGATACGTTGGATGTTTAGCTGGGATGAGCGTATCTCTCACCCTGTGAGATGTCCCACTCTCGCCTTTAACCCCATAGCTACTTAGTTATATGACTAAGCTAAATGTAAGTCGCTCTGGATAAATACCATAAATGTAATGTAAATGTATAAAGAAGCCAGTACAGCACTGTTGCACAGTGCTTTTTTAAGCTTTTTAGTTGGCTTTAACCACTGTTAAATTAAATATAGCTATTAAATAGGACAATATAGACATATGCACTCATACACTTGTATTCAAGGCCATTTGTATTCAAATTTTAGAGCTTAATGCATACAAATGCCAGTATACAAATGTTTTTTTCTTTTTTAAGGAAAACCATTTTCTCTACAACTTGGAACTTCACCTCCCTTTCCTCTACACCCTGCTGCTGAATAGCAGTGGCTTCTGGTCTTATCACAGTTCTGCACAAACTGACCAATCAGCTAAGCCAGACAAATACCCACTACCCCAGAGTCTTGCTCTGTGTTTATCGGGAACACTGCAGTCCAGGATTGTCAGAACAGGTGTGTGTGTGTGTGTGTGTGTGTGTGTGTGTGTGTGTGTGTGTGTGTGTGTGTGTGTGTGTGTGTGTGTGTGTGTGTGTTTGTACAATAGGAAAGTGGGAAGTGACTTACTCTGAAGCTATTACTATTAACTGTCTTATCGGGGTCTAACCTGAAGATGGCATTGTGAATGAATTAACACTAAATACTGTATGTACTGATTGTGTCTCTTTTTTCCTCTGTCTTAATCTCACTCACATCTGCAGCTCAAATCTTCCTTTATCTCTGTCTCATCATATCTGGCATGAAGATGTTGGCCAATGTAATTTAATTATTCAACCCTATACAGACAGTGCCTGTTCTTTCTCAATTTTTTCAGTTTCTGTTGTACCTTATTTTATAACATGCTCTCTTTCTCTCTATCATTATCTGTCTATGAGGACAGGGGATGGTAAACAGGGTAAAGATGGAAAAAGGGGACTTGGGGGAAAATAGCACATGCTGGTAAGTGAGGTCTGCTAGGTTCCAAGGACTGAAACACCACTGTGATTATCAAACCGCTGGTATTAATCTCCCCTAAGCTCAGCTTTATCTGTTACTGCTCAATTCCATGCTGAAACACACATATGTTCACTTTACAGATAATATAAACTAATAAACTAGGCTCAGCTATTTAAATATATATACTCCATACATTCTTGCTAATAAGATTCATTCAGAATTCTTGATTTATTTACCACATTACACATAAAATAGATACAGAGTATATAAAATAAACATAGCAAATAATTTTTCATGCATAGAAAATAAGTTTTCATGCAAACGAAATGCATTTCATATTCCTAAAAAATACGAGAATTATTTAAATTGACAAAATGATTACTGATTACTGATGCTTTGGAGCAGTTTACAGATGGTGGATGATTGTGAAATAGTAGCACGGACTCAAACACAAAAATGATTACAGAAAAATTGTGTTCTCTGTGGTCTCTGGATTTCAGTGGTCTGAAAGTAAAGAAGGTGGTCCACAGAAACAAACCTGCATATATGAATTTGAGAAGTTGTAGATCTTCATATATGAATTTGAGAAGTGATATGAATTCATATATGAATTCTGCTTGGTGTTGTCATACAATCTATTGGAGGTTTCAGTATAATACCGATGTAATCCAACTTAATCCATCTGAGGTCAGTAGAGTCAAAATTATCTAAAAAGATGACCAAGAGATTAGTAAACCGAACTGAAGTGACCGAATGAATTATTTAGCCATTATTCCCTGATCAATGAACAAGTGGACATGTGATCAGGTGATATGACAGCTTGAGGTGAATGATGCTGTTAATAGCGATAATGTGATAAAGTCACTTGTCAAAATAACCGATAAAATAATGAGTTTTAGATTATGAATAATATGATGTTTGAGATTTTAGGTTATAAGTAAAAAGATTTTCAGGGATATTTATAAAAGCTTTGAATGTAAAATATATTTGGAATAAAAAATATAAGTTGGAATAATTCAGAAACTTTTAGTGATGCCAGGAAGGATATTTATCAAATAATAATTTAATAAAGGAGCATCTCAGCATATGCACAAACCATCAAACTCTGAGGTGGATGGACTACAAAAGAGACTTAACCAAATTGGATAGCTAAAAAAATTTCATTTTTCTCCAGTTCAGATTTGTTTTTGCCAAAGATAACTGCTGATTTCTCAGAAAAACAAAGCATTAGAGGTTAAAGCCAAAGTTTTACAAAGGCATTTAGATGATTTATAAGTCAGCAGGTGGCATATTTGTCATATAGATTTGTGATATACGAGTTCTCATTTGAAACGTTGTTATAATGGTTAGGACGCAATACAACTTGCATAATACATCAAGGTGTATTGCTGTATCTACATATTTATACTTCCAAATTGCCTACAGCTAAATCATTCATTACATTCCACACAAAATATGACTGCATGACATGTAAGTGTTAACTAATCAAATTCACATAAACGAATATAATAGCATGATCAATCATTTTCATTGAAGGAAAATTTTTGCCTATTGATATACTGACCAAAAACTGTTGAAATGCTAAAAGGTCAAAACTGGAACACTGTGCCTCCCCCCACCCAATCCCCCACCTCCTTTCTTCTTTCTCTGTCATTCTCTCTCTCTCTCTCTCTCTCTCCCCCTCTCCCTCTCTGCACTAAATGGTTTTGGCAGCACAGTGAGAAAAGATCAGCACGCTGTTAAACTCACAATCTCAACAGACTGTGAGATGAAGGCTAATAGATATACAGACACAATCACACCATCTCCCCCCCCCCCCCCCTCTCCATCTAAATAGCAAAGTCAGAGCAATTTTGTGAGGCAGCTTCTTACCCCATTGCTTCACATTTTAAATATAGCATCGTTTAATTCCTTTAAAAGATATATATTTTCACCCTGGAGTTTAAATGAAATATAACTGCTGGAGCTGGTGAAATATGAAACTGATTTTTTAATGACAAATATAAAAACATAGGTCCCTATTTACAGTATACTGATGATGAAATAAGATACTTTGTTAGTCAGGGTTTAGGCATAAAATAAAGAATAAAGCAAAGCTTTAGTCCACATTTTCTTTCCCCTAGGGTTAAAACCAAGAGCATACTATAGGTTTAAAGTCAGTGACCTACACACTGTTTAAAAACCCAGTCTCAAACAGTCAAGAAAGAGTCACAGAACACAGGTGTTTTTGATAATCCTATCCAGAAAATCGACTTAAGCAGTTGCGTGAGCAAACTAAATAACCTTCCGAGTGCAAATATTGCTGCAAGTCTTCGACTTGAGTAGAAAATAGGTTACATTACATGGCTATTTAAAAATCATCTTACATACTCTTTCTCTTGCTGCAATCATTTTGTGGATGAGCAAAGCTAAATAAACCAACAACTAATCTCTACTTTGCCAAAGTTTTCATTGCAGTGAAGCAAATATGAATCAGAACAGATTCAAAAACTGAATCACCCTGGAGCTGATCAGTCCAATTCGAATAACAGCAGGTGCATGTTGACCTTTTTTTAAGTCTTTATCAGTGAGAATCAAAAGAGGTGTACAAACTTTTATTAACCTTCCTCATGCTGTAATGTTGGCATTACAAAAGCACATTCTTCCTGTCCATATGTGGTGCAATTTTGCTGGTGTAATCAGCACCATACATCCAGAAATGTCCTGCCAAAGAAGAACAAATGTAAGCTAATAGAGTGAAATATTATGACTTGTTTTTCTTAAAATAATATATCATAACAGTCAGCTAGCTTGTCATAAACTGTTTTCATTAGAAGCTTCTGAATATTTTTAGACAGTAATGAGGAGAATTAGAGAATCTGCATTTAATAAAAAAACCTTTTGATTAACATTAAAAGATCTAATTCTAAGAACAATATTTCATTCTCTTCAATCCTTACAATTAAACTATATAGACAAAAATGTAAGGACACCTGACCATAATATTCATATGTGAATATTTCATATATGTGAACATCTCATTCCACATTTAGTCTCAATTTAATGTTTTAATAAGCTTCCCTCTTCTGGGAAGTGTACTTGGCCCCACAAGGGCATTATTAAAGTGAAGAGGCCTTGAGTACAGTCAGCATTCCAGTTCATCCCGCAGGTTTTCAGTTGGATTAAGGTCAGAGTTCTATAGCAGGCCACTCAAGATCTTCCATTCCAACAAATGTAAACCATATCTTTACGCACAGGTGCATTGCTATGCAGGAACAGGTTTGGGTGTATTGGTAAGGGAATATTGAATGTTACCACATTTTATACATCCTAAAGAGATAGGGAAAGGGGTACATATGGCTGGAATTTCAGGTGTTTTTGTTCATATAGTGTAGCATTTCAACGAAAAAAAAAAAACAGATTTAAAATTCAGGGGAGGTTGCCCTCTGGTGATCTGGAGGGGATTCAAGTAAAGAGAAAATGCTACAACATCCAATGGCATTGTATACAATTCTGTGCCTCCGAAAAGTTTGGGGAAGAACAAAATATGGCTGCAAAAGTCAAGTGTCCATGCCAAACATGCTGTTGTTTCTTGTTGTATCTCGTGTTAATTTACATCTTGTTTTTGTAATGCAGCTAGTTTCTCTAAATATAGCAGAATAAACAGTGAATTATTTGCACCACTGAATCCCACACTATGTTGTATTGATTCTACTGTAAATTAGAACATAATGAATTGGTGGCTGCTTCAAATGTAACACTCATATAACCCCACAGATAACTGATCATGTACTGATCAAGATGCCAGATGAGATCTTATCACATTGGAAGGAGACAAACACACACCTAACACCATGGTTTCATGGGCAGTGAAGACAACTTAAGCTTTCATTTACAATCTGTGTATACATTCTGCCTGAGACACATTTACACAAACACAAAAAGCTGGCACAATCAACCAAATCTGTAATAGTGTTTATCGCTTTCACTGTCATTTCCACCTGAAGCCACACACACACACACACACAAATTCCACAAGGGCCCCAGTGACAGAGAGAGTTTAATACTATTAGTAATGAGGTCAGGCAGAGAGAAGAGGCAGGTTAATTGGGAGGCGTTGGGTGAATCTCTGGTTGAATTACGATTACTAAATCTTCAAGTGCATATAGAGTGCCTACAAGGATAAATATAGGAGATGCCATAAATGTCAATGCCATAAATAAAGCAGCCAAATGTCCAAAACTATATCTAACAATTATTCATACCACAGAGTCGACACAAACTGTGAATATCGTAAATTACAGGCAGTATATGATAGCTTTTATCACAATAGGAGAATAGAGAAAATGGCCAGAATTGAACAGACAAAAAGGAAAGAATTTAGGGTCACAGGAAAGTTAGTAGTTAGGCTGTATTGGTTATGCAAGAACATAATCAGAAAGTAAAGTCAGGTAAAAATGCATGAAATGTGAAAAAAGTTTTCTCAATGTAGTAAATTGACAATAATTTCTAGAATTACAATGCAGCTAATATTGCTCATACGCATTCTCTCTCTCTCTCTCTCTCTCTTTTTCCTATTTTTAGTCAAACTAACCCAAAGCCCCCCCCACCCCCAAAAAAAAATAAAAAAATTCTCACAGCTGAACATCTGCTATGTGTCTACTCCTGATCTGATGTCTTGACACCTACCAGCTGTGAAGGAAACATTAAGGTTGAAAGAGAGCAAACATCAGGAGAATGTAGCTGGAACATGTGCAGCAGTGTTTCTGTAAGTGTAGCATCTGTGGGAAAAAAGGTGAGGTAAATCGGGGTAAAGTGCAGGAGAGTAAGAATATAAGAAATCTGGTGGGGAAAAAATACCCCTTCAATTAATGTTTAAAAAAAACATACATTAAAAAAGCATACACCATATCAAATAATTTTTTTTGTAAAATAATACGATTTTTATTATTAATTCCATACAAGTCATGGAAGAGTTACTAGAATAAATAACACATGAATATACGGCCATTAATATAAACCGGTAGCTTGAATTGCAGTCAGTATTACTCTCAGAACTGCAGTAATCAAAAATGATTTGCCACCCTCTTAGTAATATGATGCCAGAAGTGTGTTCTTGTAGTGGCCTTAGCTTTGTGTTCTTGCAGTGGCCTACCTTCTGTAAATTATAGCGTTTCCATTCCATTCAGTATATTCACTGTTTCCCACATTTATAAAAATAAAACATCTGTAAAAACACATGCATACACACTTGCTTACTTATACTTGCATGCCGTATTCTTCAAACACCTGAATAAAAGTCCCCCTCCCCTATCGGAACCTGGAGACGGCACCACATGTATAATTGCATTGTGCAACAGTCCGCACCTTAGAGGAAATAATTACCACCATAAAAAGAGCAATTACTATGCTGGCAGAGAACAGCAGCGGATTTTAATGTGATTGCCAGTGTCGGAGGCACACACGCAACTGTTTGTTTATTTGCCGACAGTCTTGACAGCAAAAGCTATATCACTAATGTAGGTTTGTCTGGTAAATATTTTCTTAAAGATACATGTTGTCTTCTAACACCCCAATATCACATCATCCAGCATTATAGGGTAGAGACACAACTGTTGCTCAATGGGTCAGAATAAGGATAGGTATACTTATGCAAAATTCAAGGTCAGAAGAGAACAGAACATATGCAGGAAAAAAAAACCCGACATGCAAACAAACAAATCCAGAACAATATTAAAAGTCATAGTGAAAAGTATGTTTGAAATAGCAAAAAAGAGGTGTGGATCAAAACAAGGTATGGCTTGGTCATATACAAAGAATCTATTCAAGAAAACACAGCTTAAGAATCATGGGTTTGGCTGGAAAACTATAATGGTATTTAAAAAAAACAAAACAGTTTTAACAAGAAATAAGAAATTAGTTACCTATATCTATTTCTGTCATCATGCTTGAGTGCCCCAGCACATCATTTCACTCCTCATGGCCTTGGATCATTCTGATGACTTCACTGGATCTCCTCCATAATTCCAAACTGAACCAGAGCTGTGAAGCAGAACTGTGTAAGAATGGTTTTAGAATTTGATTTGGTGTGCCATTTTTCAAAGATTAGTGAAAGTGCATCTGCTTTATCATCCCTGGAGCCAGGTCGATATGTGAAGATGTAAAATAATGTCCACATGCCTCGGTGTGGGTTTAGTCCCTTGACATTTAGTTGAAATACTCAAGATGATGCTAAATGGTGAGAATTTTGCTCTCTTTATCCAAAGTCAACATGGTGATAATGCAAATATTCCCCAAATAATAGTTCCTCTCAGCAGGTTGTTAGCTGGGCTACCATAGTGTTGAGATAAAGTAGCTGTGACTCCATTTTCAAAGGTGTGCAATTCGAGCATCCTGTAGACAGGAGTTGGGTGGGTGTAGAATAGGGAGCAGTGGTGAATTTCCGTTTCAGTTCTAACACCCTCAGGGCCTCTGGGTTTCATTTTAGCCCTCTGTGTTTTCCACTGAGGAAAGAGGTTAATGGGACCGCAACAGTGCTGAGTCCCCTTCTATAAAAGTTTGCAAACCCAAGGAAGCATTGCATCTCTTTGACAGTCATGACTTGATGCTAAGATATTACTGCTTTCACTTTGGTCTATCTCCACTCCTCCTTTATCCATATTGTGTTTGACAGATAAATACAAAAATTAAGGTCAAGGTCAAAGATGATTGGCTGGCTATAGGGCTTTACATTAAACCACAAAAGTATGTGCTTTAAACACACTCTATGGACAAATGTAAGTATACGTTTTGTATGTGATTCCACATTTAGTCCCCATTTGTTGTTATAATAACCTCCAGCAGGCCAATCAAGATCTTCCACACCAAACCACATGAACCATATCTTGCTGGAGCTGGTTTTGGGCACAGGGCATTGTCATTCTGGAACAAGTTTGAGTCTTCTAGTTCAAGTGAAGAGAAACTCAAAGGCTACCACATTCAAACACATCCTGCACAATTGTGTACCTCCAATTTTGTGGTAAAACATTGGGAAAGGAATGCATATGTCTGGAAAGTCAGATGTTCCTGATTCAATCCAATTTTTATTACTTTTTCTCAACAAGACCAATGCAATGACAAATACAAGCTAGTGGCTCTATATCTATTATTGTTAGAAATGGTTATTTCATCTCATCATTTTTGTGTCTTCCCCAAATCTAATTGGAAATTGAAAAGAGTCGTTCGGAAAAGTTCACGTAATTTGCATAATGACTGTGAGCCAATCAAAAGAGGCAGTCAAAGCTGCACACCCAGAGCTTGCACATGCATCCCATTAAACAAGCTGATTATTTTTGCCTTGCGATTCTGTCAGCAGATCGTGGTGTCAGAAAATTAATCACATTCGTCACACTGTCTACTTTTGAGAAAACGGTCATTTATCACGCCCTTCTATTTGTCCTGACAGTTCAAATGTGATTCACTATTCACACAAGAGTGAGTGAATGAGTGCTTCTCTTTTGAACTCTAGTAAAAAAAAAGATAAAACTAATTGATTGTGCAGAGTAGTTATGAAAAAGCATGTACTCCACGAGTATTTTAACAGGAAACCAAATGACAGGGGAGACGATGATGGAAAAAAATGACTGAGTCAACGAAGCATGGCCACATTTTTTTTCATTCACTTTTCTTTCAGTCATTCCCCAAGGATCTCTGTGTTTTAAGTTTTAAAGGTGCTATGTCGTATCATACTGGCAGCTACAGGAGCAACAGAGCAAACTGAGTTATGATATCATTACTGTTGGGACAAATTAGATTGCAAATTGAGATGTCCCATGCCTGTGATTTTCATGATACGTCATTAACCATGTAAGCATGTCTGGCATGTTTGTAAATCATGCAAGTTTACTTCATAGAGACATGAATGCAAATTCCTTATGAAGTCATAAAGAGATTATAATGATATGGCCTGAGTCATATAAAATGGTAAATTGAGCAACAGTAAATTAAACAAACTGATACAATATGACAGTCTTTAAAAATGTATTTGTGTTAATTATGACAGATCATAAAAGTTACACATTTTAACAACTAGTCATCAAATATAAGATAAGATGAGATGCACACATTTTTAATGAAAGTATAAAAAAATTATTTTTGGTTGTGTGTGTTTTGAAATGTGCTCCATGCATACTGCAATTGTACTGCACATATTTTCCACAGGATTCACTGATTTTTAGACTTACAATGAAAACTATTTAAATCAAAATAATAGCATTTTATTTTTTGTCTTGTAATGACATGTTGAGAAGACACTTTTTTTGAATACATAAAAACAAAAATTCAGAATTTAGTCTCTTAATGTCAAACTGAGTTGAAGTTAGTTTTTAGTTGTATAAAGGTTGTAGATAGAGCACTTATGTGTGTTAACACTATGCACAGCATGCACAGTTTTGCTGTTGGACGAAACAGCATACCTAAAGTCAGGGGCAAGGAAGAGCACCCCCCACCCCCATACACTCTTTGCAACACCCCTATTTGGTCACACTCTCCTGTGAGCCTCATTGCTGACAGATTGCATTCTAGTTTTCGGAGCCATCAGCATCAGTCGCACTGGCTGGTGTAAGTAACACAATCTGGTGTCTTAATTTCGACCAGCTGTTCCTCCTGGCCACTGGAGAGGAGTGTTGAGCAGTCAGGGCAGAATACCTTGATGATCTTCGACCGAGGAGACGAGGATAAATTTTTCATAGTAGGCAGAGCACATTAAAGAGGGACATGAGAGCACTAAGCATGAGGAGGAGTGGAACCAGGGCAGATGAACAGACAAACACACACACACACACATACACACACGCATGCACATGTATTCTGAAGCATAGAGGCACACACAAATTAGACTGAAAATCACACACTACCAGTCATTTTCTTCACAGTCACTGACTATACCGAGTAATTTGCAGCCTCATGTACTTGGATACCTCCTTAATTGGCTTAGATCATAGCCATCATCATTAACAGCTTAATTTAGACCAACCTAAAGCTTCTGTTTCCAGATAAAAGGTCACTTCAGATGCACAAATCAAATGAAACAGGCCCCTAACTCAAAATGTTTTTTTTTTTTGGATTTGTCTATTTTTATTGCAAGTTATTTATATAGAGCTTTTTACAAAAAGACATCGAATAGCTTTGCAATAATCCAGGTTCAGATGACAAATGTCAAGGAAAAGCAATGTCAATGAAAAACCTCCTTTCTTAAACACAATAAAATACAACTTTTAAATCTCTAATAGAGAATCAGATAAATTATACTCAAGCTCATTAATGCAGCAGTGATGCATTTCCGGTTGTACCTTTTGACCCCTGATGAAATTAAACCAATTGTTGTCCACAGCAGCCTATTCGATGTACTAAAAATTGCTAATGTAAAGGTATCTGTGTGTGTGTGCTCCTGTTAAGTGTGTTTGCAGGAATAAATTGAGTGTGTGACTGAATATAATTCACTGGAAAAATAGCTGGCCACCTGCTTGTTCACACTGAGTCACCGTAATGGTGACTGCACAAAATCCATAGAAGTAAATTTCCCCCTTAAGTGGAAATGTGTCAGCCTGCCATCATCTAACATCCCAACAGGACAAACACACAATTTTTCGGGGAAGTGCCATATATATCAGACTAGCATGCTTAATCATCAGTCATAGGGCACTCATATATGTCTCATAATACAGTCATGGGGCATTGTTATTATAAGAATTATGAGGAGAGGAAATAACAAAATAAACTATATTGATTTATATATGTAAACTGCAGCTGCTCTAGAAGCCATCAATAGATGATTCTTGAATAATGGTTAATAAACTAGTAGTATTGTGCTACTTTTATTGATAGGAATTATGCTTATTATGTATGACCTTTCAGGATTTAGCAAGGTGGTGTGTTAGCTAACAGGCCATTTACAGAACTGAGCACACACAGGATTCTATTCTTCTTTTTTTCTGATTGACCTTAGTGGGGAGAAATATTCACGTAAGCCACGTATATGATTCACCAGAGGTGGGAAGTAACGAAGTACAAATACAAAACTACTAAAAAACTACTTAAGTAGATTTTTCTGGTATTAGTACTTTACTCTACTATTTATTTTTCAGACAACTTTTTACTTTTACTCATTACATTTTTACACAAATATCTGTACTTTTTACTTCGTACATTTTCAAAACAGACTCGTTACTTTAGTTTTAATCAATGGATTTGGTGAAATATTATTTTTTTTATTTCATCCGAACAACTGATTTCCTGTTACTGCGCGTCATTTTCAAACCACTGGTGTATAAAGTCCTGACTCTCACTCACCACAGAAGGCAGTAAGAAGTATGGGGTTAATGTGGATGAGACAGAGGGAGTCAGTGATGTAAACATGACTGAGAACAGACACATTCCTGATAATCATCATCTTTTCTCTGCTTGTGTTCTATATGTGGATCTTCAGCCTGCACACATTCATTAGGTAACAACATTTTTAATTAGTTTTGTATTAATATATATATATATATATATTTATATATTTGGCTGTCAAAATTAAAATAATTTTAAACGGCACGAAATTTTTTTCCTTTCTTTACTTAGATATAAAATAAATAAATTAACTCCAGATAAAAATACTTTTAATCAGTAAACTTTTGTTTTATTTCTGAGTCTCAAATCAAACACCAAAATCCGCCATGATTCTCACCATTTACCCTCTGGATGGCGTTTTGTGGGTTTTTCCCTCATAATGGCGACAAAAACTTAAATTACTGTCTTTATTGATCGTACAGATAAAAACAATACATCATTCAAATCTGTAAAATGTCTATAATTTTATATATATATAAAAGCTTCCTGACTTGACTTGAAGAGGTGCATTTTCTCCGGTATCACCTCATTAACTGTCCGTGTGGAAACATAGCAAAGGCTCTTAATGATGTCCACACATCTCTGCACTGATATAGCCTTTATATTTAATCACTGTACATATGCTTACATATATATCACATGCTGTACATATGATACATGTTTAACACCTCCAAGCTGCAAGTTTTGGGCACCTGAGCAAGCCCTTAACTCACTACTGCTAATTTAGTAAATGAGATCATTAGGAGTCGCTCGGGATAAACACTTCCAACAGGAAGTGACTATATCTCGCTATCTTTGTCTCTCTATTTTCTCTATCTAATTGTCTCTGTGTCTCTTTTAGTAAATGTCTCTGTCTCACTGCATATGTCTCTCTCTTGCTGTCTCTCTATTTGTTTCTCACTCATTCTAAAGCTGTGTCTGTGTCTCTTTGTCTTTGTCTCTTTCTTTCCTGCTTATTAACATGTCTAACAAAGTTTTGAGTTTTGAAGTAATGCCATTAGTGATCTATGATGAAAGACTTCCCTGGTTCGATTCTTACCTCTAGTTTCATATTGAACATTATAAAAAGTTTTTAAAAACAGAACAATGAAAGATCATTAAAATTGGTTGCTGGCAAATCATGGTATATCAGTGGTGCAGGTGTTGGAGATGTGGTTCTTGTACCTGAGACTCATAGAATTCAAGTTACTGAGAGAATGTACAGGAAGGGGAAATTTTGACCCTCTACCATCATGATCTAAGAGAAAACACTGGTCTCCTAACTAAAGAAAAGCCAAGAGTCCAATAAGCAAAGATGTGTTCGCATCTCCTGTGTTGGTGTAGTGGTCAGTGAAGTGGTCACTGCTATCTGACTCACCTGGTTCGATTCCTACCCCTTAGCTTTCCTTTAAATTGTTTAAAAAGTTTTTTAAAAGTACCAAAAAAGGTCCTAAAAATCAGCTTCTTGCAGGAGATCCTGTGGCTCAATTGGAAGAGCTTTACCTCTGGGTTGAGAGGTTGGCGGTTCAAACTCCGGCCAGAGTTCAAAGTTAAGAGTGTGGAAGGTTCTGGTGGCCGTAGTAAGGAAGGTGTCAGAAATGGCTGTGTGGAAGGTTGGATGTGATTTCGGAGGGCATATCCTGAAGCAGGGGGGCAATATCCGGGCATCTGCCCCCCCCCCCCGATGACTTAGAAGCTGAAAACAAGGGGTTATGAAGCAAAAATGTTCAAAAAAGTATCGACTTAGTTTTGCATATATAGGGAAAAAGTCAGTCAAAAACCTATCACCCTCACTTTTTCTAAGGCTGTGAAGCAGCAGGTCTTCACAGCCTTCGTTTACAGTCAACTACCTCACTGCTCACCAGACACTACTTCCCACACAGCTTACCCAGTGTGGGGGACAAGCCAGATTCGAACCAGCAACCTCTGAGCTCAGAGGTAAGGCTTTTTTCACAAAGCCATCAAGGCCCACAACACACCTTCTTTTTTGTGGGGGTTTATCGTTTGTTTCATGCTTCAAAGCAAGAAATTCAGACCAGACAGAAACACAGAAAGCAGGATTCGAACCCTGAACCCCACCAACAGCAAAGTACCAGTCTTAACCACTGAACCATCAGGAAGGACTGGCTGCGAAGGTTGTGTAGAGCAGGTCTATCTTTTCTTTCAAACCATCAACAAAATAATATAATGCTAAAGACAGACATAGGAAGCAAAACCATAACGTGACTAGCAGGATTCGAACCCTGATTCACACCATTAGCGAGGTACCAGCATTAACCCGCTGAACCATCAGGAAGGACAAGCTGGGAAGCTTGTTTAGAACAGGTCTATCTTTCTTTTTAACCCATCAAAACAAGAATATGAAAATGTAGAAATCAGGAATTTAACCTACCTCATGACTAGCAGACAGAAAGCCAGGTTTGAACCCTGACCACCAACATTAGCAAAGTACCAGCCTTAACCCACTAAGCCATCAGAAAAAAACGGGATGGGAAAGTTGATTAGAGCAGGTCTATCCTTCTTTTCAAACCATCAACACAAGAATTTAACGGTAAAGAAAGATGTAGGAAGCGAATACAGATGTAAGTAGCACAAGTTGAACCCACATTGTAAATAACAGGAAGAAAGCAGGATTCAAACCCTGAACCCCACCAAAAGCAAGAAACCTGATTTAACCCACTGAACCATCAGGAAAGACAGGCCAGGAAGGTTGTTTAGAGCAGGTCTATCTACCTTTAAACCATCAACACAAGAATATAAAGCTAAAGAAAGATTTAGGAAGCAGGAACATAACCTACATCGCAACTAGCAGGCAGAAAGCAGGATTCAAACCCTGATCCTCACCATCAGCAAGGTACCAGCCTTAACCCACTCAACCATGGAAGAGATCAGACTTGGAGGCATGTTTAGATGAGGCACAAGCCTTAAACCACTGAGCGACCACTGCTGAAAATAAATACATACACAGACTATGGAATTGAATAAAAATATGAAACCATTTGACTATTAAACACAAAAAATTGCATAATAATTATTCGGTCTTGTGCTATAAATACATACACAGACTATGGAATTGAATGAAAATATTAAACCATTTTTCTATTAAACACAAATAAATTGCATAATAATTATTAGGTATTGCCCCATTAAAGTCCATAAAATGGTTAGTTAATATTGCTTATCTCAAGGAACAACAACCTTATGGCTCGGATGAGCAATAAAAGATTTAGTGGATAAATAATTGACAGCACATTCATCAAACTGTAGTGTTATTTTTTGTTAATTTGACAAATTATCTAGCAATCAAAATGCTTGATATCATAACCAGTTCATGACCAAAATTTGACGTAGAGAAAGGATGCATATTGTTTATTTGACAAATGTACAAAGTCAAAAACAGCAAGTGTTAAAAAAATTAAAATTTGCAAAATAGCATAATATCATAAAGGTAAGACAAACTGCAAAATCAGGTTTAAATGGGCACGGCTCAACACGTAAGCGATCTAGAAAAAACACAATGATTTAGAACTCACAAAATGCAACTTTTGCTGTGAGGCTTTGTGCCAGACTTTAAGTTGAAATCCTTTGTATAGCAATTGATATAGTTTTGGGCTTAGTTTTTGGGAGAGAGTGCCAACTGGCAGCCTGGAAATGTTTGGGCTAAATGTTACAGAATCTTATCACCTGGTGGCCGGGTACAGAGGCACATTGATTGAATAATGATATATGTAATATATTCTTTATTGTAGGGGGAGTTCCATATAGTGTCATACTCGATTAAGTAATCACTTGTTGAAATAAGCACATCATTTTCATCAGAGGCACATAGTAGATAGCCAGCCTTACTGGGTAGGTTGTTGGGGTAAATTATTGCACCTTGTCTGTTTGCTTGACTCTTCAGTTGATGATCTTCAGGTGTGTTCGCTACATCTCATCAAAAATCAATAGTTCAAATGATCATGTAGGATACCTACAAATCCTCTTTTTGATGCATCATCCTCCACTGTGAATTAGAGGTCAGTGTGAAGGTGATACAGGATGGGAGAAGTGGTAAATCATTTCAAGGTGTCAAAGGCATCAAGAGCTTCAAAGAATGTATTTAATGATTTTGGGGTTCCCCTTTGAGGAGGGATGCTATTCCCAAATGAAAAGGTACAATTTGGCAAACCCTAGGCATCTCCCTGACAGTTTCTGGGTTTAGAACAAAAGTGTACTGCCTCCACTTTACACTTTCACATCTCTTTGCTTTTTTCTTGAAAATGTAGCCATGACTATAGTGAGAGATTTTGGTGGAATTCAATTTTTTTCCAGTTTCACCTAATTATTATTTAATATGAGCTTTTGAAACATTGCACGTATGTTATTAGGTGACATGGATGGGCATATGGAACCTTGTGCAAAATCCTCAGCATAAACTCTCATATGGATTTGCTTTCTGGGAAGTTCTGGGAACAAAACAGTGCTAATAATGGGTAGTTCTCCAGGATAACATCTCACCTCTCTCCAACAATATAATTGGATCATGAATGGTTAACCAGGGGCAGCATTCCTTATTTTCTGAAGAGAGAATGGTTTGAGCAATCTCCATTGGTGCTGACTCATTCCTGGCTGAATGATACTAGAGATCAGCTAGTGGGCTTACGGGCTCTAATCAGGTTGTCACCTTGGATAACAGGTTGATTAAGCGCCAGAATCATCTCTGCAGGCCAGTTCAATTTGAAACATGTAATTTTGTCATTTTCATTCCAATCTCTCTCTCTGTAGCCAAAGTACAAAATATTAATGAAAATTTTGATGCCTTGTGTACCTTGTATAAGTGTTAGCTGTTTTTTTGTCAGCATCATTTCCCATTTCTTGGTTGCCAAAAACCTCACAGAAGCACGGGGTTCAATTTAGCTGTTGCACAGGTGAGCGCTCTGCTGGTGAAGTCATGGGAGATCTTGTCTTTGCCAGTGGAAAAATGCATGGGAGCGCTGACAAAGGGATTGCACACTGCATAAGAAAGCCTTTGCATTTTCCAAACTTCTAAAATTGTGGAAAGGGTTTCTTTCACACTCCTGCCCAAGTAGATTGAGCAAAAGTCTTGTGACAAAAATGATAATAGGATAATTGGAACATTAATAGAAATAGAAATGTGAACATGGGAATGAAATAAAAGTAAATACGATAAATCCTGTTTGCACGTGTGAGAGTAATAGTCTACTAACCTAACATAGCTTGAAATTGCCAATTTTCATTAATCTATAAAAAAAAGATGATCAAGATCTATTCGTTTGTAGGGGACCGCTGGTACATAGCCCTTTTCATGCAATTTTACAGGTGCTTTTCTTATGAAGCCATTTATTAGTCATTTGGATTTGGGGTTTTTTTGGTACCAAATGTACCAAATATACTATTTGGTAACATTTTTCTATGGTACCAAATATACCTTAGAATTAAGTCAATTTAAGAATTATGTACTTGGAAGCTTGGTCACATCATAACCATAACACATTTTGTTACATGCAATGCAATGTGAGAAGATGATTCTGTTTAACCACTCCATCATAACAGAGATGTGAAATCATGATTGATTGTTTTCACATGCAGAGTTAACAGTACATGCCAGATATGTTTGCAGATGTTTTCTTGGCAGCCTTTGTGATAAGTATTATTCTTTTATCCCTCTCCTTTTATCCTGTTCTTGGTGATATCAATGCAATGCCACATTTTTTTCTAATTTATTCCTGATGTCCTTCACTGCGTTCCATGGTACACTGTATGTCTTAGAAATGTTTCGGACACATCTGCTGATTGATGCCTTTATGCTTTGTAGGTACCAATGTTTTCTGGTCCCATTCAAGCTTTGTGAGCTCTTTGGTAATCAAGGCTTCAAGCACTGATGAAACCAGGAAGATCTAAGGAAAAACTTAACCAGACAAAAGATTTTTATTTGTGGTTAATCACTTCATCTTGGGTTGAATCACTTTACTGATGGCAGGTGTATGATAATACTTTTGAACATGGATTTAAAGTCTAATTCTAAGCACAGTCACATACCTCATTATAAAAGGTTATTGAATTTTTTTCCCTAAAATATTATTTTCTTTCTTGAATTTTGTCAGGTGTTTAGATTTATATATATATATATATATATATATATATATATATATATATATATATATATATATATATATATATATATATATATATATATATAATTTTGTTCAATTTCTTTTTTTATATCACATGATTTTTTGGACTCTCCATTGGAACTGAATTCAAACACTTTAAATTTCTTTTTATTGTACAAGTGATTTTTATTGTGATTAACTGATTGGCAGAACAAAGCCAATAACACACAAATGTGTGTGGGGAAAGAACAGTTAAGTTAGGCAATGAAGTACTTAAGTAATCACTTACGTGATGCGAATCTCATGCCTAAGTTATGGAGATGCACATCCCTAGTAGCTATATAAATAGATGTTGATGTTCACCAAGGTTGCATTTTGTTTACCTAAGATAGATAGATAGATAGATAGATAGATAGATAGATAGATAGATAGATAGATAGATAGATAGATAGAAACAAAAAATAAACAAATTAAATATTTACAGTAAATATAATAACGGTGATGCTGGAGGTTCCCTGAATTTGAGACTACAGGGAGGATGTTGCATCATCGTATATTTTATACAGCTAACTGAGTCAAAATAAAAGTTGTGAAAAGACAAGACTTCACATGTGATAATTCAGTTTCACTAAAATTGTTTTTTTTTTGTTTATGTACAGGCCAAATGAAAAAGATAACAGCTTCTGTTACCCAGTATATATAGCATTCCCACAAAACTGTTGTCAGTCAGATCTCTCTACATCCTGCTGGGGTGGATAGATTTACATGTTTGCTAGCAGTGCAAAGCACTGGCAGAAGCCGTATTGTTTGGTGCAGGGGGTTTAATGACAGGTAATTTGTCACACACTGACTAAAGCTGTCAACAGTGGTCAGATGCTGTCATGGAGACAGCATTCTCTCTTACTACACATAAAGCTCCCCTTGAGCTGCTTACACAGGTGGTCTTTCAGAACTTATTCACTCGTAATTTCTTACCCAACTCTGATTTTCCCATATGTTACTACATATAATTCCAGCTTTTCTTTTTATAATTTTTTTTGTTCATAGACGTATCTGATCTTTTTGAAATGGAGATGAGCAGAGGTTCTTGAAAGCAGACCAATGACTGCAAGAGCAGGGTTTGACATATCTTAAAAAGGATCTAGTGCAACAAATCCACGGGTATTTAAGAATTAATATGATAAATAGGCAAATGATGAAGCTTAGTAAGTTTACTTAAGTTTACCGAGCCAGGAACCAGTGTGCGTGGAGCGCAAGCAGAGCAGAGCCAAGCTGAGAACCGAAGCGCATTGAGCGTGAGCAGAGAGGGAGCGCGTTGAGCGCGAGCAGAGCTGAGTTGAGAAACCGGAGCGCATTGAGCACGAGCAGAGCCGAGCCGAGAACCGGATCGCGTTAAGCACGAGCAAAGCTGAGAGCCAGAGCACGTTTAGAGTGAGCAGGATTGTTGGGAAAACAGGCGCGGTCGGGAGGCCGGAGGTGAGAATAGTCGGGCGGAAACTGGTCGATAACAAAGAATTAAATTAATCAGGGAAAGAAACGCTGGAGAGTACTTAGGGCAAGTCTTGAAGACAATCTGCCACTGATTAAAGGTTTCTGGCGTCCTTATATGTGTTTAAAGATGGACGCCATTTCCGTGTAGCAGGTTGCAAGGGGGAGGTTCCTCTGTGATGGAGGCGGCAATGCTAGAAATGCTCAAACAGGCTGACAGTACCCCCCTACAGGGTGGCTCCGAACGCCCCAACAGGTTGCGCCAGGTGGTCCCGATAAAAGCCGGCAATCAGGTCCGAGTTCAGGATGAAGCAGGAGGAGACCCAGGAGCATTCCTCGGGACCATAGCCCTCCCAATGCACTAGGTACTGGAGGCCCCTACCGTGGCAACGGGAGCCGAAAAGGTGGCGTACACTGCAGGCGGGACCTCCATCAATGACCTGGGCGGGTGGAGGGGGTCTGGTGGAGGGCACTAAGGAGCAGGCCCGGACGGGTCGAACTGAAAACATGAAACGTAGGGTGGATCTGGAGTGCTCTGCTGAGCCTGAGTCGGATTGACCACTTTGGAGATGGAAAATGGGCCGATGAAGCGTGGGGCGAGCTTCTAACAGGTGGCCTTAAGGGGAAGGTCCTGAGTGGAGAGCCATACTTGCTGTCCAACACGGTAATGAGGGGCTAGGCACTGCTTACTGTTGGCCCCCTGGCAAAGGCTTATGGCGTTCTTGAGCAGGGCAGCTCAGGCGGTTCTCCAGCTGCGATGGCAGCATTGGAAAAAGTTGGCGGCAGGTAACCGTGGACTACCTAGAAAGTGGAAAGCCCTGCGGCAGCAGTGGGCAGGGTGTTATGGGCGAACTCAATACATATTATTTTATCCATTTAGAAGAAGGGTTCTCAACTGCAAAGGAGGTGGAGACCAGTTTCCGGATTTGGGTTGAGACTCTCAGTTTGTCCGTTCATCTGGGGGTGGAATCCAGATGAGAGGCTGTTTGATATGCCTAGAAGGTGGCAGAACTCTCTCCAAAACTGAGCCGAGAATTGGGGTCCACAGTCCAAAACGATATCTCTGGGAAATCCATGGAGGCAAATATGTGCTGGAGGGCCAGCTTGGCAGTTTCCTTGGCAGACGGCAGCTTGGGTAGAGCGATGAATGGCCTATTTTTAGAAACTGATCGATGACCGTCATGACAACCGTGTTGCCATTGGAAGGGGGCAGCCCGGTAACGAAGTCCATGGCGAGGTGTGACCACGGACGTTGCGGGATAGGAAGAGGCCGAAGGAGACCTTGGGGCGGCCGCAAGAATTCTTGTGTCAGGCGCAGTCGGGGCAGACTGCGACAAGGTCCTGGGTGTCCCTTACTATGGAGGGCCACCAGAAGAGTATCTTGAAGAGAGACAAGGTGCGAGGCTGACCGAGGTGACAGAACAACAGGGAGTTGTGACACTATTGGGGAATATCGGAGTGGAGACCCTCGGGGACAAACAGAGACCAGTGGGGAAACTCTCGGGGACAGGGCACCTTTCCTGGGCATTCTTTACCTGCTCCTCTAAGACAAATTGCCGGGCTGGGTCAGGAAAGATAAGGATGGGTGCCTCGGTAAATCACCGCTTAAGCTTGAGAAATGCCTCCTCAGCCTCGGGGCCCAAAAGGAACGTGCGGAGGGAGGACATCAGTCAGAGGGGGTTGGCCAATCCCGGGATGGCCTGGATCCTGGCAGGGTCCATCTGGATGTTACCGGCTGAAAGCAGGTATCCTAAGAATGAAGTTTGTGAGGTGTGGAATTCACATTTCTCAGGTTTCACGTAAAGCCCATATTTGAGGAGTCTATAAAAAAAAAAAAAAACGCACCTGCCGGACATGTTTGTCCATGGAATGAGAGAATATCAGGATATCTAGATAGACAAACACAAAGCTGTTGAGCATGTCTCAGAGGACCTGAAAAGACTGAATATACTGGTTCATGGCTGCTCTCTCTGGGGCTGATAACAGATTACTGGCAGCCCTGAGGGGACTGGTTTTGGGAAACAGCTCAATGGTACAGTCGCAGTGTCAGTGGGGAGGCAGGGAGGTAGCCAAGGCCTTACTGAACACGGGCACAAGGTCATGATAGGTCTTAGGAACCGATGCCAAATCTGAGACCTTGGGAGTGAGGCGAGGCAGTGGCCAAAGCAATGCACACCCCAATCCAGTACACACCCTGTCATCCAGTTCACATGTGAGTTGTGTTTTTTGCAGCCAAGGGAACCCGAGCATGATGGGGGCTTGGGGCGAGGAGATGACAAGAAAGGAAAGCCACTCCTGATGTCGCTCCCCTACTGACATGAGAAAAGGCTTGGTGGGTGGCCCGGTCTAAACGGCTGCCGTCCAGGGCTCTGATTTGCAGAGCTTCGAGTAGGGGGTCCATGGGGACTTGTAGCTGCTTGGCAAGCTTGAGCTTGATGAACTCCGGCTCCAAACTCTGAGCGGGGGGTGAAATAAGGTGAAAAAAGGTCTACCAGGTCCTTACAGCCAGGAGCTAACAGAAGGAGACAGACTCTGTCCTGACAAACTTACTCTGAAACTCCCAGAAGCAGCGCAAGGGGGTGGTGGTTGGGGCTTTTATGGCGTCCAGTCCAAGAGGAGCTGAGTAAGTTAAAAGTTAAAACTTTCTCCAATTTTGCTCCACCACTTCTGGGTGCCTGAAAAATTTATCTGCTCTCTGGTTTAGGTGCCCTGGGATGTATACTGCCCTCAGTGAGAGCAGCTTTTCTTGAGCCCACAGGAGGATCTGTCATGCCAGCTTGTAAAGGAGGCAAGAGCGCAGCTGTTCCCTGAAACACCAAGAGTCTCAAAGAATCTCCTAATGACACTGAGTAGAGGTGGGTGCTGTGTCTTGAGGCATATGCTGCCTCTCCCCAGAGGGGCCCCTCAGAGGTCTTGAATGATCACGAATTTTTCTTATTGAACTTATTGAAGATGATGGTTCTTATGTAACCGGGTGGAAAATGGCATTTGAGTTGTGTTGCATGTATACACCTGTAATTCCTAAAGCTGGCGATAGGGGCAGTATTCGGGTGTGTGTATGTCTGTGTGGTGCAGATGAGGAAGTGCACATGCGCTCTTGTAAAATAACTTTTGGGCACACGCTCAGCAAGCAGAGTGAGAGAGATGCACTCTCGGGAAAGTTGAAATCTTTAAAATGCAATCCTAAGGTAAATGTAATTTTTCTTTACAACATTCTTTAAAATACCAAATGGAGATGTGTATTTTATAGTGTCATTTAAAATAGGTGATTTATTTCATTTTGTGCAATGTTTATTTCCATCTTAAGTCACCATGCCGTGTAGGCCACTAATTTAGGATGTTATCCAAAATATGCACTAAATTTTGTTAGTTAGTTCATGTGATTTAAAATGTATTTAACTTTTTGCACAGTGTACAACATAATGTTGGGAATTGCAACTTTTGTGAAGTGAGTGTGGATGGTTGTCTGGAAGCTCATCATCCTGTAAGTGGTATACTTTTCCTACCATCTAGTTGCATTTAGTGGGTAATATTTTATACTCATGTTATTTTGTTTATTTTTTTTGTAGAGTATTCCCACTGCCGTATTTTGGGTATTAAGGGTTATTTTTCTGAAGTATATGTGCATTTTTTTGCCCCAGTAATCTTTATATTTCTGTGTTTTCATTTTTTGTTTTTGATCCTTGTGTTTTTGTGTTTTTTTATTTAGAACAAATGTAAATCTGTGCACATACAGTGGAAAATTAGACATTGAATAAACTTTAAAAAGTTTAACCCGTTAAATGTGGTCCTGGTGGTATACTAAAAATCCCTAGCCCGCACATTTTGGTACCAGGAGTGGGGTCGTTTATTCAATCTGACTCATTTATGACGAGTGGCATAGCGGGGGTAGACAAATACGGCAGTGGTGAATATTTTTGCAGAGGTGGAGAACGTCTGCAGTGTGGAGGATCTCAGTCGAGGTGGTCATCGTGGGACTGAGCAGGAATTCTGCGGAAGAGACTGGTCCTTATTGAAGCGCTTCCTTCTGTCGACGTATTAGCTTTTAGGATTTCTCCTCCACACCCAGGAACTGTGCATCAACGCGAGGGTGTGTTGAAGGTACTAAAGAGAATTAAAAAGGTTGGATGGGTTTTGCCCTAAGGACCATTATTCTGAACCGTACTGAATTGAACTAATTTGTGAGTTAATGCTATTTGAACCACTGATGTAAAAATGTCAGATTCTGATGAAATCCCTGCTGATGGGGCTGTTGGTGGTAATGTCATAGAGCAACTGAGAGATCAAATTCAAGAATTAACAGATTGGAGAGACAATACTTTGGCCAATAGGGCCGTCGGGGAGGGAAACCCAACTCGTTCTTACATTTATGTTCCTCGCGAACGTCAGGTTCAGCCTTTTAGTGGGGAGTATAACAAAGATGGCCGCTCTGTAGAAGAGTTTGTTGAGGAGGTGGAAAGGGTTTTACGTGCTAGAAACCAGACACAGGAAGAACAATTGGATTTTATTATCTCACTTTTGAGGGGGCCCGCACTGGAAGAGGTGCGCTTATGTGTTGGAAACCAGTCTAGACGGGTTGAGGATTTGTTAATTTTTCTGCAAGAGGCATTTGGGGAGCGACGTAGTGGGACTCAATTATTGCAAATGTTTTATTACCGCAAACAATTGGACGGTGAAAATCTTCGCAGTTTTTCTCATGCTCTGTCTCGCCTTTTAAGCTCTGCCGCGAAGCACTTGCAAGGTGGCTTGGATAATGAACAGGTAGTTTTGCGTGATCAATTTGTGGAGGGTGTGCGAGATACTGCTTTAAGGCGGGAGCTGCGTAAACTAATCAGAGAAAGACCCCGTTTGACCCTGCTTGAGATTCGAAATGAGGCCATTCTTTGGTCTATGGAAGAGAGCAGACCAACCAGAGTAGCTACTAGTCGACCCGTTCATTTAGAATTGTTGCAGGAAAAAGAGGGGGATTCTGCTGCATCTGCGAATCAAACCTCTGCTAAATGATATTTTGCAGGTGATTACCCGGCAAGAGAAGCGAATAAGTGAGCAAGAGCAGACTATTTCGGAGCTCACTAAGGCAGTCAAGGAGTTAACTGCGCAACGGTCAGTGTCTGTTTCTCAGAATGTTGTACCTCAGTTAAAGTCTTCTCCCAGGTTTACTGAGGAGGGTGAACCTATCTGTTTCAGATACAATGGGGTTGGGCATATTGCTAAACGTTGCACTGGGAGACGGGGTGGGAAACCAAACAGTGCTACCAGAACTACTGAAGAGCAAGAAAAACAAGACCCCTCTGTTGCGCAGAGTCGGGCTGCAATAGGGAAAAGTTCCGGTCCGACGCCCAAGGGAACTTGTAAGGACAGGTTTCTTGAATGGGCAGTGGGGACATGCCCTATGGTGGATTTGATGATCAAGGGTGTGCCAGTGTCATGCCTGTTAGACACTGGAAGTCAGGTTAGCACTATTACTGAGGGGTTCTTCCGTGAGCATTCGTTTGGGGATGAGAGTGATGTGTTGGTTACCTCAAATTGGCTAAAGATCACTGCAGCCAATGGTTTAGAAATCCCCTATTTGGGTTACATGGAGCTGGATGTGGAGGTTATGGGGATGGTCCTGCCTGAATGTGGGTTTTTGATCATCAAAGGAAATCCTTGTCCAGCCTATCGTGCCTGTGCTTATTGTAATGAATATCATTAGTAAGTGCCGACAAATTGTTCATGCTGAATTCGATACCACGTTGGGGGGTAGCCTTGATTCCAACTGGAGGGTGGCCTTTCAGCAAGCACAGTCAGTAGAGTTAGTTGAACGAGTATCGTTTGCTCGGACTGTGGGTAAGACTCCTACACATGTGCCTGCTTGGTCAGCAACTACTGTCCTAATTAAAGGCAAAGAGTCCTGTAAAAAGGATGGTTCGGCATGGTTAGTAGAATCAGCAAATACACCCTTACCAGATGGATTGGTCGTAGTACCTACCCTGGTCCCAGCAGAAGTACCAGTGTGTCCAGTAAGAATACTTAACCTGTCTCAGGAAGATCTTTGGCTTCAACCTAGAGCCCGGCTGGGTATGTTGTCCCCAGTTGATAGTTACAGCGTAGGTTCGTCCTGTGAAGTGAGGTTTTAGCGAATCTCTGCAGACACAGAACAGGTTACTATAGGTGTAGGTGAGGATTTGGAGCACCCAGCTCAGTCAATCTTGGATCATGTTGACCTGGGTGGCACGCCTGAACAACAGGTTCGCTTGAAGGCTGTGCTGAACAAGTATTCAAGTGTATTTGCCATGGAGGATGATATGTTGGGTTATACAGATAAAGTTCAGCATGAGATACATCTGACTGATGATGTGCCAGTAAATCAGCCTTACCGACGAATTCCACCAAATCAGTATCAGGAGGTTAGAGAGCACATTACTAAACTGTTGAAAAGTGGTGTCATTCAAGAGAGCATGAGTGCTTACGCCTCTCCTGTGGTGCTGGTGCGCAAAACTGATGGTTCGCTAAGGTTATGTGTAGATTACCGGAAGCTCAACGCCAAGACAAGGTGTGACGCATTTCCATTACCCAGAATTGATGAGAGCTTTGATGCCCTCAGGGGAGCTCAGTTTTTCTCAACTGTGGACTTGGCATCAGGGTACCACCAGATTGCTGTGAGTGACAGAGATAGGGCTAAGACGGCATTTACCACGCCCTTTGGTTTATTTGAATACCGGAGGATGCCATTTGGAGTCTGCAATGGGCCTTCAACCTTCCAACGGCTCATGCAGGCAGTTATGAACGATCAAATTTTTCAGGTGTTGATCGTGTACTTAGATGATATCTTGCTGTTTTCACAGACATTTGAGGAACACCTGGAGAGGTAAGAGGTGGTACTGAAGCGGTTGTTGGAAACCGGTTTAAAGGTCAAGTTGACAAAGTGCCGTTTCCTCCAAGACTCTGTACGTTTCCTTGGTCACCAGGTGTCAGCGCAGGGGATTTCTTCTGACCCAGACAAGGTAGCTGCAGTCAGTAACTGGAAGACCCCAGAAACTGTAAAAGAGCTAAGATCATTTCTCGGGTTTTGCAGCTATTATCGAGAGTTTATTGAAGGGTTCTCGAGAATAGCTGGACCTTTACATGACTTGGTAAATGCTTGCTTGCGTGAGGGCAGGTATGCAAAGGGCAGTCGCTACTTTAGTACTCTGTGGTCTAATGAGTGTGAGCAGGCATTTAATAATTTGAAGAAGGAACTGACAACAGCACCTGTGCTTGGTTTTGCAGACTTCACATGTCCTTTCATTCTTGAAACCGATGCTAGTCAGAATGGCTTAGGAGCCATCCTTTTCCAGAAGCAAGGTGACAAGAAGAGAGTCATTGCATATGCGAGCTGGAGGTTACGCAATGCTGAGTGGAACGATCGCAATTACAGCAGCATGAAGCTCGAGCTACTGGCCCTTAAGTGGGCTGTGGTCGAAAAGTTTCGTGGCTACCTACTTGGGTCGTGGTTCGAGGTGATAACGGACAATAATCCGCTATGTCACTTGCAGACTGCTAAGTTAGGAGCGATCGAGCAGAGATGGGTGGCACAGCTCTCTGTGTTTAACTTTGAGGTGAAGTACAGGCCAGGAAGGAATAACGCTGCAGCTGATGCTCTTTCCAGGCAGGAGTTTGCAGGGGAGCCTGGCCCTGATCCTGATGCTGATTGGGATCAGGGTGTAGCAATCTGTAGTGTAATTAGTCGAGGGACAGCTTTGGACACCGAGCTCGCTTTGAAAGGGCTAGAGTGCGGCAGGTTAAGGCAGATCCGTGCATTAGAGGCCGGTGAAGAGGCTGTCACCAGCCTCCAAGGAAACACTCATACTCTTCCTGGTTACACCAAAGAGCAGCTAGCTGAGTTTCAAAAGAATGACCCGGTTATACAGGGGTTCAGAGAGTTTTGGGACAAAGAAAAGAGGCCAGTTCACCTGGAAAGAAAGTCTTTATCCAGGCCAGTAAAGTGTCTCTTGAAGCAGTGGAGCCTTATAAGAGAGAGGAATGGGTTGTTATATCGAGTTGTAGACAACCCAAATGAAAAAGGCTGTTGGCAAATGTTGTTGCCAAGTTGTTTGAAGGAACGAGTGTTGCAGAGTGTGCATGATGATTTGGGGCATCAGGGCATTGAACGGACACTGGGGTTGTTGAAACAGAGGTGTTTTTGGTCTGGTATGCATGAGGATGTCGAGGAATGGATAAAGAAGTGCCAGCGTTGTATTCTGACCAAGATGCCTCAGCCCAAAGTCCGTGCCCCAATGAGAGCATTTCTGGCTTCCAGACCATTGGAAGTGATCGCAGTAGACTTTACGCTTCTAGAGCCGGCTTCGGATGGGCGTGAAAATGTTTTGGTTGTTACCGATGTTTTCACAAAGTTCACACAAGCATTTCCTACAAAAGACCAAAAGGCCGATACCACAGCAAAAATCTTGCTACTAGAGTGGTTCATGAAGTACGGTGTTCCTAAGAGGTTGCACTCCGATCAGGGTAGAACATTTGAGAGTGAGGTAATCGCCAAGCTGTGCAGGCTTTATGGGGTGAAAAAGACTCGTACGATCCCGTATCGGCCACAAGAAAATGCTCAATGTGAACGGTACAACCGCACACTTCATAATCTATTACGTACGTTGCCGTCCGAGAAGAAACGCCGTTGGCCGGAGTACTTGCCAGAGTTAGTCCATGCGTATAACGTTACTCCGCACTCAACTACAGGGTTCTCCCCTTACTACTTACTTTTTGGGGTACAGCCATATCTGCAAATTGATGCATTGTTGGGTAGTGAGGAGGTCATTGAGGGGAAGCACGACTGGTTGTCTGTTCATCAAGAGAGACTGAGATTTGCCCATGAAAAGGCTAGGGAGTATTCAGAGGAGAAAGCTCGGGAGAGAGTGACTCGTCTGAATGGAAAAATGTTTTGTCCCCAGGTCAGTGTGGGTGAGTTGGTGTATCTGCGCCAACGGCTTCCAGGCAGGAACAAAATTCAAGATGCCTGGAGCCCGATCGTGTACGAAGTAGTAGAAATAGTGGGCACAACTTACACTGTTGAGCCACTGGAGGGAGGGCCAGCCAAAAGGGTTCACCGGTCGGAGTTGCGTCCAGGTGCTGTGCCTACCCCTAGGCCTAGGGGTAAAAGGCTTAAGCCAGGTGCGCAGACGGGTACGCAGCCGGGCTGCGTGGATCATAATGAAGCTTCTGAACCAGGTTTTGTGGTTGTAGAGGAGGTTGTGCAGCCCTGTGTGAGATTGGGCACAGACAAAATAATGGACTCAGAGGCACTAGTTTTTCCGAAGTCTGAAAGTGTCAGCTCTGAAGGTGGCCAGATTCAAATCTCCAAAAAAGCTGGTAGAGACTCTGTAGAACCTGATATTGTAGTCCTGACTCCAGAGGCCACAGATGAGCATGCACCGTCACAGAAGTTAGATGTCGGGGAAAAGTGTGACGCAGCAAATAGAGAGGTACCAGTTCCTGCTGTGTGTAGAAGTAAACGAGCAACTGCTGGTGTTCACACAAATCCTTTTCATACACCAAGGTCTGCTTGCAATGCGGTAAGTGTCAGTACGGAGATGATGTCTCAGGTGCTGGCCAGCATTGGCACTGCTCTGTTTGAGAAAGCCTTACAGGGTGCTATAAATGCCTAAACTTGTGGGTGAGTGAGTCATCGCGGACGCTGACTTAATGGCAGGGGAGGATGTAACCGGGTGGAAAATGCCATTTGAGTTGTGTTGCATGTATACACATGTAATTCCTAAAGCTGGCGATAGGGGCAGTATTCGGGTGTGTGTATGTCTGTGTGGTGCAGATGAGGAAGTGCACATGCGCTCTTGTAAAATAACTTTTGGGCACGCGCTCAGCAAGCAGAGTGAGAGAGATTCACTCTCGGGAAAGTTGAAATCTTTAAAATGCAATCCTAAGGTAAATGTAATTTTTCTTTACAACATTCTTTAAAATACCAAATGGAGATGTGTATTTTATAGTGTCATTTAAAATAGGTGATTTATTTCATTTTGTGCAATGTTTATTTCCATCTTAAGTCACCATGCGGTGTAGGCCACTAATTTAGGATGTTATCCAAAATATGCACTAAATTTTGTTAGTTCATGTGATTTAAAATGTATTTAACTTTTTGCACAGTGTACAACATAATGTTGGGAATTGCAACTTTTGTGAAGTGAGTGTGGATGGTTGTCTGGAAGCTCATCATTCTGTAAGTGGTATACTTTTCCTACCATCTAGTTGCATTTAGTGGGTAATATTTTATACTCATGTTATTTTGTTTATTTTTTTTGTAGAGTATTCCCACTGCCGTATTTTGGGTATTAGGGGTTATATTTTCTGAAGTATATGTGCATTTTTTTTGCCCCAGTAATCTTTATATTTCTGTGTTTTCATTTTTTGTTTTTGATCCTTGTGTTTTTGTGTTTTTTTATTTAGAACAAATGTAAATCTGTGCACATACAGTGGAAAATTAGACATTGAATAAACTTTAAAAAGTTTAACCCGTTAAATGTGGTCCTGGTGGTATACTAAAAATCCCTAGCCCGCACACTTAGATCCATCACTTCCTTGGGCTCTGTTTCTGGACCTCACAATGTGAACTCGTACCTGGCTGGGGTTGCACCCGCTGAGCAACCCAGTAAGAGCAGCAAGGGAGTAATCACTGGAACGCCGTTGACTGCCTTTTGGCCTCCTGGAATCTGTCGACGACAGCATTGACGGCGTTGCCGAACAGGCCAGTTGGCACGAAAGGGGAGAAAAGCTTTGTTCCTGTCACTAAGATTAGACCACAAGTGTCTCTTGACGGCCACCAGACTGCCGTAGACCGGCCAATAGCCCTAGTGGTGTCCTTGGTGGCCCAAGGAGACAGGTCTGGGCACGACGCAACTCTAGGATGTTGTCGTTCTTTATTTCTACTTTCGCGTCCAGCTCCTTAAACAGGTCAGCCTGGTATGCCCGCAAGACTGCCATGGTGTGCAGGCAGCCACTTGCCTGACCCGAGCATGCTCTGCCCCCAAACAAGCAACACACAGACTGTGTGTGTCCCCACCCCGTGATAAAGCAGGGGCTTATATATATATATATATATATATATATATATATATATATATATATATATATATATATATATATATATATATAGCTACTTTCAGTTGTATGTTTTGGAGGTTTCTCCCTTCATTTTTTTTTCAGGGGAAGTATCCTCAATGGCGTTAAGGTCTAGCAGTTGACTTGGCCAGTCCAAGAGCTTCCACTTCTTTGCTCCGATAAAGTCTTTTTTTGAGCTTTCAGTGTGTTTCGTGTAATTTAATGAAGTTTCTCCCAATTAAATTAGATCTATTTGCTGTAAATTAGTTGACAACATTTCTGCAGACTCCTGAATTCATCCTGCTACAAACATCATGAGTAACATCACTAAATCTAATCCTTTTGCAATTTCTTAGACTGATTTTACATTTTTTTTAGCTTCAAAACAGCTTGCTTTTCTCCTATAGGCACTTCTTTGGTGTTCTTGTTGGTTTATCTTTTCAATAAACAGGTTCTTTTCAAAGCCCAGGACTTAAACCCTGGGTAAAATTTAAAAAAAAAAGAGAGAAGGCATTCAGAAATATTAAATGTTTAAACAGACAATCTAATAGAAATATATTAGTTCAACCCAGCCATTGGGGTTGCACAAGCCAGTGCACTCTTAGTGCCGGTCCCAAACCTAAATAAATGGGGAGGGTTACGTTAGGAAGGGCATCCAGCGTAAAACGTTCCAAATCAAATATGCAGATCACAAATCAGAAAGTGATCAGGGAGACAACTAAAAAGGTACTTGATGTGACATCTGGAGATAGACAGGAAGACCTAGAGATGTGGTGGTGGAATAAGAAAGTGCAAGAAAGAATATGGAGAAAGAGGTTGGCAAAACAGAATTGGGATTGGTGGAGAGGTGAGAAAAATAGGCGGAAGTACAAGGAGATGCGGCAGCAGGAAAAGAGGGATGTGGCAAAAGCCAAGGAAAAGCCGCGGAAGATCACCACAGACGCATTATTTGCTTTAAGAATGTTAAAGGAGAAGTATAGAGAGAGTCAGAAAGAGTTGCATTGTGTGTTTGTGGATTTAGAGAAGCATACGACAGAGTGCCAAGAGAGGAGTTGTGGTATTGTATGAGGAAGTCAGGTGTGTCAGAGAAGTATGTCAGGGTAGTGCAGGACATGTATGAGGACACTGACAGCACTGAAGTGTGCAGTTGGAATGACAGACTGGTTTAAAAAAAGGCAGCCAAGCAAGAAGACACCCTGGTAAGAAGACAGCCCGGTACAAAGTCACCCTAGTAAGACAGCCCTGGTAAGACAGCCCTGGTAAGACAGCCCACTACAACGGCTCTCAGTTCCTCCCTTCCTAATGACAGAGAAATAAGCACAAAATTACCATCTTTTGACATCAGATATTAAAACCAGACAGTTAACCGACTTACTGGTTCAACCAGGTCACGATGTGCCAAATAAACTCTAAAAAAGGAAATGGGATGATTTTAACCCGATAATGGCTGGATTCCTCAATCCACAATGAAAGAAGAAACCAAACTACCCTTAAAACTCAATCCACACAATCAGGCTACCAAGCAGGCATGACAACTAAATCCTTCCCACACAAACCTCTCCCAGCTGCACCAGATATCTGGTTACGTCACCAGTGTTCAGGAAAACGCACTCCCACCAGACACCTACTGCTCCTTTTATAGACCCACTAATTTGATAAGCAAAACCTGGCCATCATTCCAATTGCTCTGCCTAACCATGTGACTGTCTCCACTACCACACTAAGTAATAGAGAGTGTGTTAAAGGACTGAAGAAAAGAGTGCAGGCAGGGTGGAGTGGGTGGAGAAGAGTGGCAGGAGTGATTTGTGATAGAAGTGTATCTGCAAGAGTAAAAAGGAAAGTTTATAGGACTGTGGTGAGACCTGCTATATTGTATGTGTAGTAGGTTGAAAAAAAATGTATATATGTTAAAATTAAAGAGGAAAAAAAGGACACCCCCCTTTAAAATTTTGTGTTGTTCATAAATGATGCCTTCAACATTTGTTTATTGATGGGTAAATTCATTGTTACATTCTTTGTTGTGGGTAAAGAAAATGTTGCTGTTATTATTGTTTCCTGTAGAGGGCGTTTAGCGCTGTTTAACTAAGGTACTGCACCGGGCGTTCAGAGTTAATTAAACTTTGCCGGAGCTTACAGCCAGTACTCCTGTCTCACAGCGTTTCATTTATCATTCTACAGGTGAGCAAAAACGATTCTAAAACTGGTCGAAATTGGTGTTAAAAGCTGTGTTTCAAACATGTATAGGTTGATTTTTGTTAAGTTACTGAGAAAGACTGTTAGTTTTGTTCATATGCATGCCGTAGTAATGAGTCGAATATCAGCTCACACACGAGTGACAAATATGTGAATTTAAAGCGAAATGAGAGAAAATGCTCATTTGGGAAGAGTTTAGGAATGTTTCTAAAGTGTTTTATAGGTTGATTGTAAGTGGATGATAAAGTTTAAGCAAGTTAAATGTACATTTGCTACTGGAGTTATCTCGCGCCAAAATGGCAGTGCATGTATTGGTGAACTAGAGCCAAAATGGCGTCTTGCATGTAAGACATGAGGTTACTGTGAAGCTAAATGCAAGAATTATTTGTGACAGTGTGAAAATGGAATGAGTGTTCATGAGGATGTGAAAACAGTAGCAGGTCAATGTATTGTGACTGATTATAATGTGTTGCATAATAACTCAATATAGACAAAAGTAATTTAGGAAAAAGTCTTTATTGAAAAGTTATTTTCTTCAATGGAATGTGTTACAAAGAAAAAAAAGTAATTGTTCTGAAAAGTTAAACCTGTGAATTTTGTGAATACATTGTGAACTAAGAAAAATGAAAGAGTTAATTAAACTTTGCCGGAGCTTACAGCCAGTACTCCTGTCTCACAGCGTTTCATTTATCATTCTACAGAGCCGGCAGAAGTGGTTAATTCACCTCACCCATTCAGGCTTCCCAGCCCTGATACGGGTAACAATTTGGGGCTCGTCCGGGATCAGCGCCACCTGGTGGTCGGGTGCTGATCATCAAAGAACCACAGTGGTTGAACGTCATTCGTCCCAGACCAGCGAGTTGAAAGGCAGACACCAGCAGTCCAGTCATGGCTACTCTTCGAGAACTACGGTGGGAGATCGAGAAGCAGCTCCACCTGCTGGTCAGCTCTTCTAACTGCAAAGCACTCTACAAGGTAGCCCTGTGTTGCGCGGAGGAGGGAGAAAAGGGGGTCCCAGACGGGGATGCAACAGAAGTGGAACTCTACGACGTCATCGTTGATTTCATGCGAGGAGAACAACTGCAGCGTCTAGAGGACCAAGGAATGGCCCGTTTCCTGACCCTTCATGACCTCGTTCGTGAGTTGACTGCTACAGAACAAGATTCTGCTTCGGATGTCGCAGAAAGTGAAGAGACTGTGGGACTGGTATCGCGACCTGCATCGACATCAGCGGCTGCAAGGGTGCAGGTAGCACAAACTCCAGGTCTGACATCACATTCAAGAGCTGAACAAACTATTCCACTGCCTAGAGTGTCTGAACAAATGACTGGTCTGATCAAATTCTCTGATGTTGCATCATATTTGCCACGTAGAGAGTTAAAAATTTACGGTGGGCAAATTTCTGATTCAAATTCAGACTTGAGTTTCAACAGTATTTGTAAGCAAATTGATGAAGGTATAGCAGAAAATTTCTCAGAGTCAGAAGTTATTCGAACAGTGTTAAAGGTTATTAAACCTGGTACCTTCAAAGAGATGCTTATTACAAAAGACAGCCTTACCATAGCTGAGTTGAAACGGTTCCTTAGAGCTCACCTTAGGGACAAAAGTAGTACGGAATTATTTCAGGAGCTGAGCAATGCAAAACAACAGGACAAAGAATCCCCTCAACAGTTTATGTATAGGTTAATGGGGCTTAAGCAGAGGGTGTTGTTTGCTTCAGAACAAACAGAATCTGAGTTTCAGTATGACCGTAAACTGGTCCAAGGTGTTTTTCTACACTCACTGTATCAGGGTCTGAATGAAAAATACATGTTTGTCCGGAGGGACATTAAAGCAGCAATAGGTACACAGGAAACCTCAGATGATCAGATCCTAGAACTGATTACACAGTTGGTTAGTGAGGAAACTGAAAGACAAAAACGAATGGGTCACACCTACAAATCCAAAGTCACAATTGCAAGTGTGACACAGCAGGAGGATGTGAAGGGGCAATGTTCTTCACTGAATCATGCCAAAGTTAGAGCCAATCGTGATGCTATTCATGAACTTTCTGTACAAGTATCTGCATTGACGAAGAATTTAGAGAAAGTTGTCATGTCAATGGGCCCTGGTGTTCAACAGCAAACCCAAACCGTCGTTGCAAGTGCACAACAACCAGTAAAGTCAGAGGCAAAGGGTAAATGCCAACAGTGTATAGCCCAAAATGTTGAAGTATGTACTCACTGTTTCTTCTGTGGTCAAGCAGGGCACCGAGCTGTGGGCTGTCTCATGAAAAGTCGGGCGTTAAAAGAGAGGAGGTCACTGGGGAGGGACCACCAGTGACCGGAGAAGATCTCGTGTCCCAACCTTCTTTCCATGCACCCAGAGGTGAGCAACCTGTAACACAGAACACATCCAACAGAGCAAAGGAAATTGGAGGAAAGCGTGTCGCACAGCTGATTGGCAGTCGCTGCATGATAACTTGCCATTTAAATGGTGTCCAGACTCAAATGCTTTTGGACAGTGGAGCTCAGATCAGTATGGCTGGACAGATGTGGCTAAAGAAGAACCTACCAAACATCGAAATTCAACCACTAGAATTTCTATTAGCAGATAGCCAGCTACACGTCACTGCAGCAAATGGGACAGCTGTACCCTTTGATGGGTGGGTTGAGGTTTTATTAGAGATCACAAGTGGCAAACAAAACAAAATCGCCATCCAAGTGCCCCTTTTGGTGAGTAGAAAATGCATGGACTGCCCGTTGCTTGGGTTCAATGTAATTGAGGAGATCATAAGGGAAAATAATGACTGTGCAAATAACTTGAGCCTAATTGATCTTCTGTCTGAAGCTTTGCAGATGCAAAAAGGTGCCACTGAAACCTTGGTGTCCACAGTGAACTCTAACCTCCTCCAAGAATGTACTGCCAGCTGTATAGTAAAGACTGGGAAGTCAGGAGCCACCATCCCCTGTGGTCAGGTCCTAGAGGTAAAATGCAGAGTAAGAACAGGGCACAAGGGTGGGACCATGATGTTCGAACCAGCGTCAGAAAGTTTCATCCCCGAAGGGTTGGAGTTATTTCCTGCTGTTGTAAATGTGCCTCCTGGTGCCTCAAAGACAGTGAAAATTCCAGTTCAAAATTCCACAAACCATAACATTTACCTACCTCAGAGATTTGTCTTAGGTAATATCGAACCCATTAGCGAAATTAGACCCGTTTGCTCTTCCTCCAGCATTTCACATCCAGATCAACAGATCAATGGTGCGCTTTTGTGTGCATCCCAGCTCACGTCAGCGAACGATGTCTGTAAAAGGGAACATCATGAGAGAAGAGTTGGAGAAAAATGGCACCCACCTGTTGATCTTGAACACCTCAATAAACAGGAACAAGATATTGTGAGAAAAATGTTGTTTGAGGAGTCAGATGTGTTTGCTCAGGATGAGGGAGACATCGGGTGTATTCCTGATCTGCAGTTGAAAATCCGTTTATCAGATGATACACCAGTCCAGAGGTGTTATAATTCCATCCCAAAACCCCTTTATAAGGAGGTGAAAGACTATGTGCAGAATCTGTTGAACAGAGGTTGGGTCAAGAAGTCATCCTCATCGTATTCGTCACCAGTGGTATGTGTTCGGAAAAAAGACAGTAGCTTGCGCTTGTGTGTCGATTTTCGGGCTCTTAACCGCAAGACCATCCCTGATCGACATCCCCTCCCCAGGATTCAAGATCTGTTAGACAGCCTTGGGGGAAATTCATGGTTTTCCATTCTGGATCAGGGAAGCGCATACCATCAGGGATTTGTGAGTGAGGACTCTAGACATGTCACTGCTTTTAACACTCCGTGGGGACTATACGAGTGGGTGCGTATTCCCTTTGGGTTAACAAACGCCCCAGCTGCATTTCAACGATGCATGGAAGGAGTGTTGGAGGGTATTAGAGATGAGTGCTGCGCACCCTATTTAGATGATGTACTGTGTTACTCAAAATCCTTCAGCGACCATGTTGACCATCTTCGAAATGTTTTTAGTAAGATGAGAGAGCATGGAATTAAGCTTCGACCAAAAAAATGTGAGCTATTTAGAAGTCAAGTGCGATACATTGGTCGCTTGGTGTCCGGAGATGGAATCCAAATAGACCCAGCAGACTTGGAGGCGGTCAGGGCCCTGAAAAATAAGGAACCTCGCACAGTGGGAGAAGTGCGGACGCTGCTGGGATTCCTGAGTTATTACAGGTCTTACATCCAAGACTTCTCGAGATTGGCCAAGCCACTCTTTGAGCTTCTCCTCACGCCACCTGGAACAAGAGAGAGTACGCAAAACCCCCAAGTTCCCAATCGTCGAGGTGCACTAAGAAAGAATGAAAAAGGGCAGCTTAACTCGAGAACCCCAATCGTTTGGACTGCAGAACATCAGGAGGCTGTTTCCAAACTTGTCGATATGTTGACAAGCCCGCCAGTGCTAGCTTATCCAAATTGTGACCTGCCCTTTGTATTACACACTGATGCTTCGAATGAAGGTTTAGGGGCTGTGCTTTATCAGCAACAGGGCAATAAACTCCGCGTCATTGGGTATGGGTCCCGCACATTAACCCCGGCTGAAAAGAACTACCACCTACACTCGGGTAAACTGGAATTTTTGGCACTCAAATGGGCCATCTGCGATAAGTTTAGAGACTATCTCTACTATGCTCCAACATTCACAGTTTACACCGATAACAATCCGCTGACCTATATCCTCAGCACAGCAAGGTTGAATGCAGTAGGGCAGCGCTGGGTGGGTGAGTTAGCGGACTTTCACTTTGACATCCGATACCGACCTGGTAAAGCCAATGTCGACGCCGATACACTGTCCAGACAACCCCTGAAACTGATTGATGTCATGGGTGAACACACGAAAACCTTATCACCTGAAACTGTGTCTGCTGTTTGGCAGGGTAGTAAAGCTATGGCCGACAGTGATGTTCCGCCTTAGAGCTTTAGAGCTCAGTAGTCCGCCTTAGAGCTCAGTAGTCCAGGGGAAGATGTAATATGCACTGAGGGCAGCATCTCCACAGTCACCCATGAAAACATCAAAGCTGCACAACGAGATGATCCAGCGATATGTGAGATAATCATGTTGAAAGAACAGGGCTGGACACCAAACGAAAAAGACAAGAATAACATGAAAAGAGAAACAAGGCGACTTCTCTTTGAATGGACCAAATTGGAGCTAGAGGACGGGATCTTGTACCGTAAGACAGAACAGGTCAGACAATTAGTTCTCCCTCCGCGGTTTAAAACCACAGTACTCAGAAAGTTGCACAATGAAATGGGACATGTAGGAGTGGAGAAAGTGCTCCATCTCGCTCGTGAACGCTTTTATTGGCCCTCAATGAGGAAGGAGATTGAGGAGTATGTAACAACTAAGTGTGCTTGCATAAAACAAAAGCATCCACATGTCCACCAACGAGCACCCATGGGATCCATTACATCTAGTTCCCCATTTGAGCTGGTGAGCGTGGACTACTTGCATCTTGAGCCAAGCAAGGGTGGTTGTGAGTATATTCTTCTGCTGGTAGACCACTTCACCCGCTTCGCGCAGGCGTATCCTACAAGAAACAAGTCCAGTAAGACAGCAGCAGAAAAGATTTTCCAGGACTTCATTCCTCGCTTTGGGTATCCCGAAAAACTCCACCACGACCAGGGTAGAGAGTTTGAGAACCAACTGTTTCAGAGGTTACAACAGTTGTCAGGAATAGCCCACTCTAGAACCACACCATATCATCCTCAGTGTAACCCTGTGGAGAGATTAAATCGGACAATTCTGCAAATGCTCAGGACTCTGGAGGAAAAGAAAAAGAAGGAATGGAAGGACTACTTGCCTCACGTTGTGCATGCTTATAATTGTACCAGGCATGAAGCAACCGGCTACTCTCCATTCTTCCTTTTGTACGGCCGATCACCCCGATTGCCTGTCGACTTGCTGTTTAACCTGGAAAACAAGACAGAGGGTTCAAATGAACAAACTTTTGCACGGAAATGGGAAAGACAGAATGAGGCAAGCATATCAGATCGCAAAAGAGAACAGTCAAAAGTCTTCAGCAAAGGGCAAGAAATACTATGACCGAGCGGTAAGAGGTGTCATTCTTCAACCAGGAGACCGGGTGTTGGTAAGAAACCTTTCGGAAAGAGGTGGCCCGGGAAAGTTACGTGCATACTGGGAAAAGGATGTACATCGTGTCCTAGAGCGTATCGGTGATAGCCCAGTATACAAGATACAATCCGAGACAGGTTCCAAGACCCTTCGAGTGCTTCATCGCAACCTCTTGCTCGCTGTCAATGATTTACCTTTGGAAGATCCCAGTGCTGAAGCTAAGGAGACAAGGAAAGGGAAACACAGAAAACAAGTGAGAAATCAGCTGGAGAATGAGTCAGACTCAGATGCCTCAGACGAGGAGGAACATACTTACCGGTATAACCTCTGACGAACATACCTTGCTATAGATTTGTGACAGTTCCACCAACAGAGAGTGAACTTGAAACTCAAACAACCCAAAACCATTCTTACCTCCGTCCAACTGCAACAGAATTTTATCCTGACGAAAGAGGTGATTCAAAAAGGAACCAGGGTCAGGAGTGGGAACAAATTCTTGAGTCTCCATCTGTTCCTGGGAAAAATCAAAGGTCTGTGATGCCAGATGAGGAGAGGCGAAGGAATGAAGGAGAAACAGTCGGAGTTGCAGAAAATGAAATGGAAAGGGGAACTACAGGGTTGGAGGAAGGAAATGTGAGAAGGACACAAAGAGTGGGAAAACCAAGAGAAATGTTCACATATGACACTCTGGGTGTTCCATCTTACCAACCCTGGAGATCAGAGGTACACTCACTACAACTCACACAACCATATATATCTCCAAATGGGACACATTACTTTCAGTATATGGCCACCAACCCTTGTTGTCATTGTTGTCATAAGGTGTACTGAGGTAGTGATTCAAAGAAGAAAATGAAAGCAAATAACACATTTTCAGAGGTTATTCAGATGTCAGGAGTCATCAAAAAAAAGAAGGGGAGAGTGTAGTAGGTTGAAAAAAAATGTATATATGTTAAAATTAAAGAGGAAAAAAAGGACACCCCCTTTAAAATTTTGTGTTGTTCATAAATGATGCCTTCAACATTTGTTTATTGATGGGTAAATTCATTGTTACATTCTTTGTTGTGGGTAAAGAAAATGTTGCTGTTATTATTGTTTCCTGTAGAGGGCGTTTAGCGCTGTTTAACTAAGGTACTGCACCGGGCGTTCAGAGTTAATTAAACTTTGCCGGAGCTTACAGCCAGTACTCCTGTCTCACAGCGTTTCATTTATCATTCTACAGGTGAGCAAAAACGATTCTAAAACTGGTCGAAATTGGTGTTAAAAGCTGTGTTTCAAACATGTATAGGTCGATTTTTGTTAAGTTACTGAGAAAGACTGTTAGTTTTGTTCATATGCATGCCGTAGTAATGAGTCGAATATCAGCTCACACACGAGTGACAAATATGTGAATTTAAAGCGAAATGAGAGAAAATGCTCATTTGGGAAGAGTTTAGGAATGTTTCTAAAGTGTTTTTAGGTTGATTGTAAGTGGATGATAAAGTTTAAGCAAGTTAAATGTACATTTGCTACTGGAGTTATCTCGAGCCAAAATGGCAGTGCATGTATTGGTGAACTAGAGCCAAAATGGCGTCTTGCATGTAAGACATGAGGTTACTGTGAAGCTAAATGCAAGAATTATTTATGTGACAGTGTAAAAATGGAATGAGTGTTCATGAGGATGTGAAAACAGTAGCAGGTCAATGTATTGTGACTGATTATAATGTGTTGCATAATAACTCAATATAGACAAAAGTAATTTAGGAAAAAGTCTTTATTGAAAAGTTATTTTCTTCAATGGAATGTGTTACAAAGAAAAAAAAGTAATTGTTCTGAAAAGTTAAACCTGTGAATTTTGTGAATACATTGTGAACTAAGAAAAATGAAAGAGTTAATTAAACTTTGCCGGAGCTTACAGCCAGTACTCCTGTCTCACAGCGTTTCATTTATCATTCTACAGAGCCGGCAGAAGTGGTTAATTCACCTCACCCATTCAGGCTTCCCAGCCCTGATACGGGTAACATATGGTTTAGAGACAGCGGCATTGAGTAAAAGATGTTGAGGTTTTCATTTGGAGTGACAAGTTTATTAGAGGGACAGCACATGTAGGATGTTTTGAGGACAAAGTGAAAGAGGATGGATTGAGATGGTTTGGACATGTGCAGATGAGGGACATGTGGTATATATTGGTAGGAGAATGCTGAGGATGGAGCCACCAGGAAGGAGGAAAAGAGGAAGGCTAAAAAAGAGGTTCATGGATGTGGTGAAGGAAGACATGCAGGTAGTTGGTTTGAAAGACATTTTTGTCACTGTTATCAAAACACCAAGAAGTTTGGTTATCATGTTAGAGTGTAACAAATAGCTACTATTAATTCAGCATGCAATCTAACCCAGCCATTATGGAGGCACAAGCCAGTGCACTCTTAGTGCTGGTCCCAAGCCCGGGTAAATGGGAAGGGTTGCGTTAGGAAGGGCATCCAGCGTAAAACATGTGCCAAATCAAATATGCGGATCACAAATAAGAATTTCATACCGGATCGGTCGAGGCCCGGGTTTACAACGACCGCCACAGGTATCGTTAGCCGACAGGGTACCGGTGGAAATTGGGCTACTGTTGGCAGAAGGAGGAGAAGGAGAGGAGGAAGACATCTACAGAGATGGCAGGGAAAGGAGGAGTGTAGGAGAGTGGAGGTTCGGGTTGGTACTTTAAATGTTGGTACTATGACGGGTAAAGGGAGAGAGATAGCTGATATGATGGAAAGGAGAAAGGTAGATATGCTGTGTGTTCAGGAGACCAAGTGGAAAGGGAGTAAGGCCAGGAACATTGGAGGTGGATTTAAACTGTTTTATCATGGTGTGGATGGAAAGAGAAATGGTGTAGGGGTGATTCTGAAGGAAGAGTACAGTAAGAGTGTAGTGGAGGTGAAGAGAGTTTCTGATAGGGTGTTGATCGTGAAGGTGGAAATTGAAGGGATGATGATAAATGTCATCAATGCCTATGCTCCACAAGTTGGCTGTGAGATGAAGGAGAAGGAAAAATTCTGGAGTGAATTAGATGAAGTGGTAGATGGTGTACCTAGGAAAGAACGGTTGGTGATTGGGGCAGACTTTAATGGGCATGTAGGTGAAGGGAACAGAGGTGATGAGGAGGTGATGGGTAGGTATGGTTTTAAGGAGAGGAATGTGGAAGGGCAGATGCTGGTAGATTTTGCTAAAAGGATGGAAATGGCAGTGGTGAACACTTATTTTAAGAAGAAGAAGGATCATAGGGTGACGTATAAGAGTGGAGGAAGGTGCACACAGGTGGACTATGTGCTATGCAGGAGATGCAACCTGAAGGAGATTGGAGACTGTAAGGTGTTGGCAGGGGACAGTGTAGCTAGACAGCATCAGATGGTGGTCTGTAGGATGGTTTTGGAGGCGAAGAAGAAGAGTAGGAGGGTGAGGACTGAAAGAAGAATAAGATGGTGGAAACTGAAGGAGGAAGAGTGTAGTGTGAGGTTCAGGGAAGAAGTCAGACAGAGGCTCGGTGGTGTTGAAGAGGTGTTGGATGATTGGGCAAATACTGCAGGAGTGATGAGGGAGGCAGCTAGAAAAGTACTTGGTGTGACATCTGGAAATAGAAAGCAAGACAAGGAAACGTGGTGGTGGAATGAGGAAGTGCAGGAGAGCATAAGGAGAAAGAGGTTGGCAAAACAGAAGTGGGATAGACAGAGTGATAAGAAAAGTAGGCAGGAGTACAAGGAGATGCGGCAGCAGGTAAAGAGGGATGTGGCGAAAGCCAAGGAAAAGGCATATGAGGAGCTGTATGAGAGGTTGGACACTAAGGAAGGAGAAAAGGATTTATACCGATTGGCCAGGCAGAGGGACCGAGCTGGGAAGGATGTGCTGCAAGTTAGAGCAGTAAAGGATGGAGAGGGAAATGTGTTGACTAGTGAGACAAGTGTGTTGAGAAGGTGGAGAGAGTATTTTGAGCAGCTGATGAATGAGGAAAATTAGAGAGAGAGAAGGTTAGATGATGTGGAGTTGGTGAAGCAGGATGTAGATAGGATTAGTAAGGAGGAAGTGAGAGCAGCAATTAAGAGGATGAAGAGTGGAAAGTCGGTTGGACCAGATGACATACCGGTAGAAGCGTGGAGATGTTTAGGGGAGATGGCAGTGGAGTTTTTGACCAGATTGTTTAACAGGATTTTGGAAGGTGAGAAGATGCCTGAGGAATGGAGAAGAAGTGTGCTGGTACCGATCTTTAAGCATAAAGGAGATGTGCAGTCTTGCAGTAACTACAGGGAAATTA
>JBCEWE010000184.1:130000-156757 GCA_039877035.1 Silurus lanzhouensis | reverse complement strand
AGAGAGAGAGAGAGAGAGAGAGAGAGAGAGAGACACACATAGAGAGACACACATAGAGAGAGAGACTGATAGAGAGAAGGAGAGTGATAGATTGAGAGAGACTGATGGAGAGATAGTGATAGATTGAGAGAGACTGATGGAGAGATAGTGATAGATTGAGAGACTGATGGAGAGATAGTGATAGATTGAGAGACTGATGGAGAGATAGTGATAGGTTGAGAGACTGATGGAGAGATAGTGATAGATTGAGAGACGGATGGAGAGATAGTGATAGATTGAGAGACTGATGGAGAGATAGTGATAGATTGAGAGAGACTGATGGAGAGATAGTGATAGATTGAGAGAGACTGATGGAGAGATAGTGATAGATTGAGAGAGACTGATGGAGAGATAGTGATAGATTGAGAGAGACTGATGGAGAGATAGTGATAGATTGAGAGAGACTGATGGAGAGATAGTGATAGATTGAGAGAGACTGATGGAGAGATAGTGATAGATTGAGAGAGACTGATGGAGAGATAGTGATAGGTTGAGAGACTGATGGAGAGATAGTGATAGGTTGAGAGACTGATGGAGAGATAGTGATAGGTTGAGAGACTGATGGAGAGATAGTGATAGATTGAGAGACTGATGGAGAGATAGTGATAGATTGAGAGACTGATGGAGAGATAGTGATAGATTGAGAGACTGATGGAGAGATAGTGATAGATTGAGAGACTGATGGAGAGATAGTGATAGATTGAGAGAGACTGATGGAGAGATAGTGATAGATTGAGAGAGACTGATGGAGAGATAGTGATAGATTGAGAGAGACTGATGGAGAGATAGTGATAGATTGAGAGAGACTGATGGAGAGTGATAGAGAGATCACTAATGACTGCTCCTGAACTTCAGAACAGCACAGTTTATTTGTCAACAGATTGGATTAAATCAGATCCTTCATTTCTCACATGGAGCTTTTTATTGCCAGGTGCGGAAAATCGACCTCCGTCTGGAAACCTGCGTCTGGACGAACACACACTCCAACACCGTAAAGAACGTTTGAAAGTTCCGTCTGGTCGTCTGCGTGGAAATGAGCTCGCCCTGTTTCTCCACCCTATAAACCATGTCACATAATAGCAGGCAGAGGACACGGCCCTCCAGGGCGGCCATATTTACTCTTCGCTAATCAGGGTGAGACGGGGTTTATATTCCCCCCCACCTCACAAGCCCATCTTTGAGACGTAAACACAAGGAATTTAAATAAAGGCAGAAAACACTGCCTGCTTCTCCAGCAGACTGGGATGCAGACGTAGTGTTTGTGATTAGAGGTGAGGAGCTTCGAGAGCTTTACACCCTCTGTGATGCAGGATTTTGGTTCTACATCATTATTGATTAGGTAAAAGCCTGTACCTGATCGAAAGCCTGGTTTCTCAGCAGGGGGCTGAGAGACTTTGCAGATCTTATTTTACAACTTGTTTGAAGGGTTCTTTAGAGAAGAACCAGCGAAATGTTCTTCCTTCAACCTTGCTGTTGCTTTTGTAATGGTGCATCTTGCTGTATTTCCGCTGAAGTTGTGTAAGCAGCGGATTATGCATTAAAGTTCATTTTCCTGCTGTAAAGGTCAGCAGCTGAAGGTAATGTGAAACTGAAGCTGGGGGTCTCTGCTGTAGAGCAAGACCAGTTTCAGCAGCACTAATAATGAATTCTGGAGGATTGCTCCTGGTGCTGTGATGAAGCATTTTGTGAATACTAACGCTCCGTCCTTGACATTTACATTCGCGGTGTTCTGCAGATGCTCGTACACGGAGCGACTCAAACTGATCCCATTTATGTGCCTGGAGAGGTGAAGGTTAAAAGGCTCAGGGGTCCAGCAGGGGCGGATCGGTGGTGGTGGGATTTGAATCTGTTGATCAGAAGAACAACTGAGCTACCACAAGGGATTCTGGAGGTGCACGATGGTTTTTGACGCCATTGGATGTTCACTTCAAGCTAGCTTCATTAAGTTTCCATGGGTTGGAAAATCTCCTGCTGTCGAGCTCCAACCCTATTGAAAAGCGTAGGGATGTATTTTTTACGCCCAACTGCACCCCAGAACCTGATTTTACTAACACTCTTGTGGCTAAATGATATCTCACACAAATCTCTACAAAATCTAGTTGAACATCTTCCTAGAAGAATGGAGCTTATCACAAAAGCATGTGGACTGAATTGCTATCAAATTCTGGTTTCTTGGTAACAAAAAGCATGTGCTTCCCTTTCCAGTACTCACGCCAGGGCTCACAGACACGCGTCTGATGCCTTTCCTCAGCGTCCGCCCGAACCCACTCGGGGCTCCGCCTGTTTTTTCTCGGCGTCTGCCCGTCTCATTTGTGGATCGGCACGATTTCACATTTTAGTGCTCTGCTTTCCTCTACTTGGTGTGTCTCTCTCAGCCCGAGGCTGGTGTCTTTCTCCTCTTTATTGGTGTCACCGATCTGGAACACAGCGCATTGATTAGTCTCATCAGCTACAGGTGTAGTCTTACCGCTCCTTCCGTCCGACTCCGCCCTTCACTCGCGAACCGCTGCCGGATACAGATTTCCCGTATGACTGTATTTGATGTCGGATGTGCAGTGTATTCTTGCTACTCTTCGCACGTCAGAATCGGCATCTGTAGTAGAGCTTGAGCTAATTTTAATACTAAACCCGTCTCATAGAAATATGTAGCACTACGGCGACCCAACCATCAGCAGCTGTACGACCGGATCGATCAACCGCAGCAGCGCTTTAACTCGATTCGCTTCATCATTCACACTTTCTGCCCTCAGCACCAGCGCTAATGAAATATTCAGCGTCCACCGCAACGATGCCTGCATTAGCACCGTAGCAACAACAGCAACAAAAACCACAACAGCAACGCAGACACACAAAACTGTCTTTATAGAGCCAAGTTTCTCTACGGCGCAAAAAAAAAGTTTCCAGCTCACGGCTCCTCCTGGTCTGAATTATGAATCAGACATGAAGTGTGCTCGCGGGTCGCTCTCAGCAATCTCGAGAAGACACGTGCGCCTCTTCTGACCTACTTCACGTCCATTAATGCTCCTGCACCCTCTATAGCTCCACCTGCGTGTTCCTCAGGTTTATGAGAAAGCTTTAAAAGAAAACACGCCTGAGAGAAGCGCTTTCTTTGAAGCCTTTCGCTAATCCTGAGTGCAAAAAGAAAAACGAACGCTGAAAGCTTTTTGATCACGGATCTTCCTTGTGCATGAATCTGTTATTTAGATCTGAATGGAAGGATGTTTTAACTAAGTGTCCAGGTGGAGATATAAGAAACAACAATGTGAACAACAAACACCCAGATGCTTCGGCAGGGGAGAACACTGGGTAATTGTGGGGTCTTAACGCAATTGAAGAACTTTATCTTTTATTATTTAGGACAAAATCGCTTCGTTTGAAAATGCATATTTATAATATAATATATATTTATAAAAAAACGCAATTTCGGTGTGGACTGTGAAAACCGTGGCGTTTACTTTCGAGTCTGGTTCCTCTCAAGGTTTCCTCCTTCCTACACTCTTTTATACAACTTTAGACCCAGATTGTCTCTGTAAAGCTGCTTTGAGACAATGTCCATTGTTAAAAGTACTACACAAATAGAAATAAATGCCGGTGGAGAACGTGTGTTTACAGCTGCTAGAATGTAAATGTGAACAGGAATTAACTCTAAGCAGCAAAAAGTAGTAAAAGGTAGCAGTGGTGGCTCAACTGGACTCGGATTAGAAGGTCAAGGGGTACAAATTGCCACTGTTGGGCCCTTAAACAAGACCTTTAACCCTTTAGGGGGCCGAACCTGCACTCTGACCACTGGGATGGGAAATGTAAAGAAAAGAATTTCACTGTGCTGTAAAAATGTGAAATAAAGGGTTCATGGACATTGGATTTCAGATGTTTTGGATTTGCGAGTTTAAATCCTTGACCACAACATCATTCAACCCTCTGCCAAATGCCTGTTGTGGTATAATAGGAATAAAACACCTTGCTGAGTGCAAAATGAACCGTTAATGATATGGAAACTCCGTTTTATCCACGTGTCCATGTGATTAAGAATTTCAAGATCATGTCCCTCCATATATTTCATTTGTTACTTAAAGCTTAATTACTTACTTACCCTGCTTTTCACAAGCACTTCAGCGTTCTAATATTTATGACAAAATGCCTAATAACGTCCACGGTTAATCATTTATCAGGATCTCCGACAAGTTCTTGCCTTTTACATGCCCCCCTGCCGCTGTCGTGCCCTTGGATGAGCAGGCTGCTGATTTAGCTTGGCTAATTATAGTCTGCGTTGTGATGCATTAGTGTTCTGCATGTCTGTCACGTCAGAGCCAGATTAATAACACTGATCCTCTCAGCCAGAGGTTGAAGCAATCATGCAGGAAAGCTGCATGCTGTTCCTCTCCAGGCCAAACAGCAGCTTACACTAAAAGGTTGTAAATCGTGACAAGCGTGGTGATGTGGAGAACCTGCAGAGAACTTACTAATGCGTTGGGTCAGGGGAACATTATGCGGAATGTGCTGAGGCGATCAAAAAAAATCTCCTAAATGCCATTAAATGCGATATTTTGATTCCTGACACACGCATAAGAAAACATTCCTCACACGAGAACAACGTTACACAATTTCGTGACATGTTCGGTTATTAGGGACGTGTGACGGTGTGAAGATGAACGACATCGCTTACATTAGTTATTAAGATTTAGCGTCTCATTTTTACATGATTGAGTCCTCATTAAACTGTAAGATCGAATGTTCCAGATGGGATGCGCAAGCCAGTGCAAAACAATGCCTTTCAACATGATTGAGGTAAACAACTTTATAGTTGATGGCACATTTTAATTATACCTCTGAGATCATTGCTGAATGATGGATAAATTGAGCGTTTTCCGACTGTACTTGGAAAAAAGAGGGGGAATAACGAAGCCAAATAAATACTCGGCCAAAAAAAAAGAAAAACCAATTAAGTGATGTGATCTTTTGCTCTTTCACTCCCACTCGGTAGCAACGTCTTCATTATGCTATATTATATATTGTCCCTAGTTGGCTTTGAAGCAATGCTTCTAATTTGCCCTTCTCAAGCGTTTTCATCTTAATCACCATCTGTCCTCATTGTGGCTTCTCTCCAGGGGTGCAGGCAGTGTCACCAGATAAACTTCATATGGACAGCTGCCGATGACAGAACTGTACGTACGGCAATGGGAGTGTGAACCAGTCGGAACAAGGCTAGAGACAACATGGCTGCCCATCGCATTCGAGTGACCAATAACAACAGTGTCCTCCCGCGATGCAAGTCAGAAGGCACCCTGATCGACCTCAGTGAGGACGTGTCCGAGGCCAGTCTTACGGAAGTCAAAGGTCAGTCCAAAAACCCGTCATGAGATGACATTTATAGAATAGACGTTTTGTTAAAATACCATACTCATTTAATTGTTTTGTTTAGTGCCTTCTCCGAGTGCCTTGCGTTTGGACACCACTGCATCTTTTGGGACCGCACAGGAAGTAGTCGCCATCAGGGACTACTGCCCATCCAGCTTCACCACGTTAAAGTTCTCTAAAGGAGATCGCCTTTACGTGTTGGACACCTCCGGGGGAGACTGGTGGTATGCTCACAACAATACAGAGATGGGATACATTCCCTCGTCATACGTCCAACCTGTTTGCTATCGGGACTCCTATCTCAGTGACAGCGGCATGGTCGATAACCTAGGCGACTCCTCAGACGAAGGCGTGAAGGAGTTAGACCTGCTGGGAGAGTGGACCGGAATGTCCCTGAAGCTCCCTTCAGCTTTTAACAGCAAAAACAACCCCTTTTTGACAAATCCGTTTCTCAATGGGACTGTGCAGAACCAGCTCCAAGACCAGAACACCAACCAACACAACAGCATTGACTTGCTTCTCTTTGATTCGCTGACTCCATCTGCTCCTGTCTCCACGACCAGCAGCAACAGCACCAGTAACGGATATGGCAGCAGCATCTTTGATGGCACGCCCACCAGCCCTAACGTCGAAACTTTGCAAGTATTCCGAAAGGACAACCCGTTCTTCCGAAGTAAAAGATCCTACAGTTTGTCCGAGTTATCAGTCCTACAGTCTCAGTCAACTACGCCTTTGCCACCGTCCGAATTCTTTACAGGTCTTAAGGCGCCTTCTCCCGAGCAGTTTAAGAGCAGAGAGGACTTTAGGACAGCTTGGTTGAATCATAGAAAGTTAGCCCGCTCCTGCCATGACCTCGATTCCTTGGGACAGAATCCAGGCTGGGGCCAAACACAACCAGTTGAGACGAACATTGTTTGTAAGCTGGACAGTTGTGGTGGGGCAGTTCAACTGCCAGACACTAGCATCAGTATTCACGTACCTGAGGGTCATGTCATTGAGGGAGACACCCAACAAATCTCCATGAAGGCTTTACTGGATCCTCCACTGGAACTAAACAATGATAGGTGTACTACAGTCAGCCCGGTAGTGGAGATCAAACTGAGCAACATGGAGATAAAATCATTCATAACTTTGGAGATGAAGGTATCTGTAGAGGTGAAGAAAGAGAGCAGGCAAATGACGAAGGTTGTCTGCGTGAGGAGCGATAGTAAAGACGGTCCATACGTCCCAGTTCCTCAGGCTTACATATATGGTGACACAGTTCAGGTTCAGCTGGACAGCCTGGAGCCGTGTATGTATGTTGCAGTTGTGGTCCAGTCCCACAACATTTCCTTTAATTTAACAGTCTGGGATCAAGTGGTGAAGAAAGTCACTTTGGGTTTATACGGGCCCAAGCACATTCATCCCTCCTTTAAGACAGTGGTGGCTGTTTTTGGACATGACTGTGCTCCGAAGACACTACTCGTCACCGAAGTTGGGAAACAAGCTCAATCGGCACCACCAGTTGCACTTCAGCTGTGGGGAAAGCACCAGTTTGTCCTCAACCGGCCTCAAGACCTTCAAATAGGCATGTACTCGAATATGAGCAACTACGAGGTGAAAACAAACGACCAGGCTAGAATGGTCCGGGGCTTTCAGGTGAAGCTCGGCAAGGTGAGTCGGCTCATATACGTCATCAGTTCTCGAAATCCTCAAGAGCTGTCCGACTTTACCTTACGCGTTCAGGTAAAGGACGATCAGGATTGCATTCTCGCTCAGTTCTGCGTCCAGACGCCACAGCCACCTTCTAAAACTGGAATCAAAGCCAATGGGCAGCGGAGGTTCCTGAAGAAGAAGGAAGTAGGGAAAATCTTGCTGTCCCCTTTGGCCATCACAACCAAATACCCACAGTTTCAAGATCGCTGCGTCACCAACTTAAAGTTTGGTAAAATGATCAAGACAGTGATTAGGCAAACAAAGAACCAATACTTGCTGGAATATAAGAAGGGCGACGTCATTGCCTTGCTGAGCGAGGAGAAGATCAAATTGAAAGGACAATTGTGGACCAAAGAGTGGTATATTGGTTACTATCAGGGAAAGACCGGACTCGTCCACGTGAAAAACGTGCTCGTCTTGGGAAAAGTGAAGCCGATCTACTTTTGCGGGCCAGACCTCACGACCGCAATGCTGCTGGAGCAAATTCTCAAACCCTGCAAGTTTCTTACCTACATTTATGCCTCAGTGAGGACCGTACTAATGGAGAACTTGGGAAACTGGAGGGCATTTGCGGATGCCCTGGGTTACGATAATTTGCCCTTGACTTACTTCTGCAGGGCAGATTTGGATAGTGAACCTGAGAGGGTGGCTTCGGTTCTGGAGAAACTCAAAGAGGACTGCAACAACATAGAAATGAAGGAGAAGAAATCTTTTCAGAAGGAGCTCATGATGGTAAGTAAACAAGTAAATATTTAAGGCAGGGTGTGTGTGTGTGTGTGTGTGTGTGTGTGTGTGTGTGTGTGTGTGTGCGCGCGCATTTGAATGTGATTGCCATTGATTGCATTAACGATGCGCAAGCTTCGCCTCATACAAGTGAAGTGTCTCTGGACTCGAGGCCGTTTAAACCCAGATTTAAAGCCAGCTTATTTGAAACCTCTCATCTGTCGTGCGATGATTAGTGCTAATGGCTAGCAGGCTAATTTTAATAAGAAGTCTCGCTCTGGTCCGTTTTCCTTATCTTGCACAGCTGTGGGAAAGCTGCAAGTGCAGCAGCAGTGGCTTTGATTTGCTGGCTCAGACCTTAAAGTGGAAACTTTAATCAGCCTCGCACACGTTGGTGCTGTCAGTGTGGGCTGTGCGTTTGGGGCTAGCAGTATGCTAACTCGGCTGTTTTTTTTAATCTCCAGAAAAAAAACTAATCATAGCAATAGAAGTGCTGGCAGGTAACCAAATCGACCCTGACAACACCTCGAGCAGTTCTCAGTGCAAACACCAGGAGAGCATGTGAAGATTTTGCTAGCTGCTAATAACAAAATGTTTGTTTTCTATAGAGCTTGTTTTAGCTCAGGGTTAGTGGAAATGAAAAGACCACATGCATGGAGTTATTATCAGAAGTATCTGAATCCAGGTTTTGATGGTTAGAATGAGTGATAAAGAAATAAAGAGGTAAAGAAAAACCAAAAAACAGGAACTGCTCGATGCGCTGCAGTACACAAACAGCAGATTCGCTGCATGGACGAGTGGTTTTGATGAAGCACGCTGTGCCTGGATCTCTGGGAATGTGCTTAATTTGGAGAACAAAGCGAAAGGCCTGGTAGTAATTTGATTTTCAGAGTTGCTGGTGAGGAACTGAGGATGATATCACTAGAGGCAAAACCTATTTTCTTTTCAAAATATGCCAAAAGTCCAGACTTCCACTAAGATTTCTTCACACCTGTCTTTGATTAAAAGGGCAGTCGTGTAGGTGTTTTGTCCTCCGTATTTGACGGCCATCTCACATCTCCAGAGTTTGAAAGGTGTGGAGCTGTCCGTGGGGTCTGTCCCGACAAACGCTTTGTGTACATTATTAGTTAATAATTAATAGTTGTCTTTGGAGTGTATTGTACTGCTAGTGATTTGGAGAACAATCGTCTTTGATGATTTCAAATCAGGAGATCATGAGTTCAAATCTCAGCCCTGAATTTGTTGGTCCATTGAACAATTTATGAATAAAATGAAAGAAACACAAGTCCGGAGCCCCAAATGGCGTTTATACGAATGCGAACGTTACAAGAACATCCGGTTAAATATCATCTAGTGATGCATAGGGGCATTGAATTGCTGCGCCCTTGACTTTCAACTGCTCAGTTAAAAGTCGCTCACGATAACTGTGTCTGCCAAATGCCTTGAATGGAAATATAGTGCATATAAGCCCCGCCCCCTAAAGAATCCACTCTTGATCAACAGTAGCAGCTCATTTGCATCAGCAACTATTTCTTCTCATGCACTTTTTCCAAACCACCAACATTTCCACATTTCTCTCTGAGTTAGAAATTCTTTCCTGTATATCGCTAGATCACGATGCTACTCCTGGAGTTGTTCTAAAAGAGAATAAAATCCCTGGTGGAACTCCTTCTGTATTTCTCGTCAGGTGAAAGCGTGGTTGGTGTTGTGTGTTTGATCTGCTGTCGAGAGCAGTAACGTCTCTGTGCCTAATATCTTAATGAACCACACTGGTGCTGCGCCTTTACCTCGTTATCAAACACCACCATCAGGACGTAAAGCACATATCAGGAAGCTGTGTGTGTGTGTGTGTGTGTGTGTGTGTGTGAGACAGCGGATTGTTCTGGTCAGTTGATCTCAGCATGAGATGTGCCACAGTGAGGCGAGACAACACATCGTCAATAATCGATGCGTCTGAGAGAAGTTATGGGATAGAGGTGTGTGTGAAAGGAAGCTCCATCATCCACGGTGCGTCGTGGTCCCAGTGTGAGCTCGTTTATCACCCGCGAGACAAAATGATTACTTCCCGCACTCCTGGGCCTTTCGGATAGACGTTTAAATTTTGCTTCCTACCATCCAAAAGATGATGCATTAATCTTTTTGTTCTGTGCTGACGGCATCGTTATTAGCGCTTTGTCCGCGGGCCGGCTCTCTAATAGCGCGAGCAGCAGGAGATATCATTTATACCTCTGCAAATATAATGAGAGGCGATGATGCCACGAGGCTTCCCTTCATTTACCGTTTCTCTTCTCTTCACCCAATGACCTCCACACACACACACACACACACACACACACACACACACACACACACACACTAGCTTTCCAAACGTGCGTTTAGAAATAAGGCGTAGCGGGAACGGGGTCGGGTGAGGATGCGTCTGCCGTATTCGCCACTTCCAGTCATCAACCCAATCCACAGGCGTACACACAAACTGTGTGTGTGTGTGTGTGTGTGTGTGTGTGTGTGTGTGTGTGTGTATGTTGGTCAGAATGATGGTCGCTCGTCCGCAGGGAAATGAATACTTACTTTTACTTTTTTTTTTTATTACGTCTCAATTCAGAGGAGAATTCAGCCCGGGTTTGGCATCTCAGGTCTCCAGGGTGTTGCAAATCAGGATTATATCACGTTATGGATTATTCACAAAGACCCGATGCCCTTTAGCCAGATGTTACACGAGTGTAAATACATCTGTCTGTCCACAATAGACAACTTCATCACATACATACTAGTGATGGGAAGATCGGATCATTTTAGTGACTCGGTTCTTTGAATCACGTTCATCAAAACGAACGAATCTCTTTCGAGTCATTTAGTTCACATCATTCGTTTGATCAAAAATAAAATATTGCATTTTTAATCATTTTATTGAAGTTAAAGAGCAGTGAGAGCAGGACTACAACACACTCCTCACTTCAGGTTTTTCATCCTCCTCGTGTACGAGCAGTCCTTTCTTCTCTCTTCTAAAGGCAGTTCCATAATCCTGCTCTCTAATCAGGTGCGGTATGAAAACATGGCATCCAGGTCTGCAGCTCAAACTTCACAAATGCGGCAAAACCCTCCGCAGAGGTGATTTCTTCTCCTCGCCGCGCTCTGGAATCATAAAAACGCAGCTTTATAAAGTTTATGGCGACTGTAATGACACTGTTTCAGCAGGTCCTAATGACCTCACCTCCTCACCCTGCCTGAGCATCTTCCGCAGTGCCAGTGTTCCAACATGTCTGCTGAGGCAGCTGGAGTGTGTGTGTGTGTGTGTGTGTGTGTGTGTGTGTGTGTGTGTGTGTGTGTGTGTGTGTGTGTGTGTGAGGTAAAAAAGCTGCGGTGCAGACAGAAATGTAGGAACGCCTCGGTCAGGGTTTAGAAATCTGCAGTCGTGATTGTTTATTAAAGAATTCTCACATCTGTAAGTCATAAACTCTGCTCACGAGGTTAAATCCTGCCTGCAGTTGATTCTTTTCCTATTACAGCATGTCCCAGTGCGTTTCTTCATCTGCTCCCACAGCATTTTCTTCATAATCACAGAACACACTTTTGTATTTTTTATTCGATCTTCTGACCAAACACCATTCATCATCCTCCTGACCAATTACCAGCTACAATCCTTCTGACCAATCACCATCCATCATCCTCCTGACCAATTACCAGCTACAATCCTTCTGACCAAACACCATTCATCATCCTCCTGACCAATTACCAGCTACAATCCTTCTGACCAAACACCATTCATCATCCTCCTGACCAATTACCAGCTACAATCCTTCTGACCAATCACCATCAACAAATCAGATCAATTACCAGCTACAATCCTTCTGACCAATCACCATCCATCATCCTCCTGACCAATTACCAGCTACAATCCTTCTGACCAATCACCATCAACAAATCAGATCAATTACCAGCTACAATCCTTCTGACCAATCACCATCCATCATCCTCCTGATTAATTACCATCCACATTTCTTCTGACTGATCTTCATTCATAATCTTTCTGACCAATCGCCATCTACATCCTGACTAATCACCTGCTTAATCATCTCACTGCACCATCAGGAGCTGAGAGACTCGAACTCCAGATATCAGGATGGTGGAATCTTCTATCATCCATCAGCAGCAACATCATTACAGCACGTATTGTTGAAATAAATCCATTCCTGAGTGCTCCGCCACAGTTCAGCAGAGTTCATCACCCGCCTCAGCAGATCGCTCTCTCTGTGTGTGTGTGTGTGTGTGTGTGTGTGTGTGTGTGTGTGTGTGTGTGTGTGTGTGTGTGTGTGTGTGTGTGTTATGGTGCAGGCGCCTTTTGTTTTCTTGTTTTTGTTATTTCTGCGTAGTACGATTTGTCTACATCTGATCAGAATAGAGGAAACACCTGAGTAATTGTGTGTGTGTTTGTGTGTGTGTGTGTGTGTGTGTGTGTGTGTGTGTGTGTGTGTGTGTGTGTGCACGCTAACTAGCTAACTAGCTACTTGTAAATGATGAAGGATGAGCTCTTGGGTCATGTGTCAATGTTTGAATCGTTACACACATCACAGACACTGTAAGCGGTGTGTAATGATGAATTGATGGATTGTGTTTGAGTCGTAACAGAATGTTTGGTGTGATTAAGGGCTCGTTCCTGTGAAGCCCTCGGGGGAACACGATTAACCCAAAGTTTCATTTCAATTAAAGGTGTGAACCTGCTTATTGCACTGAGCTGTAAAACCCTGTGTGTGTGTGTGTGTGTGTGTGTGTGTGTGTGTGTGTGTGTGTGTGTGTGTGTGTGTGTGTGTGTGAGCAAAGAATTCACCCGAATTCCGCTAAGCGTGGATTTTCTGCCTCGGCGTTCGTTTTCACAAAGAGTTTACACTCTAAACAACACGACACACAACACAACAGTGTGTAGCTGCTAAAAAGTCGCCTGCCCTTGTTTTGGGTTTGAACACCACTTTTTTCTGAGGGGATTCTTCCAGGGATGCCTCCTTACCAGAGATGGTATCAAAACATTTCAAAACTCGCTCTGTTTATTAGAAAGTACTTTATTTCTCAGCGATCCCAGAGTTCTTCTGGAACGTGTCCTGGAAGTCTTCTTTTCAAACACGAACTTCTGCGATTCGTGCTGGATCTCCTCAACAGTGTGTTAAAATAGCGAGCTGGATCTTAATCTTCGGGGAGTTCAGCAGGAGCCAAATGTGCCGAGTCGGGTGGCTGAGAAACCCGCATGCGAGGAAAACTCGGTGACAGCGTCCTGGAGCATCCAGGGTTTGCGTTCCACAGATCCGTTCATGATGAAATCGCAGATGCGGTTACACGCGCGTTCAGATTAGCACTGGTCGCACAGCTCCCGTTGTACACACACCAATTTTTTTTGGCACACTTATGAAGCTCGGTGCTCCCTGTGACTGTGCGTGCAGCCCCGTGCTGCCATCTGTTGGTGTGTTACAAAACTAGTTTCGAAACATTTTGATACCCCCTCAAAACTTAGCCTCTCAGATATCTTGGACGTTTCTCACTAACAGTGTGGTTGTGCTGGAAGATGTTTCCTCCAGAAAAGGATCATCTCCCAGGCTTGGAGTGTATGTTCATGGTTTTCATAAGATGTGGTTAGCATGGAGGTACACACACTGTCACGCCTGATAGAGCACGAGCCATTTATGAAATCTCTTTTTTTTTTTCTTGCTTTATGTCTCCCGTCCCCTGAGGAGACAGCGATGATACGTCTCGAGCTTTGCTCACAGATTCGACCTCCTTAGACGTTTTTACCTCCTGCGCTGTCGAGTTCGTGTTCATCACCCTGACCATCTCACGGCGTCATTTCTCTCACACTAATAAAATAACCTCCGGCATCGCCATGGAAATCGAATCAGCCGCGCGATTCATCCTGAGCTTTCGTTTTCCGTAGACGTTTGAGACGTGTGAGAGTAGAAAACCAAGGAGTGAAATATTATAGGGAGTAAAATCCAAAGCCGTGTTCACGGTGCTGTAGTGCAGATCTCGTTTTAATGAGAAGATGCAGGTGAGGTTAAGCTGTCACAGCTGGAGGATAAACGCAGGACCATCATCCCATGTCACGAGCGTCACTAACAGACCGCGCCCATGGGGGAGAAGTGCAGGTGTTGATTTTACACACACACACACACACACACACACACACACACACACACACACACACACACACACACACACACACAAATGTCTTTTTAATGGGAAGCTGTCAGGACGAGCAATGGACAGCACAATTCACCTTATACAGAAGGGAGCAAGGTGAGCCGACATCGCCGTCAGGATAAATGACGTCTAAATACGCCTCCATTCTTTCTCACCATTTTTAATGCTCAATCGCATCTGAGCAGAAACGAACAATCTACAGAACCTGAAGCTGTAAGGTCTCATTGTTTTCACTAGTTAAGCTAGTTAGTGAGTGTCTAATTCTTAGTTTATCTTCTCACTCTCAGCTCAGTGTCTCACTCTTAGCTTGTTGTCTCACTCTCAATTCTCTCACTCTCAGCTCACTGTCTCATTTACAGCTTATTGTCTCACTCTCAATTCTCTCACTCTCAGCTCAGTTTCTCACTCTCAGCTCAGTGTCTTACTCTCAGCTCAATCTCACTCTCAACTCAGTGTCTCACTTTCAACTCAGTGTCTCACTTTTAGCTCAGTGTCTCACTCTCAACTCAAATTCCCACTCTCAACTCAGTGTCTCATATTCAGCTCATTTTCTCACTTTTAACTCAATGTCTCACTCGCACCACAGTGTCTCACATTCAGCTTAGCTTTTCACTCTCATTAGTGTCTCACTCTATAGTTCATATAGAACTATAGTCTGTCAACTCAATGTCTCACTTTTAATTAAGTGTCTCACATTTAACTCTGTGTCTTACTCTCAGCTCAGCATTTTAACCTCAACTCAGCATCTCACTCTCATTAGTCTCTCAACCCCAGCGTATCTCTCAGCATATGTCTATCTCGCGTTTCTCTCCTCTTCCTCACCCTGCAGAATGGAGACACGTGTGAAGTGTGTATGAGATAAACACATTGTGAGTTTGTGAGGACGCGGGTCAGTTCCCTCCATCACTCGCGTCTGTCAGAGGGGAGACGCTGCGGTGCTGGTGACTCGCTTTTCTCCCCGAGTCCATCATTTCCTCCTTCACCTCCTGCTGAGTGACTGGGGGACGGAAATTGCTTTCAGATGCTAATAAAGTGCTTCAGATGTGCTTGGCTCTGGGAACGTCTGTCTGCCTGTCTGTCTGCCTGTCTGTCTGTCTGTCTGCCTGTCTGTCTGTTTGTCTGTCTGTTCACTTGATTTTCTGTCTTTCCGGCTGCCTGCTTGTCTGTCTGTCTGCCTGTCTGCCTGCCTGTCTGTCTGTCTGTCTGTCTGCCTGTCTGCCTGTCTGTCTGTCTGTCTGTCTGTTCGCTTGATTTTCTGTTTATCCGGCTGCCTGCCTGCCTGCCTGCCTGCCTGTCTGTCTGGCTGCCCTTTAACTCAGACATCGAGGTCTGTCACGTAGTGAAAACACACACACACACACACACACACACACACACACACACACACACACACACACACACACAAGTTAAATCCCAGTTACAGACTTGTTCATATTCACTGCATTTAAAAACTAAATCTTTAAATAATTAAAATGTCTTTAAGGAGCTTTGGTCAGGTCTGGACTCAGACCAGGTGAGTGCTGGAGTATTTATATCCACATCACTGAGGCTCCTGATTCAGCATTCCAGCTCTATGAGTATACACACACACACACAAAACACACACACACACACTCTTACACTGAGTGAGCAGGTGGTCCAGCTTCCGGTGCTCCTGCATATTAATCCCCACATTTAATTAAGGAATCTTTTGTCGGGGTGTTTTTGAGTGACAGGAACCGAATTCCCGTCATTCCATTGCTGAGGTTTTGCTCACTGAACAGGAGCGTGGGATTCGTCGGAACGTCAGGAGATCGTTCTGATTTAATTCCAGCTCCAGGGAAAAAGATCACGTCCATGCGGGGATCCTGTCCATGCGGCCGAGAGATAAGAAGATGTGTGTTAAAAACGTAGAGAAAGAAAGACAGAGTTAAAGAAGAAATGTTGTGCTGCTGGTGGGTTAATGGGCTGAAACAGTTACAGGGCCAAATTATCAGCATCATTTTCCTCACCACGCTTCCATGGTTTCCCGCCAAGCTCCAGATAAACAAGATAATGACCTGATAAATGTCAAATGTGAAGTAATATCTCAGCAGACAACCAAACGAGTGTGAGATGGATCATTTTGGAAACATTCTCCTGCTTATTTCAGGCTTGTTCACGTTCTTCTTGTTCAAATACGTTCCAGAGTTTTAACGATTCATTCTAGCCTCCTGAACGTCATGAGCTCCAGGATAAATCGAAAAGAACCTCCAGACTCTGACTATGCCACACCGAACCCGCTACGCTTCTTGTCAATTCCACGTGTTTTTCTTTTTCCTTCTCCAAGTGTTTATGAACTAAAACGTGATCCGGAGATCCTGAAGGTGAAACCTGACCCTGAAAGCTCTCCTGGCTCGCTCGTTCACGTCCTGTCGGGTACGGAGGCGTAAAAACAGCGGTTTGACACCTAGTGTTCACACAAGAACGAATGGAACCGAGGGTCTCGCTTCTGCCTGATTTAGCTTCGCTAAGCTGCTTTCACGCAGAGCTCATTAGCTGGAGTGCACATGCGGTCGTGTTCACTACGCAAGCAGCAATAAAATCGAGGTTCTTTGGGTTCGATTTATCTGGAATGTTCAGTGTTTTTTTATGCCCCCTAAACAGGGGCTGGTCTTTGTGATTCAAGGTCACGTTAATGTGGTCGTTAATGTGCGTTCTGAACATGTTTCGTTCCTCAGCGTAATGTGCAGTTTTGCCATCATTTTAGGTTGTTTCAGTATGTTTTTGGTACTGAAGCGAGCGTTTTTTTGGAGAAATAACCGGATTCTAACGGAGTTTATCCCTAATTTGCTAGTCAGAGGAGATGGTGGTGAGACTCCCTGAGCCTTTATTAGGAAGAAACCTTGAGAGGAACCAGACTCAAAAGGGACCCCATCCTCGTGTGGGTAACACCAATTTGTTCGTTCATCATTTTTGAGGTTATCAAAGGTTATTAACCTTCCACAAAAAGCTCATGGATCTTTAGGTGGTTCAGCTGTAGGTCTTCAGTTAAAGAAAACTTTAACTGAGGAGTTGGGAGCTCAGTGGTTAACATGTTGGACTTCCCAGGGCCCCTGAACAAGGCTCTGAACATGAACTGTTCAGGTATAGAAATAAATGTATAAATGATTATCATTGCACGGTTTTAGCTACAACCTTCCAGCAATTATTTGCTAATGTAATAGAACACGTCAGTGATTGTAACGTAACACATGTAACACGTTATAATGGGAATGTAATCATTATTTCAGATATTAGATATGGTCTTAAAAACCTTTAGCAAAGTCTGCAGATTTAAGTCCGGAAAAGTCTGTAATTTTGAAATGAAAAAATGTGTAGGAACCCTGGGATCAGCTTTTGCTATTGGACCCCATTTTTAGTAAATGAGAAAGTGGAAGCGTATCTCACCGTGCACTCGTCTCGTCTCGTCTCTTTTGTCAGAGAGTGAATGAGATAGAGAAGAAGAAAAGCAGTGACACTTCTCTGCTACGTCTACTCTTCCCCCGCTAATCGAATCATTCGTCTTCTGCGGGTATCTCACCGAGTTATGAGACAGGATACACACAAATCTACTCAAACCGGATAAAGGGACGCTCGTCCTGCCAGGCTCTCAGTGGGTTCCTCAATCATTTACCAACAGTCAGAAGCATTCGAGATACACCAAGCCACACCCACCACCTAATCTTGAACAACCCAGATGGAGCTCAGTGCGCTAGCTGAACGTTAGCTGTATGTCTGACGATCACTATGCTAGTGTAAACACACAAGATGGCGCACAGCATCACACAATAGAGTTTATAGATTTTCCTCTCACATTTTTGTAGATTTCTTTTCCTTTGGTAAAAGTAAATTGCAGAACTTTAGTCTTGCTAATGCTCTAAAATGGAGAGTTTGCCTAATTAATAAATGTAAATGTGTGTGAGACACAAACGCTCATTAATATTTATCACCACGTAATAGCAGCAAACGCAAGCGTGACTGATGGAGCGTGAGAACTCGGGAGAACGTTTTCAGAGCTGCAGCTGCTAACGCAGGTAGAGTGCTTGTCTGTACAAATTCAGAGAAAAGCAATTATTGTTTGTGTGTTTGTGCCAAAATGAAGTGTAAAAAAGTTTTGAGAGAAAAAAGCCTCGTTGCAGCAGAGCTTAGTAACGTATTAGAGTCACGGGGAGAGAGAGCGCTCACACTCCGAGCTGAGCGAGTTACAGCACTGACTGCTCAAAAACCATGCAAAGTCAAATCATGGGGCTTCATTATGCCTTACATTGAGGGTGGGACACTGATGGTGAGACGTGTTGGGGGTGGGACACAGTGGGAGTGGGGCACATTGGTAATGAGACACATTGGTGGTGATACAGGGGGATAAGACACACTAGGAGAGGTAAGACACATTGGGAGTGGGACACATTGGTGGTGAGACACGGTGGTGAAACATATTGGGGCTGGAATACACTGAGAAAAAGACACTGGGGTAGGAATTCACTAGGGGACACATTGGTGTTGGGATACATTGGTAATGAGACACATTGGGGGATGGGACACACTGGGAGAGGTAAGAAACATTGGAAGTGGGATACATTTAGGGTGGGACAGATTGGTGGGGGGACACCTTGGTGGTGTGATACATTGAGGGTGGGACACTGGTGGTGAGACATTGAAGATGAGACACACAAGGGGTGGGACACATTGGTAGTGAAACATTGAGGGTTTACTACAAAGACACACTGAATGTGTGATATAAAGGGTAAAACACTGAGACTGGAATACACTGCGGGTAAGACACTGGGGGGGGATAGACTGAGGGTAAGACACTGGAGGGGATACACTGAGAGTAAGACACTTGGGGGATACACTGAGAGTAAGACACTGGGGGGATACACTGGGGGTAAGAGACTGGTTTATGAATTCACTGGCGGTAAGAGACTGATGGAGGAATACACTGAGGGTAAGACACTAGGGGGGATACACTGGGGGTAAGACACTTTGGGGGATACACTGAGAGTAAGACACTGGGGGTAAGACACTGGGGGGGTACACTGGGGGTAAAACTGGGGGGATACACTATGGGTAAGACACTGGGGTTAAGAGACTGGGGGGGATACACTGGGGTAAGACACTGGGGGTAAGAGACTGGGGAAGGAATACACTGATGGTGAGACAGGTTAAGGTTAAGACACTTAAGAGGATGAGAGTGAGACAGTGGAAATGAAATACACTGAGGGTGAGACATACTGGGGACAAAAAAACTAGGGTGAGACCAACTGGGGGTGAATCACATGGTGAAACACACTAGGTGTGGAGTACACTGGAGTGAAACACACTGGGGAAACTTCTGAGTTTCTGAGCCCCACATTCAGAAGGAGTTTTACTACCAAATGTCTAAACCACACCTTTAAACACAAACACTCCCCTTTAAACCAAAAATAAATCAGGTATAAAAAAAAACCCGGACTGAAGACTTTTTGACAATGTGAAGAATTATCTGACCTATCACTCTCCTGCAACGGTCTTCACATCTACATACAGTAACTCCTCGCCTGAGCTGATATCATGCAGGAAACACGTTTCAACCAGACATGCCCCTTTTTAGCTAAACCCCACCCTCACTTTTGTAACTCTCACACGAGTTCTGAATACTAATTTGGATCATTTAAGTCTAAAATCATGTTGTGATGTTAGCAGCGTCGCGTCGTGAACATCCACCTCCAGGCTGCTGGGAAAACTTCACTAAGCCCTAGGAGTTCTCCAGGGGCCTTGTCTGGCCCAGACCCAAACACGCCATTAGCCAAGCGGAGAAGAAAGCGATCGTTCAACCTAGGAGCGGATTAAAGCGTGCATGAGCCGAAAAGGAGAATCAATCAGAGCGCAGAGACGGAGGGAATTGTTTTTATGGGAATTTATGCGATGGTTTCTTCATGCATTAAAGCGAAGAGTGTTCGCGTGAGAGATCGACTCGGGCGCACTTTTACAGGCGACGATTATCCCTCCAATCATACGCCTATTAACCGCGAGCGGGAATACCTGCAGGTCTCACCTCACTTTACTCATAACAACCCAATACCGTGTTCAATAAACGTTTACTGCATTAAACAAACCACAGGACGGGAATGACTCCACAAGCGCATTGACAACGAGGCGTCGTTTCCACAGCCGATGAATATACATGAGTATGCAAATGAGGAGCCGCCCCCTTTTATCATTATCATAACAGTCTTGGGTTCCCTTCTCATTCCCTCACGTGGGTATGTTACAGTGGCAACTTCCATCACTGATCGTCGCCAACTTTACCTGGGTTCACTCATTTGCATACCACTAATTTTGAGACATCATAAATTAGGGTTTTGTTAGCTCCGCCCTAAATCAGTTTTAGATTTTGGAGTTAAGTTTAAACGTCATATTTACACGTTAGCCGTCAGTCGAACGATTTCCATTACATTTTACGCGTTTGTGCGGCGATCGTTCTTCTATTTAATGCTAACAAATTCCACGTTCAACTCCATTTCCCATCATGCACAAGGACTACAAATACTGTCACATGACCAATAACCAGGCTCAAGTTCATTGGATGTCTAATTAGCCACATCTGTTTGCAGTCACACACTATATATATAAATATATATATATATATACACACACAGTCAGTTCTCACAGAGTTTTGCTAACAAACAGCAGTGAGGTTATTAAGCGCATGTCCTCATGTGAGTAGTTTGTTTCTATTGATCATCTGATCATTTGAGCCACTTTCTTTTTGGATTCACGACTCCTGACTCCTAATTATTATCGTGCACGTAGCTCCAGCAGGTAGAGAGAACTTTGCTAGCAAAAAAAGTTACTCTTCATAGAAACTCTGCAGGATCTGAACCCTCTCTATCTTTTCCCCATGCGTGTATCTGAGATTCTGAAATGGCGAAATTCTCTCAGTGGGGGATTTAAATAAAGTATCGATCGTTCTACCCACACTTCCACCCATTCCTCTGCTCTGATTGATTCATCTGCTCATTTCTTACTCCGTCCCTCTTTCCTCCTGCTGAGAAGATGTTTATCACACGTCACCTCCTGCATCTGACCAACATGAATCACTAACGCTGACGTTATTTAACATCCGATTATTTAACGTCTAATCATACAACATCCGATTATTCAATGTCTAATCATACAACATCCTATTATTCAACGTCTAATCATACAACATCCGATTATTCAATGTCTAATCATACAACATCCGATTATTCAATGTCTAATCATACAACATCCTATTATTCAACGTCTAATCATACAACATTCTATTATTCAACGTCTAATCATACAACATCCGATTATTCGACGTCTAATCATACAACATCCTATTATTCAACGTCTAATCATACAACATCCGATTATTCAACATCTAATCATACAACATCCGATTATTCAACGTCTAATCATACAACATCCTATTATTCAACGTCTAATCATACAACATCCGATTATTCGACGTCTAATCATACAACATCCGATTATTTGACGTCTAATCATACAACATCCGATTATTCGCCGTCTAATCATACAACATCCGATTATTCAACATCCGATTATTCAACGTCTAATCATAAAACATCCGATTATTCAACGTCTAATCATACAACATTTTATTATTCAACGTCTAATCATACAACATCCGATTATTCAACGTCTAATCATACAACATCCGATTATTCAACATCTAATCATACAGCATCCGATTATTCAACGTCTAATCATAAAACATCCGATTATTTAACGTCTAATCATACAACATTCTATTATTCAACGTCTAATCATACAACATTCTATTATTCAACGTCTAATCATACAACATCCGATTATTCAACGCCTAATCATACAACATCCGATTATTCAACGTCTAATCATACAACATCCGATTATTCAACATCTAATCATACAACATCCGATTATTCAACGTCTAATCATACAACATCCTATTATTCAACGTCTAATCATCCAACATCCGATTATTCAACATCTAATTATACAACATCCGATTATTCAACGTCTAATCATACAACATCCTATTATTCAACGTCTAATCATACAACATCCGATTATTCAACGTCTAATCATACAACATCCGATTATTTGACGTCTAATCATACAACATCCGATTATTCGCCGTCTAATCATACAACATCCGATTATTCGCCGTCTAATCATACAGCATCCGATTATTCGACGTCTAATCATACAACATCCGATTATTCGACGTCTAATCATACAACATCCGATTATTCAACGTCTAATCATACAACATCTGATTATTCAACATCCGATTATTCAACGTCTAATCATAAAACATCCGATTATTCAACGTCTAATCATACAACATTTTATTATTCAACGTCTAATCATACAACATCCGATTATTCAACGTCTAATCATACAACATCCGATTATTCAACATCTAATCATACAACATCCGATTATTCAACGTCTAATCATACAACATCCGATTATTCAACGTCTAATCATACAACATCCGATTATTCAACGTCTAATCATACAACATCTGATTATTCAAAATCCGATTATTCAACGTCTAATCATAAAACATCCGATTATTTAACGTCTAATCATACAACATTCTAATATTCAACGTCCAATCATACAACATCCTATTATTCAACGTCTAATCATACAACATCCGATTATTCAACGTCTAATCATACAACATCCGATTATTTGACGTCTAGTCATACAACATCCGATTATTCGCCGTCTAATCATACAACATCCGATTATTCGCCATCTAATCATACAACATCCGATTATTCGCCGTCTAATCATACAACATCCGATTATTCAACGCCTAATCATACAACATCCGATTATTCAACGTCTAATCATACAACATCTGATTATTCAACATCCGATTATTCAACGTCTAATCATAAAACATCCGATTATTCAACGTCTAATCATACAACATTCTATTATTCAACGTCTAATCATACAACATCCGATTATTCAACGTCTAATCATACAACATCCGATTATTCAACATCTAATTATACAACATCCGATTATTCAACGTCTAATCATACAACATCCGATTATTCAACGTCTAATCATACAACATCCGATTATTCAACGTCTAATAATACAACATCCGATTATTCAAACATTATTTGACATGATCATTTGTCTTTTAATTATTCAATGTCTGAATATTCAAAGTCCATTGATATCTGATTATTCAACGTCCACCTTTATCTGATTATTCAATGTCTGATTATACATCATTCATTTATTTAACATCCGCTTACTCGACGTCAGATTTCTTTTTACAGATTTTTGATTATTTGACATTTAATCTGATTATTTGACATCTAATTAGTCGACACCTGATTATTCAATGTCATCCGATTACACATCGTTTGATTATTTGACATCTGATTATTCGATGTCTATCACATCTAATTATTTAACATCTACTCAGTGAACAACTGATCATTCAGATATAATCATCTGGTTATTCGTTGTTCCATTATTTGACACCTGATCATTTAATTATTCGATCTCCGGTTATTTAGTATTTAATTATTCGACATTAGATTTTTCATTATACTTGCAGTCATTCAAATGAAAGTTATTAATGACAATAAACATCCCATTTTCTTATCACTGCCACTGTTTATAAATATACATGAGTATGCAAATGAGGAACCGCCCCTATACACTGATCACCGCTACCCTAACCTGGGTTAGCTAATTTGCATATGAGCTGATTTTGTGACATCATAAATCATGGTTTTGTTAGCCCCGCCTCTAAATCAGATATAGTTGAGCATAATTATTACACATTCAGAACACACACACACACACACACACACACACACACACACACACACACACACACAGTCATATATATACTAAACTCCACACACAGGCATAGGGGAGTTACCAGTTCATTCTGTAAATCCCTACAGACCCATTCTTATTCCAAATATGGCTTCCTTTGTGTGTGTGTGTGTGTGTGTGTGTGTGTGTGTGTGTGTGTGTGTGTGTGTGTGTGTGTGTTGGCAGTGTGTAGGAAAGAGGCAGGAAACAGGGCTGGACCCCCCTGATGCAGTAGAGGATGCAATTATTTACTCCTGTTGTCTACTGCGAGACACAGAGCAGACAGAATGAGAGAGAGTGAGAGAGATTAAGAGAAACACGAGCGAGAGAAAGAGACTGAGACTAAAAGTGAGACAGAAGGAGGAAACAGAGAGAGAGAGAGAGAGAGAGAGAGAGAGAGAGAGACAGGAAACGTGAGAAAAACAAAAAGACAGCTGTAGAAGGCAGACAAAATGTTCACGACCTCATGTTCCGACTGCTTTTCCTGTTTACTGACTGTGTGTGTGCGTGTGTGCGTGTGTGTGTGTTTCTATACAGGCTCTGTTAAAGATGGACTGTCAGGGTCTGGTGGTGCGTCTCCTGCTGGACTTCGTCCTCCTGACGACGGCGGTGGAAGTGGCTCCTCGCTGGAGGGAACTGGCCGAGAAACTCGCTCACGTCTCCAAGCAGCAGATGGACGACTACGAAGCTCCACATAGAGACCGCAATGGCGTGATGGATGCTGAAGTGAGCAAACGCACACACACACACACAAACTCACACATCTTCTAGCTTTCTAAACAAACGAACACTGGAGACTCCTTACTTGATCAACAGCTTTATACTCGTCCCTGTATAGCAACCGCAATGCAATAAATAAAAATAAACGTGAAAACCACACTACCTCCTGTGGAATAGCCGTTACTATAGTAACCGTAATTCAATCATTATAAATCAATGCGATTTTTTGTTCTTGAATTTTTTTTAATAATCAACCTGCCGAGCGTAGCATTAAACACAGCACTCTGTGTCTCCATCTGCAGGCCATGTGGAAGCCGGCGTACGACTTCCTGCTTACGTGGGCAGCTCAGATTGGAGACAGCTACCGCGACGTGATCCAGGAGCTGCAGCTGGGCCTGGACCGCATGAAGAACCCCATCACCAAGCGCTGGAAACATCTCACGGGCACGCTCATCCTCGTCAACTGCCTCGACATGCTGCGGAGCTCCGCCTTCAGCCCCGCCTCTCACGACGACTTCGCCATCTAAACTCTGCGCACCGTCGCGCACGTTTCTTACCTCAGAATCATCTGTGAGCAGATTTCTCCAACATGTCCTTCCTCACAGTTTGACTTTTGACCTCTTTGAGTTGGTCTGCGTTCGTCTCTGGAAGCCAAAACAATCGCGTTGCGTCACGCCATTCCGCATGTTTTTATGTCGCCGCCTTTCTTTTCTTTCCTTTTTTTTTTATATATGATTTTTAGACTAAATTATTTTTCTTTCAGTAGAAGATAAAAAAGCGTAATGTGTACTAATGTGGCTTGATCTCCACGTTTTCTCTCCACCTGATGGACAATCAGTGAACCAGAATTTAGAACGGTAGCAGTAGCAAAGTCACTAAGATTGCGCTAGCTGTGAATTAGCATTAGCGAACCGTCCGGACGCACGCTGTACGTGTGTTACCTGTTTATTTTTCCTCACGTTTCTGAACGCGATCAGTTCGATTGTTGGAATTGATGTTAAATCCCGTTTGTTTGTTTGTTTTTCTTTGTCAGTCAGAACGAGGCTAATGTTTCTATCAACTGCTTTCTAAATCCAGTGAGACTCCAACAGTCTGGGCTACAGCGCTAATGCTAAAGTTCTTTTGAGCAACTTTCAAGGTAGATGTTCAGTGATGTTCTCTTCGCTGTATGATTTTTGTCTTTGGATATGAGCTCGTAAAAAAAAAAAAAAAAAAACCTTTGCGGTTAGCGTTAGCCCTGTAAGACTCGTTAGCAATGTGGATTTCTTCCAACTTTCCATTTTACGTATTTTGTTTTTTAGATTTTGTCATCCTAAACCGAGAAAAAGGAAAATGTTCATTTTCAAACATTCCAAATGCTGATTGGTTCGTCACCTGTTTTATCGGACGTCTGCTGCTTATTTTTTTCCCGATAACTCGTACCAGTGTACTCAGATGTTAAACTGCAAAGCTATGCAGAATGCACTGAGGGAGGCTAATCCAATCCAGTCTAATCAGAGTAAACTGATCATTGAATAATATCACGTAGAGACGATTTATTCGTTGCATCACAAAATTGTACTGCTAGCTAATACTAGCTAAATATCCCTGAAGAACTGCATTATGGGTAGCACACGCTCACACTCATCCGAATAAACTCCGAATTACTCCAGGATCACAATCGTGCGATGTAGCTGCAGCCTGAAGGAAACTCTTATGAAGTGATTTAGTTGCCAAATAGTGATCCATGTAAAGTGTTATGGCGCAGTATTATTCACGAACCCGCTCTCCTTCCCTTCTCTTATATTCCTTTGTTACTTTTCTCTCTTTTTTGTATGTTTCTATTTAAATCCGATTGCTAGCCGCGCCCCCGATCGTCTTCACGTGAACCCGTGACGTGTTGTTTTTAGCGTGTAGCGTCTGTCTCCGCGCGAGTCGTACGGAGACTGTGTGTGTTTCTGTGCATTGATCTCCTCCGTCCATCTTCTCACCGCTGTCACAGAGGAATCATGGGAAATTGTAGCCACGTGTAATAGTTCCAGCTACATGTGTAAAGGATGTGTGTGTGTGTGTGTGTGTGTGTGTGTGTGTGTGTGTGTGTGTGTGTGTGAGAAATCGAATGTGCTGTACTTTTTGTTTGAATCGGGTCAATAAATACACCATCAGTTTGGAAATGTCATGTTTCTCAAG
>JBCEWE010000184.1:75000-127500 GCA_039877035.1 Silurus lanzhouensis | reverse complement strand
ACAAACACTTGTTAATTCACACACACACACACACACACACACACACACACACACACACACACACACACACACACACACACACACACACACACACACACACACTTCTTTCCTGTTTCCTTCAGCCTGTATTGGGTAGAATTGCAGGAAGTTTGCCTTTTGTGTGTTTGTTGATCTCCTTCTCCTCGATCTCATAAAATATTACACTCACACACACACGTACACACGAACACACGTGTATTTACACCTGTCATCGCCAGTCCTCAAACCTGCATGTTCCAGGGAGAAAACCAGAGAACCCAGAGACAGCTGGAGCACCCAGAGGAAACTGGAGAACCCAGGGAAAGATTGAGAACTTGGAGGAAACTTGAGAACCCAGAGGAAACCCACACAGAGAACCCACGAGGAGAAAATGTAAACTTCGGAAGACACCGCTACACGGTTTTACTGTTGTTTTGTTCAGCTCTCTTACTCACTCTTGTGGCTGAATGCCCACATTACACCTACCATCCGGTTCCTCCGAGAAGATCCCAGTGTTCTTTATTGTTCTTTATTGTTTCTCTGTCCTGCTAAAGCTGCATGCCTTTACTGTAGGTTTGTAAATGTGTATTAAATATGATTATAAACAGTTTAAAGTTTGGAACAGTCGCTGATTCTAAAAAAACATGAAGCTACAATAAATCATTGTAACTGATGAGCATTATTCAATGCTCATCAGTTACAAGTTTACTGAAGATCAGTGAACAAATCACACACTGAGGGATGATGATGAGGAGGAGGAGGAGTAAACTGAGTGGTGCAGTGAGCAGGGGGTCAGGTTACTCCATGTCCTACTTCCCTTGTGCCCTATCGTCCAGGCTTCCTCGCAGAACAGTTTGGGATGTTCCAGAAGGTCCCAGTTCTCCAGTTTTCTAACCATCCTGTTCCCCTGGAACACTCAAATAATAGCACAGTACACCATGCTATCTTCTTCTTTTCGAGTATCCTACCATGCTAGCTGCTCAAGATTATGGTTTTCTCAGGTCAAACATCTACAACTTCTCTAACAAAACTTCTCTTAATCTGCTGTAAAGTGAGAACACACCACTGAAGGTTAAGTAAATGAACAGAAGATGAATCTTAATCAAATCAATATTTGGTGTGAAGAACTATTTCAATTCAAGTCAGGAATTTTGTAGGATCATAAGTCAGGTGTCTGATGAACCAGTTCTACCAAGCAGGTGCTAAAGATCATTAGGTGAAACAGAAACAGCTGTGTAGGAGCTTTAAACTGGTTGAGGAGCCAAACTCTGCTCCTAAAATAAGCTTGTAAAAGACAGCTTCACGTCCTACACCTGACAAGACACAAGGTGGTCCAACCGCATCAGGCAAAGATCTCAATGCAGACTGGGGTTTCAAGATGTTTCAGTGATGTTCAAGCTAGTTTAAAGAATCACAAAGAAACGAGTGATGGTGAGGAGCGTAGAGGCAGTGGTCCACCAAGGAAACCTGATGTAGTAGATGAAAGACACACCATGATTTCTTCCTTCCAGTGTCAGATGTCCAGCAGTGCTATATGAGACACGATATGAGTGAAGCACGGTGGAGGTTTCCTGCAGGTTTGGAGCTGCGTTTCTTTCTTTCAGAAAGAATTTTGTCATCGATGCTAAGAATGACAGAAGATTCTTCTCCATCACGCAGGAAGGCGTCTGATCGGTCCTGGATTTATTCTGCAGCACGACGACGACCCCAAACATACAGCCAATGTTATTGTAGATTAGAGAAGATCAAAGAGTCTTGAAATTGATCATTTTGGCCTCCACAGAGTCTGATCTTAACATCATTGAGTATTTCTAAAATTACATAAAGAAACAGTAGGATCTGAGGAGCCTCCATCCACAGAAGATTTGTACTTAGGTTTCTGAGATGTTCGGAACGACCTACCTGCTGAGTGCCTTAAGAACTTAGAAGCTGTTGGTTCTTAATGGTATCAGACATAACATGATAATGATGGAAGGCAACAAATAACCACAAGAAACTCAGTGGCAACATTAAAATTCCCATTAAAAACCATTACACAGATTTTTCAGTATCCTTCTCTCCAGTGTTATTATTACTGCCCCCTGGTGGCCAAATCCCTGCTTGACCATGCTGTTCTACTCCACAGCGCAGTGGAGCGACCAGGTCCTACAGAAACACGCGCCATTCGAGTTTGTGCGCATGCGTGGAGTGCACCTCGACACAAATAAATGGTTTCATTCCACACGCGCACGCGCACTGTGGTCCAATCAGATTTTTATTACAGGAGGTTATATTTGATGCGTCTTATTTTAGGGGCGTGGTTTCGGTTCAACCTGCACGTGCGGTGCAAGAGAAGGTTTATTGCGCGCGCGGTAAGGGGCAGTTCGGCTCGCGGGAGACGCGCGTGCGCGCAATCGGTGCGTCGGGATGTAGGATTTGGATGCAGGATCTGGATGCCAAACCGAGATGTTCCTTCATGCAGCTCGCGGGAGGAATGTGCGGGATGCGCGCGCGGGATCACGCATGCATGCAGGAGAAATCACTTCGGAGGCAGGCGCACGTGCCGGCGGCGGTGAGCTTTAATGCGACGAGGTGCGACGTTTTGTTTATATACATATATAAAAATCTTTACCTCCAGGTCGTTATGACTCATGCCATGTTCATAGCGTGACTCAGTTTCATAGTCAAATGTGCACTGATGCAGAAAAACATTTTGCACCATTGGACTAGATTTTGTCTTCCACTTTCTTCTGACATTCAGACAAAAAACCCTCTGCAGCTCATCTTCACTGAGAAATTGTGAGGTCCCTTACTGGTTGGTTGACACGAATCAGCATGGGGAGCGGTTTGTCCGTGGTGGGACCGTTCCTGTCGCTCCACGTGGTGATGCTCGGGCTGGACTCGGCAGGAAAGACCACGGTTCTGTACCGCCTCAAGTTCAACGAGTTTGTCAACACGGTTCCGACCATCGGCTTCAACACGGAGCGCGTACGCCTGAATGACGGCGCGGCACGGGGGATCAGCTGCCACGTGTGGGACGTGGGAGGCCAAGAGAAGCTGCGTCCTCTCTGGAAGTCGTACAGCCGCTGCACGGACGGCATCGTGTACGTGGTGGACTCGGTGGACGGTGAACGCCTGGACGAAGCCAAAGCGGAGCTGCACAAAGTGGTGCGACTCGCTGAGAACCAGGGGGCGCCACTGCTGATCATCGCCAACAAGCAGGACCTGCCCGGGTCGCTGCCCGCCTCCGATGTGGAGAAGAAGCTCGCGCTGAGAGAGCTCGGACCCTCCACGCCGTACCACGTGCAACCCGCCTGCGCCATCACCGGGGAGGGACTGCACGAGGGCATGGACAAGCTGTACCACATGATCACCAGGCGCAGGAAGACACTGAAACAGAAGAAAAAAACATAAACGGGTGCAGACGCACTTTTTATACTGGGCGAGAAAACGTGTTTATACAATGAACCAAAGATGAACTTCACATAGGATTGAACTTCACTCAGGAAGAAAGAAAGAAGTAAAGATCAGATTCTCAGAACCTATGAAAATTGAATGCTTTCTCACTTCCAGATCTGATCTTCTGGATCTCCAGATGTTCTCAGTATTTTAAAGGGGTTTTCGGTTTGTTTTGAATCTTTTACATTTGTTTTGCATTTCCCTCATTTTCATTTACTGTTTTCTGAAATGTTCCATTTTTGTAGGACATCAAGGAAGAATCATATTACAGATGTTTTTTTGGTTAAAAAGAAGTTATAGAATAAATGTTTTTATGTGATAAATAGCCAAAATATTATTGTTATAAAAAAAATAAAACACAAAAAATCTTAAAAAAGGAATAAATCTAAAGATATAGAAACATTTGAATGCATTTTGGAGTAAAAGATAGACAGATATATAAAAGTCTGGGTTTGTAGGGACGCTGTAGAGCCAAAAGTTTGTGGACCCCCGAGTGTAAGATCGGGATGTGAATCTTTATAGAACATCTCGGTCCAGATTTAGTCTCCATTTGCAGCAATAATGAGCTCCAGTCTTCTGCGATTTTGTGTGAGATCTCATTCAACTACAAGGCTGTTAGTAAAGGAGGGTACTGAAGCAGGTGAGAAGGTGAGGAGGCCTGGGGTTCACATTCAGACCTCTATAGCAGGAGATCTTTCACATCTTCCATCCCATGGAAAGCAGATCTTTATAGGTTTAGCGTCAGTGCACATGTAGCGTTTTCAGCTTCTATATTTAGCGACAGGACGAAAGCGATTATGCGATGAGGAAGACGTGCTCTGAGTAATGAAGCTGAAGTGAAGAACAGGTTGCTCTGGCGCAGAGCTCGTTTCTGCTGCTGTCGCTTCGGGCGAGAACATAGTCCATGATCCTCGTTCTAGACTCTAATAGAATAGAATATTTCAAGAAGAAACACCATTATACTTGCAGATGTGGAATAAAAGCAGGCAGGTTCCTGCAATGTTCTGAAGCAGCATCTGTTCCTGAACTTCTACAGCTTTTATATGAATCCCATTAGATAACATGATAGAACTCCAAACCTGAACCAGGATCAGAGATGAAGCAAGAGCAGATGTGTTCCATATGTTACAACATTTACGAGTTTGATCCTGAATGTCTTTCAAGTGAAGTTCCTCTGAGGTTCCTCATCACCTGATTGATGGGCACCTGCGCAGCTTTTCAGCTCTGGTTCAGTATAGAAATGTGTTCTGATATTATCCTTTTTACAGAATTATTAACTTGGAGAAAGATGAATATTTTACTGTTTCAATCTTCTGAAATAAAACCTTCTCCATTCACAGCTCATTTTTCACAACTGTTCTTTTTTTTTTTTGTGGCAAAAACCTGATAAACGCACAAAATCTGTCCAAAAGCTGAAAATCTCCGAAATGTCCAACTTTTTTATGGCGTCCAAATAAAGATTATGATAATAATTCAATATTGATATATGAATCATGAGCAAAACCTTGGTATGAGAGCTGAAGAAGAACCTGATTGTTCAGCTCCAGAGATTGTGTGAACCATCACTGGTCATCACCTCGTCCATTGAAATAATTTCAATCATTATTGGAGGTGTTTAACCTTTGGTGCATCATGAAGCGAAAAACACAACAAAGGAAACCCAGAACTGTTAAACAGCTAGAATCCTGTATCACATTCCTCTTCCAAACCTTCAGCAAGCGATCTCCTCTGTTCTTTCCTTAGACTGGTTTATATTTTTAGTTTAAACATTTGATATGTTTTTTTGTGTTATTGTGAATAGAATATGGATTTATGAGATTTGCAAATCACTGCAAACAATCAGTATGTATTGCTCACTTGTGGAGCTCGTGGTGAAGACACCCATCTCAGATTTCACTGTACATGGTCCTGATCTTATGGACGTCTCTGTGTGTGTGTGTGTGTGTGTGGACCTGGATAATGAGCTTGGTGAAGTTAGATGGGATATTATTAACCTGTCACACTCGTTTCATAATTAGCTAAGCCATTTTAAGCCTCAGTAATCCCACAGACACTTCTGATATTTGACTTTTTCGGCAATTGGGCTTAAAAAAAACGACGCTAATTAGCTAGTATGCTAGGATAATTAGCCCTGAAACACGCACCATTCTTGCTGACTGGATCTAATCTCTATTTCATCTCTCAGAGACCTGTTTTCGTGGTGGGGGTTTTTGTGCACCAGGTTATAAAACAGCGACATTTTACAGTTTTCTTTCACATTTCTCCAAAAATACCACCAGTTTTTTATATAATTATACATTTGTGTATAAATGACACACACAGACAGTGTTTTTTAATGAACTACGTGTGTGTGTGTGTGTGTGTGTGTGTGTGTGTGTGTGTGTGTGTGTGTATGTGTGTCTCCCCTCAGGAACGCTCTCTTCATATTCAACAAGCTTACACACACACACACACACACACACACACACACACACACTCAGTTTGGATCCTAACTTTTCTCTCCTGACCCACATTACACTCACTCCGTGTACGGAAACGTTTCTGGGTTAGTTGGATGCCTTTGATCTTTCTCTCTCTCGCGTGCACACACACACACACACAGAGAGTGACATTATCCAATGTTCAGGTTTGTGGGTCCTGGAAGTCTCGTTTTCGAAGCCCCTTCTGCGATTTGTGCTGGATCTCAACACACAATGTGTGCAACAGTTCAAACTGGATCTTCATCTTCTGTTAGAAGGACACAGAGATTTAGAGGATAAGAATCAGATAATCTGGGATTGGGTTATATGTCCTTGAAGCTCACAGGTGTGAACCTACGAAAGAGCTACTGTAGCAGAAAGTGCTAAGAAAGGAGTTAAAAGAGAAGATAAGATAAAAAAAGCATCACAACTCGGTGTGTGTGGAGCTACGTAGCTGCAGAGCGGTCAAAATGCCCACGCTGATCAACCTACACCCCACAAGGCTCCTGCAATAGACACGTAGACCAGACCATCTCTTCCTGTACCCTGTGAAAAGAAGCCAACCAGTGAAGTCGACAAAATATTTTACAGTTACCATGTTCTCCACAAGGGCATCTGCCAAAACTTCAGAAATGGGGCACTGGAAGCAGGTGGCCTGGTGTGTGTGGTGTGTGGGCGTGGCTTAGCAGGAGAAGATGGCACCTAGATGCACTGTGAGTAAACAGGTTTGGATATTTGAGTACTCATGAATACACTTCTACAACAAAGTCTTGGTGCCTAAAACACACAACACACCTGAGGTTTTGTGGAATTCATACCAATGACGGCTTTTTTGGCTTTACAAGATATTAGAAGGGTAACATATCCATTGTAGACCCATCAGATACGTTTGAAGTGTGTGATGGATGTGTTTGGGCTGTGCCACAGCTGGAACGCCAAACGAGTGGGAAGATCTCAGCAGGGGTTCCCAGTGTGTGATTATTTAATCTCTCTGTGCCCACAGAGAGGCGTCTGTGTTGTTTAATGGGGCATCTGTGATCCATGTGGGAGATCAGACTTTTCTCTGATTGTTCACCACAGGGTCTCTCTTTCTCTCTCTCTCTCTCTCTCTCTCTCTCTCTCTCTCTCTCTCTCTCTCTCTTTCTCTATCTCTCACACATCAACATTCCACAGAGACTAAACTGAACGGAGTTGGTTATCCAATATAATTTATCCTGGTTGCTATAAGAAAAAAAAGCTCTTATGTATTATTTAAAAAAAGATCTTAATAAAAGTCCAATCCAATGCTTACAGAATTTGCGAGCACCAAGCATCACTAGCGTGACTCATCGTCATTGCCATATGTCTTGAACACTTGTTGAAGAGTTGAACTGTGGCAACATCGAGTGCCACATTGCCAAGTCTGTCCCACGTCCAGGTCACAGTCCCAGTGGCAGAGCCACAGATTTTTCACACTGGTGACCAGCGGCAGGGGCCAGCAGCTATTTTGGGGTGGCACAGAAAATATCATTATACAATATTGATATATAAACACCAGTAGTCCCCGAGTTATGGTTCGACTTTTGAAACATTTTTGCATTGCATTTTAATTTTCCTACGTTATGTTGGGACGCTGCCAGGATGTACACATTTCCTGCCTCGTGAGATGCCTAACTCACGTGTAAACATGGCCTCCACCTCAACCACAACTCCAAGACTACGATGAAGCCAATAAACATGGCCTCCAGGCTGCAACTCCTTGACTACAATGCAGCCTACAAACTTGGCCTCCACCACAACCACAATTCCAGGATCACAATGCAACAAACGAACATGGCCTCCAAACCCCAAATCCAAGACTAAACATGGCCGCTAAGGACTACAACCCCCAGCCATCTCTTGTGAACTCTTTAATGATCAGGTTCAAGCTCATTCTGATTGTATTCACCTGAAATCAACAATTACAGACACACTACTTAAAGAGTCTCAACCAGCTTGATATATTTGCTGAGTGAGATTTGAGATGAATCTTGTTTTGCTATTTGGTAGAAAGTCAGTAGGGTTTTTTTTTAGTAGTTTTAGTAGTCGCATTCCAATTTTTCGAGTCACGGATCTGATCGTTTTTTCGGATCAGCAAAGAAAAGAGGAGGAGACGAATCAAATTTGCTTTCCATTTATTTTAAGAGAAGTTACGGCAAGGAAATACACGCGATTTGAATAATGCAGGAGACTTTTGAAGTTCTTCTGCTCCTCGTCTGTGATCCGTTGCACCAGTCGGGTTAATAAAGCAGGAACGCCAGCGAACTGAAGAAAGATGTTCTTGCAGCAGACTGGGGGACAACTGAGAAGTTGCTTGTGTTTAGGCATGAATAAAAACTCCTATTTATACCTTAATATTCACAGACTCAACTTGAAGGGACCTGAAATATAAAAAACAAAGCATTTCCTAGTTTCTCAGAACCAGAGCGCGCGCGCGCACACACACACACACACACACACATTATATCTGTGTCTAAGCATCTTGGTTCTGATTAAACTAAGGCAGGATGACAGTAAAGCCTGACCGCATGTGGTGAAGTTGTAAACCAGCGGTACGCAGATGGTGCAGCGAGAAGAACTCGTGTGTTACTGCATGATTCCACTGAAGCTAGAAGAAAAACTGCCTTATGATGATTTGATGCATTGCATAGGGTTCCATAATTCAAGATGTTTTAAGACGTTCCTCCACAAATATAAGCACTTTCTCTCCTCATACCTTTTCTACTTAATACTGTCTTTAGTAGAAACAAGCGTCTACAGACCAGCACAAGTTTGATTATAATAGAAGGTCTGGGTGGTCTTGTAAAGAGCAAAAAAACACCAACGGAAAAAAACACAGCAACTTTCACTTCCTTACAAATTAGGAGTTTTATTTCAACATGCCGTACATCCTGGAGATTCCACTGCAGTATCAATAAGGATTGTAATTGTGTTCCCAGATTTAATTACTATTATTTGATATATTCATTTAATTAAATATTTGCAAACAATATTCTAGTTGGGACAATCAAACCTAATAAAATTTCATTTCTTGTTTTGGTCATGAACGTTAAAATAAATCTTATAAACTTTGAGCATTTTATACTGGAATCTTGATGTGTGTGTGTGTGTGTGTGTGTGTGTGTGTGTGTGTGTGTGTGTGTGTGTGTGTGTACATGTATAACTCCCGGACAATATTTCATAAAACTCTTTACAAAACCATTTATTTAACCAACACCAGGCAGTTTTACACGTGTTCTGATCGGCGCTCGGTGTATCTACTGATCACCAACATCCAGTTCAACATCAAGCAGAACATTTAGAGAAGAATAAATGATGAAGAAACTCCAGACTCGAACTCACCGCCACACACGTGACCTCGTTTACACGTTTTATTGAAGCTCATGATAATTGTAATAGAAAGCGATCAGTGTTTGAGTCATTATTATCATTTTATTAATAGATCAGCAACAGAGATTTAAGCAACATCTTCTTCTTCTACTTTCGGCTGCTCCCATTGGGAGTCTCCACAGCAGATCATTCGTCTCTGTACCCCCCTGTCCTCTACATCTGCCTCAACACACCCACCATCTGCATGTCTTCCCTCACCACATCCATAAATCTCCTCCTTGGAGATTAAATTGTACCAAATGCTATTCAGTAATATCAATGAACTAATATTATTTATTTATTTATTTATTTATTTATTTATTTATTTATTTATTCATTCAGTAAACACTAAGAAAATTATACTTGTAGTCATTTTATTGCATGATTCCACATTTTGTTGCCACAGGAAGTGACATCATCACTGTGTCCTGCACCAAGTTACACAATACTACAGCACAACTAAATCTAGCCGAACATTCTGGACAAGTTCAGCACTTGTAGAGAGTGTTGATCCTCCGGACGTCAATAGTGGACAGCTCTTGTCTCTGTCCAATCTTTACCGAAGGATTGGGAATAGGGGTGATGGTGTCCAGACTGTTGATGGAGAAAGCTGTTCTTCCATAGTGCATCACAGAGGAGTAGTCGTACGGCGTGTTGAGGTTGTTGGTGTTCTTCAAGTTAAAATTAGACTTCATGGTTGGGTCGATGTTGTTCCAGTTGATGGTGACGTAATTATCGCGGTCGCTTCTAACATGCTCGTGGTAGAACCCGAGTGCATGGTTCAGCTCGTGCTGGACGACACCGTAATAAATACAACCCAACTGGCTGAGGGAGACGACTTGAGCGCCACCTGATTTGCCCACGTCAGAGTAACATCTGAGAGGAAAAGAGAGATGTGAAGTGACACTGATGTTCCTGATGTCAGCAGGAAAATATATTTAAACATGGACTTGGACTCACGCGCCGTTGCTTTTGATGCTGAGGTAGTCAGTTTGATTTGTCCTGGAGATGAAACGAATGCAGGTTTTGTTGTGGAAGCTGGACATGGCATTGGTAATTACCGTCTTGTCAGAGAAAGCTGTGAAGAAACCATCCAACACATTATTATGAAAGAAGTAAAGATTTGATGGTATTGGACTTTTTTGATATAAAGACATTTCTCACTCACAGAAAGCAGAGCTCAGTATGTAAGGCACCTCCACCAAGCCATTTGGGGACTTCTTCCAGTAGCAGTTGTTGTTGGTGCAGATCACAGCAGTCCTGCTTCTTGTCACATGTATGTCTCCTTCCAACAACGGTTCACTGAATCCTTCATACAGAGAAACAAAGAAATAACGACAGCAGAAGTAATAATCAGTGTTACTTGTAGAAATCGCTATTTGAGTCGATTATTCTGGTCATAAAGATTTTTTTGCAAAAGGAATCATAAAAATCTTAGAACTAGACAGATTCTAGGGCAATTTCTCCATAGCAGTAATGATGCTGGTCTAGTTTGGTTGAGATCCGCAAGTTATCAGACCTTTGTTGGTGCTGAGAATCCTAGTTGTGATGTCCTCTTCTTCAGGTTGGGTGAGATAGAAAGCTTGTGAGAAGCCAAGCAGAAGGACTAGAATGTTGAGAGATGCTCTGGACTCCATGATTCTTCAGTGTGTGAAGAGGATCTGGATGCTCCTTCACTGTTGCTGGATGACTGCATGCTGGATTTATATACACATGGACACACAGCAAAACAACATGGTGTAGCTTTCTGGGAATTAACAGTAGGCTTTAGTGTTCACTGTCTAATGTGTGGAACCAAAAGTAGGACCAGTGGAATAACATGAATTTGAATACCTTACTGAAGCAGTGCTGGATTTAAGAGATTATTTGGTTATTTAAGAGGTTATCGATATTTCTAGGGAGGGACTTGTGTTTTTAAAAGGCTTACTATTTAACCTAAGATAATCAGTGGAGAAAAAGGTAACCTCTCTTGGCAAGGATAAAAAATACAAAAACGTTTTTTGAACTAAAGCAGGGTGAATTTTAATCTCTAGTTAACATACAGCTAACGTTTGTTTCAAAATCCAGAAACATTGATCAGGTAGAGTCAGTTGGAGATGGAGTTTTGTGTGGAATGGAATCTGCATTATTACTGGCTATTTAAGACCGCTGTGCTGTCTTCAGAGACCTAGTCATGATGTCAAGCTTCACCTTTTTCCTCCTTCGTTCACCTCCAGCCAATATATTAACCATAAAAATGCAGCTCATAACCAGTTAACACCAAGTGTAAAATATGTGTAAATCAGCATTGAGAGCAACGACAGTGAGACACCCTAAACAAAGGTAACGCATACTTTACATGCAGTTTGAACTTCTTTATACTTTCAGGCACAGTGTAAACGTGCCGATATCAATGAAATCTTCACATCATCATGTTTACTCACAGAAGCTACTATGATGTAGGCAAGACTGGTGTCACTCTCATGGTCAGTCGTGTTATGACTCTATGCTTTATGTCAGCTATGGTTGTGTTTATTATATTCTCATACTATAGTGGGATCGGATTTTGAGTCGCACAAACAAATAGTAGGATTTCCAGCCTGTTTATCTTGGGTTCAACAGTACATCCTTTAGATACACAAACCACTCCCTAAAACAGATCACAACATAATAATCTGGATTCTTAAACAGATATTAGCTGAAACAAACATTTACAGATCCACAGAAACGGTGGATAAAAATTACATTATTTATATTTATATATATATTAGGGATGTTCATCTCCATAACTGAGGGCGATGTGATTCGAATCTCGATGCAAAACCAACGATACGTTAACAGTTTCATACATTTTCCTTTTCCTATCAGGTGACAATTCTACATTTATATGAACACCAGCTTTAAGTTTAATAGCACTTTAATGTAATATTATATTTTAAAAATTACATTTTTGTTTCTTGGATGGTTTTTACCCAGGTTCATTTTTATAACAAAAAGTTATTTGTGATTCAGCATTAATCAGCGGACACCCTGAAGTACTGCAGTGGACCCCCAAAGAACCATGCTGAAGACCTGTGTTAAAGACCCATGTTAAAGACCCATGTTGAAGACCCGTGTTGAAGACCCATGTTGAAGACCCGTGTTGAAGAGCCATGTTGAAGACCCGTGTTGAAGACCCGTGTTGAAGAGCCATGTTGAAGAGCCATGTTGAAGACCCGTGTTAAAGACCCATGTTGAAGACCCGTGTTGAAGACCCATGTTGAAGACCCGTGTTGAAGAGCCATGTTGAAGACCCGTGTTGAAGACCCGTGTTGAAGACCCGTGTTGAAGAGCCATGTTAAAGACCCATGTTGAAGAGCCATGTTGAAGAGCCATGTTGAAAACCCATGTTGAAGACCCGTGTTGAAGACCCGTGTTGAAGACCCATGTTGAAGAGCCATGTTGAAGAGCCATGTTAAAAACAATGCATGTGTATCGAATGCCAACTTATCCGATGCACCACACTGTTCGCTATTATTGTGAAGCTTAACATTCCTTATAAAGTTGTTTATAAAAAATAATATTAATTCCCTAAAAAACAGGGTTTGAGCTGGGATTTTATGCTTGTTCAAGATGCTCCTTTCTAAATCACACTTTGAAAACCAACCAAGGGGGGCAGAGAATGGGTTTCATTGTACTAAATTGTAATGATGTGAACTTCATGATCAGATGAACGAAACAGAATGTATAGCTTTAACTATGACAGCTGAGTCCCTCTTCTAGCAAGAAGATTGATTTATGGCTGACGTGGATGTGATGATGTGAAATGTTGCTAAAATGTAGTTTAAATATTTTTCCACAGCTTTGCACGATTCCAGGTGAGTTGTGATGGAAACTTGTTGTTGCTGTTTATGAATTCTGGTCTGCATCGTTAGAGAGTCTGGAGTCTGGGGTCAGTTTAGATTCGTGTCTTTCTAGATCAGAAAAAGCATTGAATCTTTTGATAAAATTTAATGGAGTTAAAGCAAAGAAAATAAACCAGTCATTATCAATAAACCTTTTCTTTGCCATAGTAACTCTCATTCCATTTTTAAAACACAAGAAGATTTCTAGGCAGTTTATCCTGTGGTAAACAGTAAGTCCTTTAAAAACACAAGTCACTTATAATAATTAGACCCTGAGCCTTATACCAATATCCACACCATTAAGTGCTACAATCCATCCATTAGTCCAGAATATCCAAACAATCTCCAGAACACAACCCTTCAGCAGGATTCTACAGTAAATGTCATTCAGAGGGTCCACCCTTTAGTTCCACACACTAGACAGTGGTCACTAATGCCAACTGTTAATTCCCAGAAGCCACACTTGTGTATATAAAGCCAGCTATGCCAGTATGCAGTCAACCAGCAACAGTGAAGGAGCATCCAGATCATCTTAACACACTGAAGCATTATGGAATCCAGAGCTTCTCTCTCCGTTCTAGCTCTTCTGCTCGGCTTCTCGCAGGCTTTCTATCTCACCCAGCCTGAGGAGGAGGACATCACAACTACAATTCTCTCCATTAACAAAGGTGTGATTGCTTGCTGATCTCGACCACAAAAGACCAGCATCATTAACACCATGCATTATGCAAATAGGAAATGCTCTTCATGAATCATTTAGTTACGACGTCGTTTTAACTCTATTTTGTGTGACAGAAAAGTTTGTGGCCAGAATATTTGCCTCAGCCGTCGTTAATTCTTTCTCGTTTCTCTGTATGAAGGATCCAGTGAACCGTTGTTGGAAGGAGACATACTCCTGAAAAGAAGCAGGACTGCTGTGATCTGCACCAACAACAACTGCTACTGGAAGAAGTCCTCAAATGGCTTGGTGGAGGTGCCTTACATACTGAGCTCTGCTTTCTGTGAGTGAAAAACCTATTTATTGTTTTTTTTTTTTTTATGGCACTTTTACATCAGAGCTTATAAAAGTTCTGAAGTAAAATAATGAAAGTAATGAAAGAAATGAATCAGGTTTCTTATTAAAGTGTTGGACATTTTCTTCACAGCTTCTTCTGACAAGACTGTTATTGCCAATGCCATGGCCACCTTCCACAACAAAACCTGCATTCGTTTCATCTCCAGGACAAGTCAAAGTGACTACCTCAATATCCAAGGCAAAAATGGGTGAGACCCTCGAAAGTGATCCACTAACACATTATACATGGCGTTTGATGTTTATTTTAATTTGATCCACTGTTATACACGGTGACAGCAGTGACATGGACATGTCTTATCTTTATTTTCTCAGATGCTTCTCTAATGTGGGCAAAGCCGGTGGTGCTCAGGTCGTCTCTCTCAGCAGATTGGGCTGCATGCAGCACGGCATCATCCAGCACGAGCTCAACCATGCGCTCGGTTTCTACCACGAGCATGTTAGAATGGACCGCGATAAATACATTACCATCAACTGGGACAACGTCGACCCAGTGATGAAGTCCAACTTTAACTTGAAGAACACCAACAACCTCAACACGCTGTACGACTACTCCTCTGTGATGCACTATGGAAGAACAGCTTTCTCCATCAACGGTCTGGACACCATCACCCCTATTCCCGATCCTAATGTGATGATTGGACAGAGAAATGAACTGTCCAACATTGACATCCTGAGGATCAACACTCTCTACAGCTGCTGACCTTGTTCAGAACCTTTGTCTTGATTTTACTTCTATAATGAGTATAGAGATATAACTGATGATGGTACAGGACACAGTGAGGATTTCACTCGCTGTCCAATGTGGAATCATGGAATGAAATGGCTGCAAGCATGTTTAGCTACGTTTGTATTTTAATAATGTGTTTTACCTGAACAACAATAAATGTTTTTGTTGCCCCAAAATCATGATCATACATGTTTAGTGATTTGATACTTTTCCAAAACAGACAAATTCTATGTTGATCATGTACATGGATGATATTAGGTTCTATTTTAACATCATTGCTGATGATTTGACTGAACAGCAACAAAAATAGTTTACAAATCCTGTCCATGGTCACCAATATAATGGTGTTTTCTCAAGATTTCAGGTCAGGTAGATTTCAAAGACCTGAAATCCTCTCCAGGGCAGGCACAAAAACTGTTTTTTTAGAAACTTTTTGGTCCGATTACTCCATTGGTTTGCAAAGTTTTTTTCTGCCCCTTTAGAGGGGGTGGATTTTCAAACCCCACCTGTCCTCAGTCACACCTTAAAATGGTCATTAAATACTTCTATACTTTCTTCTTCTACTTAATTAATTTAATTATCAAGTTCGAATTTAAAAACCTCACATAGCAATGAGTTCACATGAGAGTCCACATGAGAGAACTAACTGATGCTGTTTTTATTTACTTGCATTAGTGACCTAATTGTTAGTTTGTGGTTGTTTGAGTGCATAAACTTTATTTTTAATAGAGAAAATTATAAATGAAGATTAATGAACACACACAAATACATACTGTATATATATCCAGCTATTTATTGCGCCTCACCTGTCATGTCTTTATTCGCCACTAGAGGGGCACACCCCACACTTTGAGAACTCATGGGCATGTGAATGAGCTTTGGTGGATGTCTGCAGTGTCTCCCACCTGGGCTCAGTGTTGAATATGTTGTCTCTTTCACCTACTCAACTTTATGTAGCCAAAAATAACTAACATAACTTAATAAGCATTAAAAATAAGAGAAAAACTAAAGAGAAGGAGAGGGAAAAGATACAGAAGGATTAATAGATGCACGTATACTTATAATAAAAAGGGATACTGTACATTGTGATCCGGCAAGACTACATACTGCAGCATTACTAAAATAGAGAAACAGAAGGGAAGACAGACAGGAGGGAGCTTTGGGAACCAGCCAATTCACTTTGGAGAGGTGGAGGTGATTATTTACAGAAGGTTTGACTAAACAAACCTAGACTTAAACACTGACTGTGTCTGAGTTCAGAACACTAATTGGAAAACAATTTAATAACAGTGGGGGATTTATTTAAAAAACATTCTGTTCCCTGCTTTAGCCTTCATTATGTGAGGTACCAATAAATAGCCTGCACCTTTTAACTCAAATAGGCATAAAAGATCATTAGAGATAGTAATAATAGATAATATGAGATAGATAGTATATAGTAATAGATTAGATAGATAGATAGATAGATAGATAGATAGATAGATAGATAGATAGATAGATAGATAGATAGATAGATAGATAGATTAACATAGAATAGGAAAATCTATATTCCAGAATGATTCGCTTAGAAGAAGACAGATTCTAGGCCCATTTTTGCATTGCAGTAATGGTGCCGGTCTAGTGCCATTGAGATCAGAGAGTTATCAGACCGTGGTTGACGTCGAGAATCTTTGATGTGAAGTCCTCCTGCTCAGGTTGGGTGAGATAGAGAGCTTGCGAGAAGCCGAGCAGCAGGGCTAGAATGGAGAGAGATGCTCTGGACATCATGATGCTTCAGTGTGGGAAGATGATCTGGATGCTCCTTCACCGTTGCTGGGTGACTGCAGAGTGTCATACCTGGATTTTTATACACATGGACACATGGCGGAAAAAAGTTGGTGTGGCTCGCTGGGGATCAAGGGTAGGCGTTAGTGTCCACTGTCCCATGTGTGGAGCTTAAGGGAGGACCCTCTGAACTCAACACTGACTTCAAAACCTTTCTGAATCAAAGCAAGCATCAGGCGATCGTTTGGATGTTCTGTACTAAAGGATGGACCGAAGGCTCTTGATGTCAGGTCATTGATCTATGATTCAGGTGCTGTTTTAAGGAGTGACTTGTAAAATGTAGGACTTACTGTTTCATCCAAGATAAACAGCATGGAAATCCTACTGTGTGTTCTTGGGAATAACTAATTCATCTTTTAGATGCATATCCTGTGGTTTCGATCCCAAAATCTATGCATATCTCAAAATCTATGCATATCTCTTAATTATTGCTCTGGTGAAGCTGGACCTGCACCCAATATTTGTTTTGAGGATCCAGATTAATTGATTTACCAGATCGAGTCAATTGGAGTTGCCGCTCTGGTCGTCATGAAATCTGCGGCATAATCGGTCATCCTCACGTTAGACCGGAGACCAGTGGTCTCTATTATCATTTCACAACACTTCACGTCCTATCGGTTTTTTTACCCTGACCCGGACTTCCTGCTGGAAGTCGCAAGACTCAGATGTTCGGTCATTTCGAATTTGGCTGCAACAGGACTCCAAAACGTTGCGACAGGGCCATGTTTACATCTGTGTAGCATCACGTCTTCTGTCTCTATATATCTGGGAACTGAGGAGACAAGTTGCTGAAGTGTAGGAAGAAGAATGTTAACCAATGTGTGTCTGATAGAGGACTCTAGCTGCTCAACAGTTCTGGGTTTCCTTTGTTGTATTTTTTGTTTCACGATGCACTAAATGTTTTCAAATGGCAAAAAGTCTAGACTGCAGGCACGCCAGTTCGGCACCAGGAGTCTTCTATTACAAAGTCGTGCTATTGTCATAGATGCAGCAATCAGTTATCATTGTCTTGCTCAAATAGACAAGGGCTTCCCTGAAAAAGACGTTTTCTGTATGGAAGCATTTGTTGCTCTAAAACCTGTATATACCGTTCAGCATTGATGGAGCCTCTCCAAATGTACCAGCTGCCCAATCCACAAGCACTAATGCACTTTTACAACACCAGAGATGCGGCTCTTTGAACTGGGCGCTGATACAAAAGCCGGAAGATCCCTCCACTCTTTAGTCCAGAGGACGTGGCTTCCATTGTGTCCACAAGAAAATTAGAGTTTTGAATCGTCTGACCACAGAACAGTTTTCCACTTTCCCTCGGTACATTTTAAATGAGCTTTAGCCCAGAGAGGTTGTGGCGTTTCTGGACCATGTTCACGCATACCTTCTTCTTTTGTATGACAGAGATTTGACCTGCATTTTTGGATGCCGTGGCAAACTGTGTTCACAGACAATGACTTCTGGAGGTGTTTATGAGCCGCTGCAGTGATTTCTATTACAGAATCGCGACTGTTTTAAACGCGGTGCCGCCTGAGGGCCCGAAGATCATGGGCATCCGGTATTGATTTTCACCCATGTCCCTTGTGCACAGAGATTTCTCCAGATTCTTTGAAACCTTTCATGATATTATGCTCTGTAAACGATGATATATTCAACTGTTTGCAATTTGATGTCGAGGAACATTATTCTGAAATTGTTCCACAACTTGTAGACACAGTCTTTCAGAGATTGGTGAAGCTCTGCCCATTTTTACTCCTGAGATACACTATTTTTATACCCAATCATCTTACTGACCTGTTATCGACATCATGTTAAATTGTCACTTGTAGAAAAAGCTATTTAATTATACCTAGTGAACATTTGTGAAATGCTGGTTTGAACTTTGGCAGTGTCAGAATTGATTTTCATGTTTTGGAGATTCATGAATCTGGGATGAAGGACACCGAGTAAAGGTGTTTATGTGAAATGCGCCATTTAAGTAAACGCTACACAAAACATGCTTGCAGCCATTTTATTACATGATTCCACATTTTGTTAGCAAAGCAAGTGAGGTCCTCACTGTGTCCTGTATCATTAGCGCTTCTACAATGTTACAGCAAAGTGAAATCAAAACAAAGGTTCTGAACAAGGTCAGCAGTTGTAGAGAGTCTTGATCCTCAGGATGTCGGTGGCAGACAGCTCCGTGCTCTGTCCAATCTTTACCGAAGGATCGGGAATAGGGGTGATGGTGTCCAGACCGTTGATGGAGAAAGCTGTTCTTCCATAGTGCATCACAGAGGAGTAGTCGTACAGCGTGTTGAGGTTGTTGGTGTTCTTCAAGTTAAAATTAGACGTCATGGTTGGGTCGATGTTGTTCCAGTTGATGGTGACGTAAGTATCACGGTCGCTCCTAACATGCTCGTGGTAGAAACCGAGTGCATGGTTCAGCTCGTGCTGGACGATGCTGTTATAAACGCAACCCGGCTTGCTCAAAGAGACCACCTGAGCCCCACCTATCTTGCCCACGTAAGAGTAACATCTGAGAGAAAAAAAAAAAGATATGAAGATATGACCGTGACACTGATGTCAACATGTGGGCACTGTGCATTAAACAGGAATAAAGAGCATCAAGCTCCAATATGAGACATGTTAAATGCTTTAGTGGCTCTCACCCGTCTTTGCTCTCGATGCTGAGGTAGTCACTTTGATTTGTCCTGGAGATGAAACGAATGCAGGTTTTGCTGTGGAACGTGGCCATGGCATTGGCAATTACAGTATTGTCAGAGGAAGCTGTGAAGAAAATGTCCAGTACATAAATAAGAAATCGAGAGAGTGTGTCATAAGTGGACAATGTGAATAAGAAAGTCTTTCACTCACAGAAAACAGAGCTCAATGTGTAAGGCACCTCCACCAAGCCATTCGAGGACTTCTTCCAAAAGCAGCTGCCGTTGGGGCAGACCAGAGCGTTTTTGATGCCTGGCAAGAGTATGTCTCCCTCCAGCAACGGTTCGCTGGATCCTTCATACAGATAAACACAATGGATTAATCACAGCAAAAACAATACGCAGTATTATTTTATAGTGTCTGAGCTTTTGGAGTCCAACATTTTGGTCTCACATCAAATTTTCATTGCCAGAGTTTCTGTCACTGGTGCAAGTGCAAAACATAGAATGGGAAAATCTATATTCCAGAATGATTCGCTTAGAAGAAGACAGATTCTAGGCCCATTTTTGCATTGCAGTAATGGTGCCGGTCTAGTGCCATTGAGATCAGAGAGTTATCAGACCGTGGTTGACGTCGAGAATCTTTGATGTGAAGTCCTCCTGCTCAGGTTGGGTGAGATAGAGAGCTTGCGAGAAGCCGAGCAGCAGGGCTAGAATGGAGAGAGATGCTCTGGACATCATGATGCTTCAGTGTGGGAAGATGATCTGGATGCTCCTTCACCGTTGCTGGGTGACTGCAGAGTGTCATACCTGGATTTTTATACACATGGACACATGGCGGAAAAAAGTTGGTGTGGCTCGCTGGGGATCAAGGGTAGGCGTTAGTGTCCACTGTCCCATGTGTGGAGCTTAAGGGAGGACCCATTGAACTCAACACTGACTTCAAAACCTTTCTGAATCAAAGCAAGCATCAGGCGATCGTTTGGATGTTCTGTACTAAAGGATGGACCGAAGGCTCTTGATGTCAGGTCATTGATCTATGATTCAGGTGCTGTTTTAGGGAGTGACTTGTAAAATGTAGGACTTACTGTTTCATCCAAGATAAACAGCATGGAAATCCTACTGTGTGTTCTTGGGAATAACTAATTTATCTTTTAGATGCATATCCTGTGGTTTCGATCCCAAAATCTATGCATATCTCTTAATTATTGCTCTGGTGAAGCTGGACCTGCACCCAATATTTGTTTTGAGGATCCAGATTAATTGATTTACCAGATCGAGTCAATTGGAGTTGCCGCTCTGGTCGGCATGAAATCTGCGGCATAATCGGTCATCCTCACGTTAGACCGGAGACCAGTGGTCTCTATTATCATTTCACAACACTTCACGTCCTATCGGTTTTTTTTACCCTGACCCGGACTTCCTGCTGGAAGTCGCAAGACTCAGATGTTCGGTCATTTCGAATTTGGCTGCAACAGGACTCCAAAACGTTGCGACAGGGCCATGTTTACATCTGTGTAGCATCACGTCTTCTGTCTCTATATATCTGGGAACTGAGGAGACAAGTTGCTGAAGTGAAGGAAGAAGAATGTTAACCAATGTGTGTCTGATAGAGGACTCTAGCTGCTCAACAGTTCTGGGTTTCCTTTGTTGTATTTTTTGTTTCACGATGCACTAAATGTTTTCAAATGGCAAAAAGTCTAGACTGCAGGCACGCCAGTTCGGCACCAGGAGTCTTCTATTACAAAGTCGTGCTATTGTCATAGATGCAGCAATCAGTTATCATTGTCTTGCTCAAATAGACAAGGGCTTCCCTGAAAAAGACGTTTTCTGTATGGAAGCATTTGTTGCTCTAAAACCTGTATATACCGTTCAGCATTGATGGAGCCTCTCCAAATGTACCAGCTGCCCAATCCACAAGCACTAATGCACTTTTACAACACCAGAGATGCGGCTCTTTGAACTGGGCGCTGATACAAAAGCCGGAAGATCCCTCCACTCTTTAGTCCAGAGGACGTGGCTTCCATTGTGTCCACAAGAAAATTAGAGTTTTGAATCGTCTGACCACAGAACAGTTTTCCACTTTCCCTCGGTACATTTTAAATGAGCTTTAGCCCAGAGAGGTTGTGGCGTTTCTGGACCATGTTCACGCATACCTTCTTCTTTTGTATGACAGAGATTTGACCTGCATTTTTGGATGCCGTGGCAAACTGTGTTCACAGACAATGACTTCTGGAGGTGTTTATGAGCCGCTGCAGTGATTTCTATTACAGAATCGCGACTGTTTTAAACGCGGTGCCGCCTGAGGGCCCGAAGATCATGGGCATCCGGTATTGATTTTCACCCATGTCCCTTGTGCACAGAGATTTCTCCAGATTCTTTGAAACCTTTCATGATATTATGCTCTGTAAACGATGATATATTCAACTGTTTGCAATTTGATGTCGAGGAACATTATTCTGAAATTGTTCCACAACTTGTAGACACAGTCTTTCAGAGATTGGTGAAGCTCTGCCCATTTTTACTCCTGAGATACACTATTTTTATACCCAATCATCTTACTGACCTGTTATCGACATCATGTTAAATTGTCACTTGTAGAAAAAGCTATTTAATTATACCTAGTGAACATTTGTGAAATGCTGGTTTGAACTTTGGCAGTGTCAGAATTGATTTTCATGTTTTGGAGATTCATGAATCTGGGATGAAGGACACCGAGTAAAGGTGTTTATGTGAAATGCGCCATTTAAGTAAACGCTACACAAAACATGCTTGCAGCCATTTTATTACATGATTCCACATTTTGTTAGCAAAGCAAGTGAGGTCCTCACTGTGTCCTGTATCATTAGCGCTTCTACAATGTTACAGCAAAGTGAAATCAAAACAAAGGTTCTGAACAAGGTCAGCAGTTGTAGAGAGTCTTGATCCTCAGGATGTCGGTGGCAGACAGCTCCGTGCTCTGTCCAATCTTTACCGAAGGATCGGGAATAGGGGTGATGGTGTCCAGACCGTTGATGGAGAAAGCTGTTCTTCCATAGTGCATCACAGAGGAGTAGTCGTACAGCGTGTTGAGGTTGTTGGTGTTCTTCAAGTTAAAATTAGACGTCATGGTTGGGTCGATGTTGTTCCAGTTGATGGTGACGTAAGTATCACGGTCGCTCCTAACATGCTCGTGGTAGAAACCGAGTGCATGGTTCAGCTCGTGCTGGACGATGCTGTTATAAACGCAACCCGGCTTGCTCAAAGAGACCACCTGAGCCCCACCTATCTTGCCCACGTAAGAGTAACATCTGAGAGAAAAAAAAAAAGATATGAAGATATGACCGTGACACTGATGTCAACATGTGGGCACTGTGCATTAAACAGGAATAAAGAGCATCAAGCTCCAATATGAGACATGTTAAATGCTTTAGTGGCTCTCACCCGTCTTTGCTCTCGATGCTGAGGTAGTCACTTTGATTTGTCCTGGAGATGAAACGAATGCAGGTTTTGCTGTGGAACGTGGCCATGGCATTGGCAATTACAGTATTGTCAGAGGAAGCTGTGAAGAAAATGTCCAGTACATAAATAAGAAATCGAGAGAGTGTGTCATAAGTGGACAATGTGAATAAGAAAGTCTTTCACTCACAGAAAACAGAGCTCAATGTGTAAGGCACCTCCACCAAGCCATTCGAGGACTTCTTCCAAAAGCAGCTGCCGTTGGGGCAGACCAGAGCGTTTTTGATGCCTGGCAAGAGTATGTCTCCCTCCAGCAACGGTTCGCTGGATCCTTCATACAGATAAACACAATGGATTAATCACAGCAAAAACAATACGCAGTATTATTTTATAGTGTCTGAGCTTTTGGAGTCCAACATTTTGGTCTCACATCAAATTTTCATTGCCAGAGTTTCTGTCACTGGTGCAAGTGCAAAACATAGAATGGGAAAATCTATATTCCAGAATGATTCGCTTAGAAGAAGACAGATTCTAGGCCCATTTTTGCATTGCAGTAATGGTGCCGGTCTAGTGCCATTGAGATCAGAGAGTTATCAGACCGTGGTTGACGTCGAGAATCTTTGATGTGAAGTCCTCCTGCTCAGGTTGGGTGAGATAGAGAGCTTGCGAGAAGCCGAGCAGCAGGGCTAGAATGGAGAGAGATGCTCTGGACATCATGATGCTTCAGTGTGGGAAGATGATCTGGATGCTCCTTCACCGTTGCTGGGTGACTGCAGAGTGTCATACCTGGATTTTTATACACATGGACACATGGCGGAAAAAAGTTGGTGTGGCTCGCTGGGGATCAAGGGTAGGCGTTAGTGTCCACTGTCCCATGTGTGGAGCTTAAGGGAGGACCCATTGAACTCAACACTGACTTCAAAACCTTTCTGAATCAAAGCAAGCATCAGGCGATCGTTTGGATGTTCTGTACTAAAGGATGGACCGAAGGCTCTTGATGTCAGGTCATTGATCTATGATTCAGGTGCTGTTTTAGGGAGTGACTTGTAAAATGTAGGACTTACTGTTTCATCCAAGATAAACAGCATGGAAATCCTACTGTGTGTTCTTGGGAATAACTAATTTATCTTTTAGATGCATATCCTGTGGTTTCGATCCCAAAATCTATGCATATCTCTTAATTATTGCTCTGGTGAAGCTGGACCTGCACCCAATATTTGTTTTGAGGATCCAGATTAATTGATTTACCAGATCGAGTCAATTGGAGTTGCCGCTCTGGTCGGCATGAAATCTGCGGCATAATCGGTCATCCTCACGTTAGACCGGAGACCAGTGGTCTCTATTATCATTTCACAACACTTCACGTCCTATCGGTTTTTTTTACCCTGACCCGGACTTCCTGCTGGAAGTCGCAAGACTCAGATGTTCGGTCATTTCGAATTTGGCTGCAACAGGACTCCAAAACGTTGCGACAGGGCCATGTTTACATCTGTGTAGCATCACGTCTTCTGTCTCTATATATCTGGGAACTGAGGAGACAAGTTGCTGAAGTGAAGGAAGAAGAATGTTAACCAATGTGTGTCTGATAGAGGACTCTAGCTGCTCAACAGTTCTGGGTTTCCTTTGTTGTATTTTTTGTTTCACGATGCACTAAATGTTTTCAAATGGCAAAAAGTCTAGACTGCAGGCACGCCAGTTCGGCACCAGGAGTCTTCTATTACAAAGTCGTGCTATTGTCATAGATGCAGCAATCAGTTATCATTGTCTTGCTCAAATAGACAAGGGCTTCCCTGAAAAAGACGTTTTCTGTATGGAAGCATTTGTTGCTCTAAAACCTGTATATACCGTTCAGCATTGATGGAGCCTCTCCAAATGTACCAGCTGCCCAATCCACAAGCACTAATGCACTTTTACAACACCAGAGATGCGGCTCTTTGAACTGGGCGCTGATACAAAAGCCGGAAGATCCCTCCACTCTTTAGTCCAGAGGACGTGGCTTCCATTGTGTCCACAAGAAAATTAGAGTTTTGAATCGTCTGACCACAGAACAGTTTTCCACTTTCCCTCGGTACATTTTAAATGAGCTTTAGCCCAGAGAGGTTGTGGCGTTTCTGGACCATGTTCACGCATACCTTCTTCTTTGTATGACAGAGATTTGACCTGCATTTTTGGATGCCGTGGCAAACTGTGTTCACAGACAATGACTTCTGGAGGTGTTTATGAGCCGCTGCAGTGATTTCTATTACAGAATCGCGACTGTTTTAAACGCGGTGCCGCCTGAGGGCCCGAAGATCATGGGCATCCGGTATTGATTTTCACCCATGTCCCTTGTGCACAGAGATTTCTCCAGATTCTTTGAAACCTTTCATGATATTATGCTCTGTAAACGATGATATATTCAACTGTTTGCAATTTGATGTCGAGGAACATTATTCTGAAATTGTTCCACAACTTGTAGACACAGTCTTTCAGAGATTGGTGAAGCTCTGCCCATTTTTACTCCTGAGATACACTATTTTTATACCCAATCATCTTACTGACCTGTTATCGACATCATGTTAAATTGTCACTTGTAGAAAAAGCTATTTAATTATACCTAGTGAACATTTGTGAAATGCTGGTTTGAACTTTGGCAGTGTCAGAATTGATTTTCATGTTTTGGAGATTCATGAATCTGGGATGAAGGACACCGAGTAAAGGTGTTTATGTGAAATGCGCCATTTAAGTAAACGCTACACAAAACATGCTTGCAGCCATTTTATTACATGATTCCACATTTTGTTAGCAAAGCAAGTGAGGTCCTCACTGTGTCCTGTATCATTAGCGCTTCTACAATGTTACAGCAAAGTGAAATCAAAACAAAGGTTCTGAACAAGGTCAGCAGTTGTAGAGAGTCTTGATCCTCAGGATGTCGGTGGCAGACAGCTCCGTGCTCTGTCCAATCTTTACCGAAGGATCGGGAATAGGGGTGATGGTGTCCAGACCGTTGATGGAGAAAGCTGTTCTTCCATAGTGCATCACAGAGGAGTAGTCGTACAGCGTGTTGAGGTTGTTGGTGTTCTTCAAGTTAAAATTAGACGTCATGGTTGGGTCGATGTTGTTCCAGTTGATGGTGACGTAAGTATCACGGTCGCTCCTAACATGCTCGTGGTAGAAACCGAGTGCATGGTTCAGCTCGTGCTGGACGATGCTGTTATAAACGCAACCCGGCTTGCTCAAAGAGACCACCTGAGCCCCACCTATCTTGCCCACGTAAGAGTAACATCTGAGAGAAAAAAAAAAAGATATGAAGATATGACCGTGACACTGATGTCAACATGTGGGCACTGTGCATTAAACAGGAATAAAGAGCATCAAGCTCCAATATGAGACATGTTAAATGCTTTAGTGGCTCTCACCCGTCTTTGCTCTCGATGCTGAGGTAGTCACTTTGATTTGTCCTGGAGATGAAACGAATGCAGGTTTTGCTGTGGAACGTGGCCATGGCATTGGCAATTACAGTATTGTCAGAGGAAGCTGTGAAGAAAATGTCCAGTACATAAATAAGAAATCGAGAGAGTGTGTCATAAGTGGACAATGTGAATAAGAAAGTCTTTCACTCACAGAAAACAGAGCTCAATGTGTAAGGCACCTCCACCAAGCCATTCGAGGACTTCTTCCAAAAGCAGCTGCCGTTGGGGCAGACCAGAGCGTTTTTGATGCCTGGCAAGAGTATGTCTCCCTCCAGCAACGGTTCGCTGGATCCTTCATACAGATAAACACAATGGATTAATCACAGCAAAAACAATACGCAGTATTATTTTATAGTGTCTGAGCTTTTGGAGTCCAACATTTTGGTCTCACATCAAATTTTCATTGCCAGAGTTTCTGTCACTGGTGCAAGTGCAAAACATAGAATGGGAAAATCTATATTCCAGAATGATTCGCTTAGAAGAAGACAGATTCTAGGCCCATTTTTGCATTGCAGTAATGGTGCCGGTCTAGTGCCATTGAGATCAGAGAGTTATCAGACCGTGGTTGACGTCGAGAATCTTTGATGTGAAGTCCTCCTGCTCAGGTTGGGTGAGATAGAGAGCTTGCGAGAAGCCGAGCAGCAGGGCTAGAATGGAGAGAGATGCTCTGGACATCATGATGCTTCAGTGTGGGAAGATGATCTGGATGCTCCTTCACCGTTGCTGGGTGACTGCAGAGTGTCATACCTGGATTTTTATACACATGGACACATGGCGGAAAAAAGTTGGTGTGGCTCGCTGGGGATCAAGGGTAGGCGTTAGTGTCCACTGTCCCATGTGTGGAGCTTAAGGGAGGACCCATTGAACTCAACACTGACTTCAAAACCTTTCTGAATCAAAGCAAGCATCAGGCGATCGTTTGGATGTTCTGTACTAAAGGATGGACCGAAGGCTCTTGATGTCAGGTCATTGATCTATGATTCAGGTGCTGTTTTAGGGAGTGACTTGTAAAATGTAGGACTTACTGTTTCATCCAAGATAAACAGCATGGAAATCCTACTGTGTGTTCTTGGGAATAACTAATTTATCTTTTAGATGCATATCCTGTGGTTTCGATCCCAAAATCTATGCATATCTCTTAATTATTGCTCTGGTGAAGCTGGACCTGCACCCAATATTTGTTTTGAGGATCCAGATTAATTGATTTACCAGATCGAGTCAATTGGAGTTGCCGCTCTGGTCGGCATGAAATCTGCGGCATAATCGGTCATCCTCACGTTAGACCGGAGACCAGTGGTCTCTATTATCATTTCACAACACTTCACGTCCTATCGGTTTTTTTTACCCTGACCCGGACTTCCTGCTGGAAGTCGCAAGACTCAGATGTTCGGTCATTTCGAATTTGGCTGCAACAGGACTCCAAAACGTTGCGACAGGGCCATGTTTACATCTGTGTAGCATCACGTCTTCTGTCTCTATATATCTGGGAACTGAGGAGACAAGTTGCTGAAGTGAAGGAAGAAGAATGTTAACCAATGTGTGTCTGATAGAGGACTCTAGCTGCTCAACAGTTCTGGGTTTCCTTTGTTGTATTTTTTGTTTCACGATGCACTAAATGTTTTCAAATGGCAAAAAGTCTAGACTGCAGGCACGCCAGTTCGGCACCAGGAGTCTTCTATTACAAAGTCGTGCTATTGTCATAGATGCAGCAATCAGTTATCATTGTCTTGCTCAAATAGACAAGGGCTTCCCTGAAAAAGACGTTTTCTGTATGGAAGCATTTGTTGCTCTAAAACCTGTATATACCGTTCAGCATTGATGGAGCCTCTCCAAATGTACCAGCTGCCCAATCCACAAGCACTAATGCACTTTTACAACACCAGAGATGCGGCTCTTTGAACTGGGCGCTGATACAAAAGCCGGAAGATCCCTCCACTCTTTAGTCCAGAGGACGTGGCTTCCATTGTGTCCACAAGAAAATTAGAGTTTTGAATCGTCTGACCACAGAACAGTTTTCCACTTTCCCTCGGTACATTTTAAATGAGCTTTAGCCCAGAGAGGTTGTGGCGTTTCTGGACCATGTTCACGCATACCTTCTTCTTTTGTATGACAGAGATTTGACCTGCATTTTTGGATGCCGTGGCAAACTGTGTTCACAGACAATGACTTCTGGAGGTGTTTATGAGCCGCTGCAGTGATTTCTATTACAGAATCGCGACTGTTTTAAACGCGGTGCCGCCTGAGGGCCCGAAGATCATGGGCATCCGGTATTGATTTTCACCCATGTCCCTTGTGCACAGAGATTTCTCCAGATTCTTTGAAACCTTTCATGATATTATGCTCTGTAAACGATGATATATTCAACTGTTTGCAATTTGATGTCGAGGAACATTATTCTGAAATTGTTCCACAACTTGTAGACACAGTCTTTCAGAGATTGGTGAAGCTCTGCCCATTTTTACTCCTGAGATACACTATTTTTATACCCAATCATCTTACTGACCTGTTATCGACATCATGTTAAATTGTCACTTGTAGAAAAAGCTATTTAATTATACCTAGTGAACATTTGTGAAATGCTGGTTTGAACTTTGGCAGTGTCAGAATTGATTTTCATGTTTTGGAGATTCATGAATCTGGGATGAAGGACACCGAGTAAAGGTGTTTATGTGAAATGCGCCATTTAAGTAAACGCTACACAAAACATGCTTGCAGCCATTTTATTACATGATTCCACATTTTGTTAGCAAAGCAAGTGAGGTCCTCACTGTGTCCTGTATCATTAGCGCTTCTACAATGTTACAGCAAAGTGAAATCAAAACAAAGGTTCTGAACAAGGTCAGCAGTTGTAGAGAGTCTTGATCCTCAGGATGTCGGTGGCAGACAGCTCCGTGCTCTGTCCAATCTTTACCGAAGGATCGGGAATAGGGGTGATGGTGTCCAGACCGTTGATGGAGAAAGCTGTTCTTCCATAGTGCATCACAGAGGAGTAGTCGTACAGCGTGTTGAGGTTGTTGGTGTTCTTCAAGTTAAAATTAGACGTCATGGTTGGGTCGATGTTGTTCCAGTTGATGGTGACGTAAGTATCACGGTCGCTCCTAACATGCTCGTGGTAGAAACCGAGTGCATGGTTCAGCTCGTGCTGGACGATGCTGTTATAAACGCAACCCGGCTTGCTCAAAGAGACCACCTGAGCCCCACCTATCTTGCCCACGTAAGAGTAACATCTGAGAGAAAAAAAAAAAGATATGAAGATATGACCGTGACACTGATGTCAACATGTGGGCACTGTGCATTAAACAGGAATAAAGAGCATCAAGCTCCAATATGAGACATGTTAAATGCTTTAGTGGCTCTCACCCGTCTTTGCTCTCGATGCTGAGGTAGTCACTTTGATTTGTCCTGGAGATGAAACGAATGCAGGTTTTGCTGTGGAACGTGGCCATGGCATTGGCAATTACAGTATTGTCAGAGGAAGCTGTGAAGAAAATGTCCAGTACATAAATAAGAAATCGAGAGAGTGTGTCATAAGTGGACAATGTGAATAAGAAAGTCTTTCACTCACAGAAAACAGAGCTCAATGTGTAAGGCACCTCCACCAAGCCATTCGAGGACTTCTTCCAAAAGCAGCTGCCGTTGGGGCAGACCAGAGCGTTTTTGATGCCTGGCAAGAGTATGTCTCCCTCCAGCAACGGTTCGCTGGATCCTTCATACAGATAAACACAATGGATTAATCACAGCAAAAACAATACGCAGTATTATTTTATAGTGTCTGAGCTTTTGGAGTCCAACATTTTGGTCTCACATCAAATTTTCATTGCCAGAGTTTCTGTCACTGGTGCAAGTGCAAAACATAGAATGGGAAAATCTATATTCCAGAATGATTCGCTTAGAAGAAGACAGATTCTAGGCCCATTTTTGCATTGCAGTAATGGTGCCGGTCTAGTGCCATTGAGATCAGAGAGTTATCAGACCGTGGTTGACGTCGAGAATCTTTGATGTGAAGTCCTCCTGCTCAGGTTGGGTGAGATAGAGAGCTTGCGAGAAGCCGAGCAGCAGGGCTAGAATGGAGAGAGATGCTCTGGACATCATGATGCTTCAGTGTGGAAGATGATCTGGATGCTCCTTCACCGTTGCTGGGTGACTGCAGAGTGTCATACCTGGATTTTTATACACATGGACACATGGCGGAAAAAAGTTGGTGTGGCTCGCTGGGGATCAAGGGTAGGCGTTAGTGTCCACTGTCCCATGTGTGGAGCTTAAGGGAGGACCCATTGAACTCAACACTGACTTCAAAACCTTTCTGAATCAAAGCAAGCATCAGGCGATCGTTTGGATGTTCTGTACTAAAGGATGGACCGAAGGCTCTTGATGTCAGGTCATTGATCTATGATTCAGGTGCTGTTTTAGGGAGTGACTTGTAAAATGTAGGACTTACTGTTTCATCCAAGATAAACAGCATGGAAATCCTACTGTGTGTTCTTGGGAATAACTAATTTATCTTTTAGATGCATATCCTGTGGTTTCGATCCCAAAATCTATGCATATCTCTTAATTATTGCTCTGGTGAAGCTGGACCTGCACCCAATATTTGTTTTGAGGATCCAGATTAATTGATTACCAGATCGAGTCAATTGGAGTTGCCGCTCTGGTCGGCATGAAATCTGCGGCATAATCGGTCATCCTCACGTTAGACCGGAGACCAGTGGTCTCTATTATCATTTCACAACACTTCACGTCCTATCGGTTTTTTTACCCTGACCCGGACTTCCTGCTGGAAGTCGCAAGACTCAGATGTTCGGTCATTTCGAATTTGGCTGCAACAGGACTCCAAAACGTTGCGACAGGCCATGTTTACATCTGTGTAGCATCACGTCTTCTGTCTCTATATATCTGGGAACTGAGGAGACAAGTTGCTGAAGTGAAGGAAGAAGAATGTTAACCAATGTGTGTCTGATAGAGGACTCTAGCTGCTCAACAGTTCTGGGTTTCCTTTGTTGTATTTTTTGTTTCACGATGCACTAAATGTTTTCAAATGGCAAAAAGTCTAGACTGCAGGCACGCCAGTTCGGCACCAGGAGTCTTCTATTACAAAGTCGTGCTATTGTCATAGATGCAGCAATCAGTTATCATTGTCTTGCTCAAATAGACAAGGGCTTCCCTGAAAAAGACGTTTTCTGTATGGAAGCATTTGTTGCTCTAAAACCTGTATATACCGTTCAGCATTGATGGAGCCTCTCCAAATGTACCAGCTGCCCAATCCACAAGCACTAATGCACTTTTACAACACCAGAGATGCGGCTCTTTGAACTGGGCGCTGATACAAAAGCCGGAAGATCCCTCCACTCTTTAGTCCAGAGGACGTGGCTTCCATTGTTCCACAAGAAAATTAGATTTGAATCGTCTGACCACAGAACAGTTTTCCACTTTCCCTCGTACATTTAAATGAGCTTAGCCCAGAGAGTTGTGGCGTTTCTGGACCATGTTCACGCATACCTTCTTCTTTTGTATGACAGAGTTTTGACCTGCATTTGACCTCATGTTCAGACATGATTCAGTTATGAGCCGCTGCAGTATTTCTATTACAGAATCCGACTGTTTTAAACGGCGCCTAGGATCATGCACCATATTTTCATGTCATGTGCAGAGATTTGACCTGCATTTTGCAAACTGGATTTCCCATCTTTCCTTTTGTTTGCTTTCGATGATATATTCAACTGTTTGCAATTTATGTCGAGGAACATTATTCTGAAATTGTTCCACAACTTGTAGACACAGTCTTTCAGAGATTGTGAAGCTCTGCCCATTTTTACTCCTGAGATACACTATTTTATACCCAATCATCTTACTGACCTGTTATCGACATCATGTTAAATTGTCACTTGTAGAAAAAGCTATTTAATTATACCTAGTGAACATTTGTGAAATGCTGGTTTGAACTTTGGCAGTGTCAGAATTGATTTTCATGTTTTGGAGATTCATGAATCTGGGATGAAGGACACCGAGTAAAGGTGTTTATGTGAAATGCGCCATTTAAGTAACGCTACACAAAACATGCTTGCAGCCATTTTATTACATGATTCCACATTTTGTTAGCAAAGCAAGTGAGGTCCTCACTGTGTCCTGTATCATTAGCGCTTCTACAATGTTACAGCAAAGTGAAATCAAAACAAAGGTTCTGAACAAGGTCAGCAGTTGTAGAGAGTCTTGATCCTCAGGATGTCGGTGGCAGACAGCTCCGTGCTCTGTCCAATCTTACCGAAGGATCGGAATAGGGTGATGGTGTCCAGACCGTTGATGGAGAAAGCTGTTCTTCCATAGTGCATCACAGAGGAGTAGTCGTACAGCGTGTTGAGGTTGTTGGTGTTCTTCAAGTTAAAATTAGACGTCATGGTTGGGTCGATGTTGTTCCAGTTGATGGTGACGTAAGTATCACGGTCGCTCCTAACATGCTCGTGGTAGAAACCGAGTGCATGGTTCAGCTCGTGCTGGACGATGCTGTTATAAACGCAACCCGGCTTGCTCAAAGAGACCACCTGAGCCCCACCTATCTTGCCCACGTAAGAGTAACATCTGAGAGAAAAAAAAAAAGATATGAAGATATGACCGTGACACTGATGTCAACATGTGGGCACTGTGCATTAAACAGGAATAAAGAGCATCAAGCTCCAATATGAGACATGTTAAATGCTTTAGTGGCTCTCACCCGTCTTTCTCTCGATGCTGAGGTAGTCACTTTGATTTGTCCTGGAGATGAAACGAATGCAGTTTTGCTGTGGAACGTGGCCATGGCATTGCAATTACAGTATTGTCAGAGAAGCGTGAAGAAAATGTCCAGTACATAAATAAGAAATCAGAAGTGTGTCATAATGGACAATTAATAAGAAAGTCTTTCACTCACAGAAAACAGAGCTCAATGTTAAGCACCTCCAAGCCATTCGAGACTTTCCAAAAGCATGCCGTTGGGCAGACCAGAGCGTTTTGATGCCTGAGAGTATGTCTCCCTCAGCAACGGTTCGCTGGATCTTCATACAGATAACACAATGGATTAATCACAGCAAAAACAATACCAGTTTATTTTATAGTGTCTGCTTTTGGAGTCCACATTTGTTCACATCAAATTTCATTGCAGAGTTTCTGTCACTTGCAAGTGCAACATAGAATGGAAATCTATATTCCAGAATGATTCGCTTAGAAGAAATTCTAGCCATTTTTGCATTCGTAATGGTCGGTCTAGTGCCATTGAGATCAGAGAGTTATCAGACCGTGGTTGACGTCGAGAATCTTTGATGTGAAGTCCTCCTGCTCAGGTTGGGTGAGATAGAGAGCTTGCGAGAAGCCGAGCAGCAGGGCTAGAATGGAGAGAGATGCTCTGGACATCATGATGCTTCAGTGTGGGAAGATGATCTGGATGCTCCTTCACCGTTGCTGGGTGACTGCAGAGTGTCATACCTGGATTTTTATACACATGGACACATGGCGGAAAAAAGTTGGTGTGGCTCGCTGGGGATCAAGGGTAGGCGTTAGTGTCCACTGTCCCATGTGTGGAGCTTAAGGGAGACCCATTGAACTCAACACTGACTTCAAAACCTTTCTGAATCAAAGCAAGCATCAGGCGATCGTTTGGATGTTCTGTACTAAAGGATGGACCGAAGGCTCTTGATGTCAGGTCATTGATCTATGATTCAGGTGCTGTTTTAGGGAGTGACTTGTAAAATGTAGGACTTACTGTTTCATCCAAGATAAACAGCATGGAAATCCTACTGTGTGTTCTTGGGAATAACTAATTTATCTTTTAGATGCATATCCTGTGGTTTCGATCCCAAAATCTATGCATATCTCTTAATTATTGCTCTGGTGAAGCTGGACCTGCACCCAATATTTGTTTTGAGGATCCAGATTAATTGATTTACCAGATCGAGTCAATTGGAGTTGCCGCTCTGGTCGGCATGAAATCTGCGGCATAATCGGTCATCCTCACGTTAGACCGGAGACCAGTGGTCTCTATTATCATTTCACAACACTTCACGTCCTATCGGTTTTTTTTACCCTGACCCGGACTTCCTGCTGGAAGTCGCAAGACTCAGATGTTCGGTCATTTCGAATTTGGCTGCAACAGGACTCCAAAACGTTGCGACAGGGCCATGTTTACATCTGTGTAGCATCACGTCTTCTGTCTCTATATATCTGGGAACTGAGGAGACAAGTTGCTGAAGTGAAGGAAGAAGAATGTTAACCAATGTGTGTCTGATAGAGGACTCTAGCTGCTCAACAGTTCTGGGTTTCCTTTGTTGTATTTTTTGTTTCACGATGCACTAAATGTTTTCAAATGGCAAAAAGTCTAGACTGCAGGCACGCCAGTTCGGCACCAGGAGTCTTCTATTACAAAGTCGTGCTATTGTCATAGATGCAGCAATCAGTTATCATTGTCTTGCTCAAATAGACAAGGGCTTCCCTGAAAAAGACGTTTTCTGTATGGAAGCATTTGTTGCTCTAAAACCTGTATATACCGTTCAGCATTGATGGAGCCTCTCCAAATGTACCAGCTGCCCAATCCACAAGCACTAATGCACTTTTACAACACCAGAGATGCGGCTCTTTGAACTGGGCGCTGATACAAAAGCCGGAAGATCCCTCCACTCTTTAGTCCAGAGGACGTGGCTTCCATTGTGTCCACAAGAAAATTAGAGTTTTGAATCGTCTGACCACAGAACAGTTTTCCACTTTCCCTCGGTACATTTTAAATGAGCTTTAGCCCAGAGAGGTTGTGGCGTTTCTGGACCATGTTCACGCATACCTTCTTCTTTTGTATGACAGAGATTTGACCTGCATTTTTGGATGCCGTGGCAAACTGTGTTCACAGACAATGACTTCTGGAGGTGTTTATGAGCCGCTGCAGTGATTTCTATTACAGAATCGCGACTGTTTTAAACGCGGTGCCGCCTGAGGGCCCGAAGATCATGGGCATCCGGTATTGATTTTCACCCATGTCCCTTGTGCACAGAGATTTCTCCAGATTCTTTGAAACCTTTCATGATATTATGCTCTGTAAACGATGATATATTCAACTGTTTGCAATTTGATGTCGAGGAACATTATTCTGAAATTGTTCCACAACTTGTAGACACAGTCTTTCAGAGATTGGTGAAGCTCTGCCCATTTTTACTCCTGAGATACACTATTTTTATACCCAATCATCTTACTGACCTGTTATCGACATCATGTTAAATTGTCACTTGTAGAAAAAGCTATTTAATTATACCTAGTGAACATTTGTGAAATGCTGGTTTGAACTTTGGCAGTGTCAGAATTGATTTTCATGTTTTGGAGATTCATGAATCTGGGATGAAGGACACCGAGTAAAGGTGTTTATGTGAAATGCGCCATTTAAGTAAACGCTACACAAAACATGCTTGCAGCCATTTTATTACATGATTCCACATTTTGTTAGCAAAGCAAGTGAGGTCCTCACTGTGTCCTGTATCATTAGCGCTTCTACAATGTTACAGCAAAGTGAAATCAAAACAAAGGTTCTGAACAAGGTCAGCAGTTGTAGAGAGTCTTGATCCTCAGGATGTCGGTGGCAGACAGCTCCGTGCTCTGTCCAATCTTTACCGAAGGATCGGGAATAGGGGTGATGGTGTCCAGACCGTTGATGGAGAAAGCTGTTCTTCCATAGTGCATCACAGAGGAGTAGTCGTACAGCGTGTTGAGGTTGTTGGTGTTCTTCAAGTTAAAATTAGACGTCATGGTTGGGTCGATGTTGTTCCAGTTGATGGTGACGTAAGTATCACGGTCGCTCCTAACATGCTCGTGGTAGAAACCGAGTGCATGGTTCAGCTCGTGCTGGACGATGCTGTTATAAACGCAACCCGGCTTGCTCAAAGAGACCACCTGAGCCCCACCTATCTTGCCCACGTAAGAGTAACATCTGAGAGAAAAAAAAAAAGATATGAAGATATGACCGTGACACTGATGTCAACATGTGGGCACTGTGCATTAAACAGGAATAAAGAGCATCAAGCTCCAATATGAGACATGTTAAATGCTTTAGTGGCTCTCACCCGTCTTTGCTCTCGATGCTGAGGTAGTCACTTTGATTTGTCCTGGAGATGAAACGAATGCAGGTTTTGCTGTGGAACGTGGCCATGGCATTGGCAATTACAGTATTGTCAGAGGAAGCTGTGAAGAAAATGTCCAGTACATAAATAAGAAATCGAGAGAGTGTGTCATAAGTGGACAATGTGAATAAGAAAGTCTTTCACTCACAGAAAACAGAGCTCAATGTGTAAGGCACCTCCACCAAGCCATTCGAGGACTTCTTCCAAAAGCAGCTGCCGTTGGGGCAGACCAGAGCGTTTTTGATGCCTGGCAAGAGTATGTCTCCCTCCAGCAACGGTTCGCTGGATCCTTCATACAGATAAACACAATGGATTAATCACAGCAAAAACAATACGCAGTATTATTTTATAGTGTCTGAGCTTTTGGAGTCCAACATTTTGGTCTCACATCAAATTTTCATTGCCAGAGTTTCTGTCACTGGTGCAAGTGCAAAACATAGAATGGGAAAATCTATATTCCAGAATGATTCGCTTAGAAGAAGACAGATTCTAGGCCCATTTTTGCATTGCAGTAATGGTGCCGGTCTAGTGCCATTGAGATCAGAGAGTTATCAGACCGTGGTTGACGTCGAGAATCTTTGATGTGAAGTCCTCCTGCTCAGGTTGGGTGAGATAGAGAGCTTGCGAGAAGCCGAGCAGCAGGGCTAGAATGGAGAGAGATGCTCTGGACATCATGATGCTTCAGTGTGGGAAGATGATCTGGATGCTCCTTCACCGTTGCTGGGTGACTGCAGAGTGTCATACCTGGATTTTTATACACATGGACACATGGCGGAAAAAAGTTGGTGTGGCTCGCTGGGGATCAAGGGTAGGCGTTAGTGTCCACTGTCCCATGTGTGGAGCTTAAGGGAGGACCCATTGAACTCAACACTGACTTCAAAACCTTTCTGAATCAAAGCAAGCATCAGGCGATCGTTTGGATGTTCTGTACTAAAGGATGGACCGAAGGCTCTTGATGTCAGGTCATTGATCTATGATTCAGGTGCTGTTTTAGGGAGTGACTTGTAAAATGTAGGACTTACTGTTTCATCCAAGATAAACAGCATGGAAATCCTACTGTGTGTTCTTGGGAATAACTAATTTATCTTTTAGATGCATATCCTGTGGTTTCGATCCCAAAATCTATGCATATCTCTTAATTATTGCTCTGGTGAAGCTGGACCTGCACCCAATATTTGTTTTGAGGATCCAGATTAATTGATTTACCAGATCGAGTCAATTGGAGTTGCCGCTCTGGTCGGCATGAAATCTGCGGCATAATCGGTCATCCTCACGTTAGACCGGAGACCAGTGGTCTCTATTATCATTTCACAACACTTCACGTCCTATCGGTTTTTTTTACCCTGACCCGGACTTCCTGCTGGAAGTCGCAAGACTCAGATGTTCGGTCATTTCGAATTTGGCTGCAACAGGACTCCAAAACGTTGCGACAGGGCCATGTTTACATCTGTGTAGCATCACGTCTTCTGTCTCTATATATCTGGGAACTGAGGAGACAAGTTGCTGAAGTGAAGGAAGAAGAATGTTAACCAATGTGTGTCTGATAGAGGACTCTAGCTGCTCAACAGTTCTGGGTTTCCTTTGTTGTATTTTTTGTTTCACGATGCACTAAATGTTTTCAAATGGCAAAAAGTCTAGACTGCAGGCACGCCAGTTCGGCACCAGGAGTCTTCTATTACAAAGTCGTGCTATTGTCATAGATGCAGCAATCAGTTATCATTGTCTTGCTCAAATAGACAAGGCTTCCCTGAAAAAGACGTTTTCTGTATGGAAGCATTTGTTGCTCTAAAACCTGTATATACCGTTCAGCATTGATGGAGCCTCTCCAAATGTACCAGCTGCCCAATCCACAAGCACTAATGCACTTTTACAACACCAGAGATGCGGCTCTTTGAACTGGGCGCTGATACAAAAGCCGGAAGATCCCTCCACTCTTTAGTCCAGAGGACGTGGCTTCCATTGTGTCCACAAGAAAATTAGAGTTTTGAATCGTCTGACCACAGAACAGTTTTCCACTTTCCCTCGGTACATTTTAAATGAGCTTTAGCCCAGAGAGGTTGTGGCGTTTCTGGACCATGTTCACGCATACCTTCTTCTTTTGTATGACAGAGATTTGACCTGCATTTTTGGATGCCGTGGCAAACTGTGTTCACAGACAATGACTTCTGGAGGTGTTTATGAGCCGCTGCAGTGATTTCTATTACAGAATCGCGACTGTTTTAAACGCGGTGCCGCCTGAGGGCCCGAAGATCATGGGCATCCGGTATTGATTTTCACCCATGTCCCTTGTGCACAGAGATTTCTCCAGATTCTTTGAAACCTTTCATGATATTATGCTCTGTAAACGATGATATATTCAACTGTTTGCAATTTGATGTCGAGGAACATTATTCTGAAATTGTTCCACAACTTGTAGACACAGTCTTTCAGAGATTGGTGAAGCTCTGCCCATTTTTACTCCTGAGATACACTATTTTTATACCCAATCATCTTACTGACCTGTTATCGACATCATGTTAAATTGTCACTTGTAGAAAAAGCTATTTAATTATACCTAGTGAACATTTGTGAAATGCTGGTTTGAACTTTGGCAGTGTCAGAATTGATTTTCATGTTTTGGAGATTCATGAATCTGGGATGAAGGACACCGAGTAAAGGTGTTTATGTGAAATGCGCCATTTAAGTAAACGCTACACAAAACATGCTTGCAGCCATTTTATTACATGATTCCACATTTTGTTAGCAAAGCAAGTGAGGTCCTCACTGTGTCCTGTATCATTAGCGCTTCTACAATGTTACAGCAAAGTGAAATCAAAACAAAGGTTCTGAACAAGGTCAGCAGTTGTAGAGAGTCTTGATCCTCAGGATGTCGGTGGCAGACAGCTCCGTGCTCTGTCCAATCTTTACCGAAGGATCGGGAATAGGGTGATGGTGTCCAGACCGTTGATGGAGAAAGCTGTTCTTCCATAGTGCATCACAGAGGAGTAGTCGTACAGCGTGTTGAGGTTGTTGGTGTTCTTCAAGTTAAAATTAGACGTCATGGTTGGGTCGATGTTGTTCCAGTTGATGGTGACGTAAGTATCACGGTCGCTCCTAACATGCTCGTGGTAGAAACCGAGTGCATGGTTCAGCTCGTGCTGGACGATGCTGTTATAAACGCAACCCGGCTTGCTCAAAGAGACCACCTGAGCCCCACCTATCTTGCCCACGTAAGAGTAACATCTGAGAGAAAAAAAAAAAGATATGAAGATATGACCGTGACACTGATGTCAACATGTGGGCACTGTGCATTAAACAGGAATAAAGAGCATCAAGCTCCAATATGAGACATGTTAAATGCTTTAGTGGCTCTCACCCGTCTTTGCTCTCGATGCTGAGGTAGTCACTTTGATTTGTCCTGGAGATGAAACGAATGCAGGTTTTGCTGTGGAACGTGGCCATGGCATTGGCAATTACAGTATTGTCAGAGGAAGCTGTGAAGAAAATGTCCAGTACATAAATAAGAAATCGAGAGAGTGTGTCATAAGTGGACAATGTGAATAAGAAAGTCTTTCACTCACAGAAAACAGAGCTCAATGTGTAAGGCACCTCCACCAAGCCATTCGAGGACTTCTTCCAAAAGCAGCTGCCGTTGGGGCAGACCAGAGCGTTTTTGATGCCTGGCAAGAGTATGTCTCCCTCCAGCAACGGTTCGCTGGATCCTTCATACAGATAAACACAATGGATTAATCACAGCAAAAACAATACGCAGTATTATTTTATAGTGTCTGAGCTTTTGGAGTCCAACATTTTGGTCTCACATCAAATTTTCATTGCCAGAGTTTCTGTCACTGGTGCAAGTGCAAAACATAGAATGGGAAAATCTATATTCCAGAATGATTCGCTTAGAAGAAGACAGATTCTAGGCCCATTTTTGCATTGCAGTAATGGTGCCGGTCTAGTGCCATTGAGATCAGAGAGTTATCAGACCGTGGTTGACGTCGAGAATCTTTGATGTGAAGTCCTCCTGCTCAGGTTGGGTGAGATAGAGAGCTTGCGAGAAGCCGAGCAGCAGGGCTAGAATGGAGAGAGATGCTCTGGACATCATGATGCTTCAGTGTGGGAAGATGATCTGGATGCTCCTTCACCGTTGCTGGGTGACTGCAGAGTGTCATACCTGGATTTTTATACACATGGACACATGGCGGAAAAAAGTTGGTGTGGCTCGCTGGGGATCAAGGGTAGGCGTTAGTGTCCACTGTCCCATGTGTGGAGCTTAAGGGAGGACCCATTGAACTCAACACTGACTTCAAAACCTTTCTGAATCAAAGCAAGCATCAGGCGATCGTTTGGATGTTCTGTACTAAAGGATGGACCGAAGGCTCTTGATGTCAGGTCATTGATCTATGATTCAGGTGCTGTTTTAGGGAGTGACTTGTAAAATGTAGGACTTACTGTTTCATCCAAGATAAACAGCATGGAAATCCTACTGTGTGTTCTTGGGAATAACTAATTTATCTTTTAGATGCATATCCTGTGGTTTCGATCCCAAAATCTATGCATATCTCTTAATTATTGCTCTGGTGAAGCTGGACCTGCACCCAATATTTGTTTTGAGGATCCAGATTAATTGATTTACCAGATCGAGTCAATTGGAGTTGCCGCTCTGGTCGGCATGAAATCTGCGGCATAATCGGTCATCCTCACGTTAGACCGAAGACCAGTGGTCTCTATTATCATTTCACAACACTTCACGTCCTATCGGTTTTTTACCCTGACCCGGACTTCCTGCTGGAAGTCAGAAGACTCAGATGTTCGGTCATTTCGAATTTGGCTGCAACAGGACTCCAAAACGTTGCGACAGGGCCATGTTTACATCTGTGTAGCATCACGTCTTCTGTCTCTATATATCTGGGAACTGAGGAGATAAGTTGCTGAAGTGTAGGAAGAAGAATGTTAACCAATGTGTGCCTGATAGAGGACTCTAGCTGCTCAACAGTTCTGGGTTTCCTTTGTTGTATTTTTTGTTTCACGATGCACTAAATGTTTTCAAATGGCAAAAAGTCTAGACTGCAGGCACGCCAGTTCGGCACCAGGAGTCTTCTATTACAAAGTCGTGCTATTGTCATAGATGCAGCAATCAGTTATCATTGTCTTGCTCAAATAGACAAGGGCTTCCCTGAAAAAGACGTTTTCTGTATGGAAGCATTTGTTGCTCTAAAACCTGTATATACCGTTCAGCATTGATGGAGCCTCTCCAAATGTACCAGCTGCCCAATCCACAAGCACTAATGCACTTTTACAACACCAGAGATGCGGCTCTTTGAACTGGGCGCTGATACAAAAGCCGGAAGTTCCCTCCACTCTTTAGTCCAGAGGACGTGGCTTCCATTGTGTCCACAAGGAAATGAGAGTTTTGAATCGTCTGACCACAGAACAGTTTTCCACTTTCCCTCGGTACATTTTAAATGAGCTTTAGCCCAGAGAGGTTGTGGCGTTTCTGGACCATGTTCACGCATACCTTCTTCTTTTGTATGACGGAGATTTGACCTGCATTTTTGGATGCCGTGGCAAACTGTGTTCACAGACAATGACTTCTGGAGGTGTTTATGAGCCGCTGCAGTGATTTCTATTACAGAATTGCGACTGTTTTAAACGCGGTGCCGCCTGAGGGCCCGAAGATCATGGGCATCCGGTATTGATTTCCACCCATGTCCCTTGTGCACAGAGATTTCTCCAGATTCTTTGAAACCTTTCATGATATTATGCTCTGTAAACGATGATATATTTCACTGTTTGCAATTTGATGTCGAGGAACATTATTCTGAAATTGGGGTTCGACAACTTTTTTCAGCGGTTCAATCGTAGTTACAGTTCGGTTGCTGCCCCTCTCCACCAACTGACCTTTTCCCTCTGACCTTTTTTGTGGCCTTCCAATGCAGAGCAAGCTTTCATCAGACCCAAGGGCCTCTTTAACTCTGCCCCAGTCCTGGTTTTCCCCTATGCCTCTCGGCAGTTTAGCATGCAAGTTGATGCCTCTGACCTAGGGGTCGGCACCGTACTGTCTCAGAGTGGCACTGCTGATAGTAAGTTGCACCCATGCGCCTTCTTCTCCCTCCGTCTTAACCAAGCGGAAATTAATTACCCCTTTGGAGGGCGGGAGCTCCTGGCCGTCAAGCTTGCCCTGGAGGAATGGCATCACTGTTTAGAGGGGGCTGAGACCCCTTTCTTGGTCTGGACAGATCACTGCAGGTTTAATCTAGGAACGTTAAGCCTGATGCACTTTCCAGGTTAAACTTCCCTGCTTACAAAGGAGATTCTACCTGCACACCCATACTTTCTCCTTCTGTTAACGTGCGTGTCCTAGTTCAACAGTTGTAACTAAAAAAATCGTTTTTTGGGTCATAAATTATATTAGCAACTCCATGAAACAACGTTTTCTCTATGCATAATACTTTTTAGTTTTTTCTCATTCAAACAACCCCATGCATTTTTAATACAAATTTCTAATGCCTTCATTTCCCATGCATTGTTTGATATCATGACATGTTTGCTACATGCTACTCCGTGCATTCTTTGTTTCTTACATGCATTTTTTTTTTTGTTCACTGTTGATAATTCTATTTTTTTTTTATCTATGCATACAATTTCATGCATTTTTACCTATTCCATGTATTTTTCCAGGGACAGGGACAGATTATTCTGTCAGGTAGCTGCAGACCTGGAAGTGTGTCCCATGAGCCCGGAAGACCTTGACATTGTTTTAGTTCCATGCATGCATACGGTTTCATACATTTTCTTGTTTCATAAAACTCTATGTGAAAAAACTTAAATATTTGTCTCATGCATGCAACTTCATGTATTTTAATTCTGTGCATACAGGTCTGTGCATTTCTTTTTTGTTTTATGCATGCAACCCCATGCAGTTTTTGTTGTATGCATGTAATTCCCTGCAATTCCCTGCATGCATAAAACAAAAAAGAAATGCACAAACCTGTATGCATTTTTTTTCTATGCATATAGTTGTGTGATTTTTTTGTTTTGTTTGTTTGTTTGTTTATTTGTTTGTTTAATGCATGCAACTCCATGCATAAAACTCCGTGCAATTTTTTTCTGGACGCATACAACTTTATTTTTTTATTCCTGTATATTTTCATTCTTAAAACCTCACGTTTTACTCAGACTATATATATTTATTCATTGAAGGAAAAATAAATACATATGAACTAATAATACACATGCAATTTTTTTTACCATTTTTGGATTTTCGATGTTGCGGCATTTTATGTTTTTGCAAAACGCTGCATGAGACAAATCTGTCCCGCGCAGTTCTACGATGTAAAGTTCTCTAAAGCAGGAGGAGCTGGGAGCTGGAAGTGGGCGTGCTGTGAAGGTTCTCCAGTGTTTACGGTCAGTCCCAAATCCATCATCAAATCTCCAAAATGGCTGCTGAGAAGGAAAGCGGAGTTGTTCATCTCTATGTTAACGGAAAGAAGGTAGAAACCGTTTATATGTTCAATGTAAAACTATAGATGTAAAACTGTAACTTTCCTCTCGAGCGCGCGCGTAAGAGCGCAAAGTCGCGAGCTTCGTGGCGTCTCCCTTTGATCTGTTTACGTTTTTCCCCCATGATAAACATGTAAAAAGTAAACAGCTTTATGAAATGTTTGCACGGTGACAGGTGACGGTGAAAGATGTGGATCCAGAGACCATGCTGCTCTCCTTCCTCCGAGAAAAACGTAGGATTGTGCTTTTATTTACTTTATTCTTTTATTGACTTTATTAGATTTGGCACGCAAAATTATTCGATCAGATGTTCTGTTCTCTCGTGCACTGCTCTTTATTCATGCACCTGCCACGTGACCTGGAGCAGTAGTGCAGAAGAGCGAAAACACAAAGCATGTAATGCACACATCATTTCTCCAAAAGCGTGTGCATGCTGAAAAATATGAACACGTTTAATTAAAGAACTGGTTTTGTGTACACGTATCAGTGACGTACCAGTGCTTAAAGCTCTGGGTTCCTGAACGGAAGGTCAAGGGTTAGGGTTAGTCATTCTTGGGGCCCCTGAGCAAGGCCCTTAAGGTTTGCTGTATCATGCTGTATCATCCCCAGCTCTGAATCCAGATCCATAACATGGCTGGAAAATGTGAAGAAAGAAGTTCATTGTGTTGTGAAGAACATGTGAAACGTATAAAACTCCATTTACACATTTTACCTTCACCTGAAACTACAAGTGATCAGATGTAGCAGAGCGATAGGTGAGAATTAATCAGACCGTGTATGGAGGTGAGCTTCAGTGACTTTGACCCAAACTAATCTACCTTATCTCCTGTACACACACACACACACACACACACACACACAGACACACACAGACACACACACACACACACACACAGTCACACAGTGAGAGAGTGGTTATGATTTATTTGACCTGCTGATCCATTCTCCAGTGTTCGCTTAAGTCAGTGCTAAAAATAACGTCTTTCTGGACAGAGGAGTGTGATCTTTTTTTTGGTGGTTTTCCTGTAACGTGTGTGTGTGTGTGTGTGTGTGTGTGTGTGTGTGTGTGTGTGTGTGTGTGTGTGTGTGTGTGTGTGCAGTGAGTCTAACAGGCACTAAGTATGGCTGTGGAGGTGGGGGATGTGGAGCCTGCACCGTCATGATGTCCACATACAACACTCAGACCAAGTCCATTCAGTATCCTCCTGTCTGTCCTCCTGTTTTTCCTCCTGACTGTCCTTCTGTCTGTCTGTATGTCTTTCTGTCTGTCCTCCTGTCTGTCTGTCTATCTGTCTGTCCTCCTGTCTGTCTATCTGTCTATCTGTCTGTCCTCCTGCTTGTCCATCTCTCTGTCTCCTTAAATGTTTTCTGATTTTGTCCTTGAGAATGTCCTTCTGTCTGTCTTTTTTCTGTCCTTATCTGTTCTCTGATTTTGTCTGTCCTCCTGTCCTTGTTCTGTCTGTCCTCTGTTCTCTGATCTTGTCCTCGAGTCTGTCTTCCTCTCTGTCCATCTGTGCGTCTACTATTCTCTGACTTTGTCCTTCTGTCTGTTTTTCTGTCTGTCCTCTGTTCTCTGAATTGTTTTCTGTCTGTCGTCCTGTGTGTTGTCCAGTCTGTCTCACTTCTCTGTTCTCTGTTTGTTTGTCCTGTTAGTTTGTCCTTCTGTCTTTATCTGTCCTCTGCTTTATGTCCAGTGATGATTCATTTCTTGATATTTTTTGTATGAAATGTTTGTTAGACAGTGGATGGTTTGCATGTATATGTTTGAGAGTGAAATAAATACACAATTGATAATGAAAGTGTTTGTGATATTGATTCTGCTGTTGATGATGAAGTGATTGATGGAGTCCAGGTTCCTTCACTGCTCAGTCATTTCTCTGTTAACGCCTGTCTGATGCCTTTATGCCAAGCACATGGAACAGCCGTGACCACGGTGGAGGGCATCGGGAACAGCGAGAGCAAACTACATCCTGTACAGGTAGCGCACACACACACACACACACACACACACACACACACACAGGTGTAGATACACATATTGTACACACATCACAAATACACTACTTTATATTAAACAAGATCAATATATCAGAAATATAACATTACATTTTGGTGTGTGTGTGTGTGTGTGTGTGTGTGTGTGTGTGTGTGTGTGTGTGTGTGTGTGTGTGTGTGCGTTTTTCAGGAGCGTATAGCGAAGGCAAACGGCTCTCAGTGTGGGTTTTGTACTCCAGGGATGGTGATGTCCATGTACACGCTGCTGAGGAACCATCCACAACCCAGCATGGAGGACATAACACAGGCCCTAGGAGGTAACACACACACATACATACACACACACACACAAACCTTTTAATATCATACAGTTTTATGACCCAGAGCACTTTTATCCTCAGGCTGAACTCTGATGTGTGTGTGATGTTTCGTAGGTAATTTATGCAGATGTACAGGATATCGGCCGATTATCGACGGCTATCGGACTTTCTGTGAGGTGTGTGACAAAACAACGGAACGATGTGACGATAATCATGATGTAGACAGACAGGAGGTTTATCAGCATTAAGACAGACATGAAGGAAGCGAGTATCGAAGGAAAAACAGAGATGAAGCATCAAGACAGGAGGACGACTTAGGAGAGACAGAGATAGGAGAAAGAGACCAATAAGACAGACAAGAGTTAGGAGAATAAAGAAGGACAGGGGGTAGGAGTATAAAGACAGACAGAAGGACAGACAGTATAAAGACAGACAGAAGGACAGACAGGGGGTAGGAGTGTAAAGACAGACAGAAGGACAGACAGGGGGTAGGAGTATAAAGACAGACAGAAGGACAGACAGTATAAAGACAGACAGAAGGACAGACAGGGGGTAGGAGTGTAAAGACAGACAGAAGGACAGGCAGTATAAAGACAGGCAGAAGGACAGACAGTATAAAGACAGGCAGAAGGACAGACAGTATAAAGACAGGCAGAAGGACAGACAGGGGGTAGGAGTGTAAAAACAGACAGAAGGACAAACAGGGGGTAGGAGTGTAAAAACAGACAGAAGGACAGACAGTATAAAGACAGGCAGAAGGACAGACAGTATAAAGACAGACAGAAGGACAGACAGGGGGTAGGAGTGTAAAGACAGACAGAAGGACAGGCAGTATAAAGACAGGCAGAAGGACAGACAGTATAAAGACAGACAGAAGGACAGACAGTATAAAGACAGGCAGAAGGACAAACAGGGGGTAGGAGTGTAAAAACAGACAGAAGGACAGACAGTATAAAGACAGGCAGAAGGACAGACAGTATAAAGACAGGCAGAAGGACAGACAGTATAAAGACAGGCAGAAGGACAGACAGGGGGTAGGAGTGTAAAGACAGACAGAAGGACAAACAGGGGGTAGGAGTGTAAAAACAGACAGAAGGACAGACAGTATAAAGACAGGCAGAAGGACAGACAGGGGGTAGGAGTGTAAAGACAGACAGAAGGACAGGCAGTATAAAGACAGGCAGAAGGACAGACAGTATAAAGACAGACAGAAGGACAGACAGTATAAAGACAGGCAGAAGGACAAACAGGGGGTAGGAGTGTAAAAACAGACAGAAGGACAGACAGTATAAAGACAGGCAGAAGGACAGACAGTATAAAGACAGGCAGAAGGACAGACAGTATAAAGACAGGCAGAAGGACAGACAGTATAAAGACAGGCAGAAGGACAGACAGGGGGTAGGAGTGTAAAGACAGACAGAAGGACAAACAGTATAAAGACAGGCAGAAGGACAGACAGGGGGTAGGAGTGTAAAGACAGACAGAAGGACAGACAGTATAAAGACAGGCAAAAGGACAGACAGTATAAAGACAGACAGAGGGACAGACAGTATAAAGACAGGCAAAAGGACAGACAGTATAAAGACAGACAGAAGGACAGACAGTATAAAGACAGGCAGAAGGACAGACAGTATAAAGACAGACAGAAGGACAGTCAGGGGGTAGGAGTGTAAAGACAGACAGAAGGACAGACAGGGGGTAGGAGTGTAAAGACAGACAGGAGGACAGACAGTATAAAGACAGGCAGAAGGACAGACAGTATAAAGACAGGCAGAAGGACAGACAGTATAAAGACAGGCAGAAGGACAGACAGTATAAAGACAGGCAGAAGGACAGACAGTATAAAGACAGGCAGAAGGACAGACAGAAGGACAGCTTCACTGGAATGACATTTGTGGAACAAAGGGAAAGTTTTCTGTCTTTACACAAAGACCTGAAATGTGTGAGGATAAAGTTCAAGCTCCAGTTCATCTGCACTGTTACTCATTAATGTATTTATAGTCAGAGATGAAACTCAGGTTATTGTCAGTCATGTGATCAGCGACTGCATCTGCCAGGAGGTTAATCCTTATCTCATGATGAAGTTTTGTAACTGGACTGAAACGATAAAGTGACCCAAAAGCAGTTTATTTTCCCTGAGAAGTGTCTCTCTCACACACACACACACACACACACACACACACACACACACACACACACACACACACACACACACACACACACACACACAAGGCTTCATTACTGTGTAATGTGTAATATTACTGTAATAACATCTTATAATAAAGATTGTGATTGTTTGTGTAGCGTGAACCCTGCTGTCAGGAGAACAGCGCCACCTGCTGTACCTCAAACACCAACATGCCTCCTGAGAAAGTAAGAACATCTCACGACCTTAATGTGGTATAAAATCTATTCAAAAATAATGTTGATATGACAGTTTTTCTCAGTTGCTTTGGAGCGTTTCTCAGAGCAGAAATGAAATTCTGGATTTGAAACTACTTGTTCCACCTCCACGTCATGTCGTCACTTGTGCACGAAACCATAAAAAGCTATTCGTAGCTGCTTAGAACAAATTGTATCTTCATTTGTTTGATTATGATGTTTCCTGCATGATCAGTTGTTTGTCATGTTGATCAAATGATATTATTCTGGTTCTCACCTGAACAGTCGTAACTCCCCAAACTCCATCGCATGGAAAATGTGTAAACCAGCTGTTGTCATCTGTCAGGCTTCTCCTCTGAACATGTGTATAATTATTAATTCTGGCACTCATGAAGGTGAGTGACCATCATCAGATCAAACAATGATCAACCAGTTCTCTAAAACAGGTCAAAGGTGAATCTCATGGACCTTCAATTGGCGACGGACAAAACACAGAATTATAATTTCTGAAAATGGATGAAGAACCAGGAAATGAACGAACACTAATATTATGAATGATTCATGAAAAACTCATGAAACTGTAATAATGTGTGTTTACAGCCGGAGCTGTTTAATAAAGAGGAGTTTCTTCCTCTGGACCCGACGCAGGACCTGATCTTCCCTCCCGAGCTCATAGTGAGGAACATGTTCAAGCTTACAGATTCATATCGAAACTTCTCAAAACAAATCATAATAAAATCAATAGATTTGTGGTTTCTTGTGTAGATGATGATCAGATCATTGTAACTATTTATTATCACACGTATTTGTGTGTATAGAGAATGGCCGAGAGCCAGAACCAGAGCACTCAGAGGTTTGAGGGGGAGAGGATCACCTGGATCTCCCCCATATCTCTCGGTGAGCTTCTCCAGCTGAAGTTTCAGTACCCAGAAGCTCCCATTGTGATGGGAAACACCAACATCGGTAAGGATTTAATGATGATGGTGATGATCTAAAACTGCATGAACATCGTGTCTGTTTACGTGGTTACGTTATCAAGGCCTCCTAATCAACTGCCGCTACTGTTTTCACGTAGAATCCATCAGTGGTTGTCGGTTTCCGTGGTTACCAGAGGTACCGACTGACTGGTTGATGTGATGGAAGTGTTTGATGTTTGTGGTGTATCATCTGATTTTCTTCTCAGGGTTGGATATCAAGTTTAGAGGTGTCGTGCATCCCATAATAATCTCAGCCAGACGCGTGAAGGACCTGTTTGAAGTCACGCAGAATCCTGAAGGTGTGTGTGTGTGTGTGTCTGCATGTGTGTGTGTGTGTGTGTTTGTCTGCATGTGTGTGTGTGTGTGTGTCTGCATGTGTGTGTGTGTGTGTGTGTGTGTGTGTGTGTGTGTGTGTGTGTGTGTGTGTGTGTGTGTGTGTGTGTGTGTGTGTGTGTGTGTGTGTGTGTGTGTGTGTGTGTGAGTGTGTGTGTGAAGCAGTATCATTACAAATAAACTGTACATTTCTTGTGTTTCTCAGTGTGTGTGTCTGTGTGTGTTTGTGTGTGTTTGTGTGTCTGCTTGTGTTTGTGTGTGTGTGTGTGTGTGTGTGTCTGTCTGTCTGTCTGTCCGCGTGCGTTTGTGTGTGTGCCTGTGTGTGTGTGTGTGTGTGAAATCAGGCTTTTCCTAGTATCATTACAGGGACACTGTGAATGTTTCACTTTGTGTGTGTGTGGTGTGTGTGTGTGTGTGTGTGTGTGTGTGTGTGTGTGTGTGTGTGTGTGTGTGTGTTACAGGTGTGTGTATCGGTGCTGGCTGTAGTTTATCCACAGTACGGTCCGTGTTGCAGAAGTGTGTGTGTTCTCTTCCTGCAGAACACACACAGACGTACACGGCCCTGCTGGAGCAACTGAAACATCTTGGAGGAGAGCAGATACGCAATGTTGCTGTTAGACTGAGACACATACACACACACACACACACACACCACACACACACAGTTATATAACAGTGGTACAGGTCATGTTTTATCTTTGTTTACATGTCATGTGTATATATACATGTGTGTGTGTGTGTGTGTGTGTGTGTGTGTGTGTGTGTGTGTGTGTGTGTGTGTGTGTGTGTAGACACTGGGAGGAAACATTGCCAGTGCATCTCCAAACTCTGATCTGAATCCTGTTCTGGCTGCAGGACGGAGCTCAGTGCTGCTGCTGTCTCACGGTTATTACATCACTCATTACATCACTCAGACAGACGGGTAGACTGATAGATGGATAGACAGATCACAAGTCTGGCAAGAAAAACAGATGAATGGACAGTCAAAACAATAAATCAAATGATAGACAGGGAGATGGACAGATAGACAGACATGTGGACACTCGGTAACAGAGCAACAAACTGATTAGATGAGCAGATGGGGAGATTTATAGAGAGACAGACAGACAGACTGGAATTTAGTGGCAGGAATAGATATGGGCTGCTACACTCAGACAGACAGAAAGACAGACAGACAAATATAAACATACACACAGACCGACATGCTGGTGTTAACGTGTGTGTGTGTGTGTGTGTGTGTGTGTGTGTGTGTGTGTGTGTGTGTGTGTGTGTGTGTGTTTGAGATCAGACGGAAGGCGTGAGGTTCCTCTGGATAAAGATTTCTTTGTGGGATTTGGGAAGACGCTTCTCCGACCGGATGAGATTGTGTTGTCTGTTTTTATTCCCGTTTCCAGACAGGTGAAGTTTCTAGACGTGTAAACATGAACCCCTGTATTTATGGTGTGTAGATATGAAGGTTGGTTGTGTGTTGATGTCGTCTCTGTCAGTGTGAGGTGGTGTGTGCGTTCCGTAACGCTCCCCGGAAAGACAACGCTCTGGCTACGGTGAGCGCCGGCATGCGGGTGTGGTTTCATCACGGCTCAGACCTGGTGAGGGACATAAGTGTGTATTATGGAGGAGTCGGAGCACACACACTCAGTGCAGAGAACGCGACACGGAACCTCGTCGGCAGGTAAACACACCTTATAATATTTGTGAGGAGTATTTTTACAGCAATTGTTTTATATTTAATAATTGTATGGATTTGATGTATATATTTGTATGTATTTTAGGGGTATAAGATTACGCTAAATTTACAGTTCGGTATGTACCTCGGGTTTCAAGTCACGGTTCGGTTTCTTTATAGCTGCTTCGTGTGTATCTTTAATGTATCGCATCGTCGGCTACGCATCGAGATACAAATAATACACCATAATTACTTTAAAACGTTTACAAGAATATTTTGTCTTCATGAAAAGTATTAATTTAAGGTACATTTAAAAAACAGATACAAACGTGCCATGAAGTTGCGATTCCTCACGTGTTACCTCATGACAATTATTTAGAAATGAGTTTATTAGAGGGACAGCGCATGTAGGATGTTTTGGAGACAAGGTGAGGGAGGTGAGATTGAGATGGTTTGGACATGTGCAGAGGAGGAACATGGGGTATATCAGTAGGAGAATGCTGAGGATGGAGACACCAGGAAGAGAGGAAAAGAGGAAGAGCAAGGAGGAGGTTTATGGATGTGGTGAGGGAAGAGGTAGATGCAGGTAGATGGTGTGAAAGAGGCAGATGTAGAGGACAGGGGGGTGTGGAGACGGATGATCTGCTGTGGAGACTCCTAATGGGAGCAGCTAAAAGAAGAAGAAGAAGACCTCATGACAATCATGCGATTAATCACAGTTCAATATTTAAATCGATTGACATTCAGTATATACAAAATATTTCCGCAGGTCGTGGGATGAGGCGACGTTAAATGACGCGTACGTGGCACTGCTCGATGATGTAACGCTTGGGGGCTCGGCTCCAAGGGATAAGCTGGTGTTCCGCAGGTCTTTGTCCCTCAGCATGTTCTTTAGGTTCTACCTCCA
>JBCEWE010000184.1:50000-65000 GCA_039877035.1 Silurus lanzhouensis | reverse complement strand
TACCGGATCTGAAATAAGAAGGTGTAGGAACCCTGTATCTCACACTGGACTGTATTCTCCCTCTGTCCTATTTACGTCTTTCCTCACATCTGGACATCCTGCTGAATGTTTCCTATAATTTGCATTACGTACCCGTGTATCTTGTAATTTAGACGTATATGAGGTGAAATTGGCGCGTGACGTGTAAATAGATAATAAACGTCATTCTGGATCCTCGACTCAGTTCTCGTTTCTACACGACCGAACAAACACACCTGACTTTCTGTGTTTCTCGTCTCCAGATTTCAGACGCAGGACAAGGAGCATCTCAGCCATCGGCTCTGCAGCTGCCTTGACCTTCATTCACCTTTTTATCAATTTATCACATCATCATCCGGAAATAATCACAGCTGCAGCAGGAAATACATTCCGATTGAAGCAACAGAATAATGAATCGATTTTTTGCATCTATTAATGTGTAACTTTATATTATATGCACACAATCACATTAACCTTCGATGTTCTGAGTCTGAGACTGCAGTGTGTGAGGAGTTTGTGAGCTGTGTGAGGTGTGTGAGCTGTGTGAGGAGTGTACGTGGTGTGTGTGAGCTGTGTAAAGAGTGTGTGAGAAGTGTATGAGGTGTGTGAGGTGTGTATGAGGTGTGTGTGAGGAGTGTATGAGGTGTGTGTAAGCTGTGTCACGTGTGTATGAGGTGTGTGAGAAGTGTATGAGGTGTGTGAGGAGTGTATGAGGTGTGTGTGAGCTGTCAGGTGTGTATGAGGTGTGTGAGAAGTGTATGCGGTGTGTGAGGTGTGTGAAGTGTGTGAGGAGTGTATGAGGTGCGTGAGAGGAGTGTATAAGGTGTGTGTGAGGTGTGAGGAGTGTATGAGGTGTGTGTGAGCTGTGTGAGGAGTGTATGAGGTGTGTGTGAGAAGTGTATGAGGTGTGTGAGAGGAGTGTATGAGGTGTATGTGAGGTGTGTATGAGGTGTGTGTAAGCTGTGTGAGGAGTGTATGAGGTGTGTGTGAAGAGTGTATGAGGTGTGTGAGGAGTGTATGAGGTGTGTGTGAAGAGTGTATGAGGTGTGTGAGGAGTGTATGAGGTGTGTGTGAAGAGTGTATGAGGTGTGTGAGAAGTGTATGAGGTGTGTGTGAGGAGTGTATAAGGTGTGTGAGGAGTGTATAAGGTGTGTGTGTGAGGCGTGTATAAGGTGTGGATGAGGTGTGTGAGGAGTGTATGAGGTGTGAGAGGAGTGTATGAGGTGTGTGATGAGTGTATGAGGTGTGTGAGGAGTGTATGAGGTGTAAGAGGAGTGTATGAGGTGTGTGAGGAGTGTGTGAGGAGTGTATGAGGTGTGAGGAGTGTATGAGGTGTGTGTGAGGTGTGTGAGGAGTGTATGAGGTGTGTGAGGAGTTTATGAGGTGTGAGAGGAGTGTATGAGGTGTGAGAGGAGTGTATGAGGTGTGTGAGGAGTGTATGAGGTGTGTGTGAGGAGTGTATGAGGAGTGTGAGGTGTGTGTGAGGAGTGTGAGGAGTAATTGAGGTGTGTGAGGAGTGTATGAGGTGTGAGGAGTGTATGAGGTGTGTGTGAGGAGTGTATGAGGTGTGTGTGAGGAGTGTGTGAGGAGTGTATAAGGTGTGTGAGGAGAGTATGAGGTGGTTGAGGAGTGTATGAGGTGTGTGAGGAGAGTATGAGGTGTGTGAGGAGTGTATGAGGTGTGTGAGGAGAGTATGAGGTGTGTGAGGAGAGTATGAGGTGTGTGAGGAGTGTATGAGGTGTGTGAGGAGTGTATGAGGTGTGTGAGGAGTGTATGAGGTGTGTGAGGAGTGTATGAGGTGTGTGAGGAGTGTATGAGGTGTGTGAGGAGAGTATGAGGTGTGTGAGGAGTGTATGAGGTGTGTGTGTGAGGAGTGTATGAGGTGTGTGAGGAGTGTGTGAGGAGTGTATGAGGTGTGTGAGGAGAGTATGAGGTGTGTGAGGAGTGTATGAGGTGTGTGAGGAGTGTGTGAGGAGAGTATGAGGTGTGTGAGGAGTGTATGAGGTGTGTGTGAGGAGTGTATGAGGTGTGTGTGAGGAGTGTGAGGAGAGTATGAGGTGTGTGAGGAGAGTATGAGGTGTGTGTGAGGAGTGTATGAGGTGTGTGAGGAGTGTATGAGGTGTGTGAGGAGAGTATGAGGTGTGTGTGAGGAGTGTATGAGGTGTGTGAGGAGTGTATGAGGTGTGTGTGAGGAGTGTATGAGGTGTGTGAGGAGTGTATGAGGTGTGTGTGAGGTGTGTGAGGAGTGTATGAGGTGTGTGAGGAGTGTATGAGGTGTGTGTGAGGAGTGTGTGAGGTGTGTGTGAGGAGTGTATGAGGTGTGTGAGGAGAGTATGAGGTGTGTGAGGAGAGTATGAGGTGTGTGAGGTGTGTGTGAGGAGTGTATGAGGTGTGTGAGGAGTGTATGAGGTGTGTGAGGAGTGTATGAGGTGTGTGTGAGGAGAGTATGAGGTGTGTGTGAGGAGTGTATGAGGTGTGTGTGAGGAGTGTATGAGGTGTGTGAGGAGAGTATAAGGTGTGTAAAGAGAGTATGAGGTGTGTGAGGAGTGTATGAGGTGTGTGAGGAGTGTATGAGGTGTGTGTGAGGAGTGTATGAGGTGTGTGAGGAGAGTATGAGGTGTGTGAGGTGTGTGTGAGGAGTGTATGAGGTGTGTGAGGAGTGTATGAGGTGTGTGAGGAGTGTATGAGGTGTGTGAGGAGAGTATGAGGTGTGTGAGGAGTGTATGAGGTGTGTGTGAGGAGTGTATGAGGTGTGTGAGGAGAGTATGAGGTGTGTGAGGAGTGTATGAGGTGTGTGAGGAGAGTATGAGGTGTGTGAGGAGAGTATGAGGTGTGTGAGGAGTGTATGAGGTGTGTGTGAGGAGTGTATGAGGTGTGTGAGGAGAGTATGAGGTGTGTGAGGTGTGTATGAGGTGTGTGAGGAGTGTATGAGGTGTGTGAGGAGAGTATGAGGTGTGTGAGGGGAGTATGAGGTGTGTGAGGAGAGTATGAGGTGTGTGAGGAGAGTATGAGGTGTGTGAGGAGTGTATGAGGTGTGTGAGGAGAGTATGAGGTGTGTGAGGAGAGTATGAGGTGTGTGAGGAGTGTATGAGGTGTGTGAGGAGAGTATGAGGTGTGTGAGGTGTGTATGAGGTGTGTGAGGAGTGTATGAGGTGTGTGAGGAGTGTATGAGGTGTGTGAGGAGAGTATGAGGTGTGTGAGGAGAGTATGAGGTGTGTGAGGTGTGTATGAGGTGTGTGAGGAGAGTATGAGGTGTGTGAGGAGAGTATGAGGTGTGTGAGGAGTGTATGAGGTGTGTGAGGAGAGTATGAGGTGTGTGAGGTGTGTATGAGGTGTGTGAGGAGTGTATGAGGTGTGTGAGGAGAGTATGAGGTGTGTGAGGAGTGTATGAGGTGTGTGAGGAGAGTATGAGGTGTGTGAGGAGAGTATGAGGTGTGTGAGGAGTGTATGAGGTGTGTGAGGAGTGTATGAGGTGTGTGAGGAGAGTATGAGGTGTGTGAGGAGTGTATGAGGTGTGTGAGGAGTGTATGAGGTGTGTGAGGAGTGTATGAGGTGTGTGAGGAGTGTATGAGGTGTGTGAGGAGAGTATGAGGTGTGTGAGGAGAGTATGAGGTGTGTGAGGAGTGTATGAGGTGTGTGAGGTGTGTATGAGGTGTGTGAGGAGTGTATGAGGTGTGTGAGGAGTGTATGAGGTGTGTGAGGAGTGTATGAGGTGTGTGAGGAGAGTATGAGGTGTGTGAGGAGAGTATGAGGTGTGTGTGACAGATGATTCTCTGGTCATTTACACACAAATATTAATTGTGCCATTATGTTGATTTTTTGTGATTATACGTCGGTGCAAAAACACATTTATATGTACATTTAAATAAAACTTGCAAAATGTGACTAATTAAATATGCAAGTATAATCATGTAATATGATCAGGTCTGTTTTGGGAAAGACAGATGGATTTAATCAGTCTATCAGTTATCCTAGTTTTCTTTAAAAGAACTGACATTTTGGCTTCAGAAGTTTATAATTGTTATAAATAAAGCTGTCAGTATGTTTCTGTGCCCAAAATAAACTATATAAGCTTTTATTGAAAATGTATTTCATTTCTTTTTCTCTTCTGGGTGGTGAATGGAGGCTTCTTTACTAAAAGACACAGTCAGTGTGTTATATTAGTTGTAATTAGAATGGCTTCTATGTTCTTGGTGTGTATTGAAGTGAATAAACGTGATGATGATTTAATAAGATCTGATATATTTATAAGATATAAATGTGGAATAAACAGTGCAGAGTTACAGCTCAGACTCCATTACTGAGAGACTTTTACCTCACAGGCCTGATTATAATGGAATAGTCGAAAGCGTTTGATTAAAGGGGAGACCTTTTTTGTGTGTGTGTGCGTTTTATTTTTATTTTTAATACGAAGAACAATTTTTTGTATAATTCAATCTGGTATTAGAATCTAGTTTTACATTGTAATAAAATGGCATTTTCAGTCGTAGTTATTTTATATGACTGATTAAAACACAAGTTATACCCTGCACCCGGTCTCCCCTTTGCCGCTTACACATGGACGGGTCCCCGGTTTTTAATGACGTCCGCGCGTGCGCAGTGAGCTCTCGGTTTGTCGGAGGGGATTTCGTTGGAAGGGTTCGGGACTGTAGTGCGGTGACTCTTCTCGGTTCTGTTTTGTGCTGCTCGGTTCTGTTCTGTTCTGTTCAGCTGTGTGGTTCTAAGACCGTTTTATTAGATTTTATTTCGGTGAGTTTCACGCTGTAACACAAAGGCGCTGTCCGACAGATTTAGGTGAGATCACGGCACGTTCGGTCTATAAAATGGCGGATATATTTTTGTATTATGGCTGACTGGGGGAAAGGCGTTCGCCTGCCTGATGCTACAGTGTCGGGGATGAAAATAAAATACCCGGATTATTTTTTTATCAGCTGTGATAACTCGTATTAGTGACTTAGTGATCGTGTAGTTTAAGTGTGAACATCGAGGTCATCGGTGTGTGTTGCGCGCTCCCGAGGGCTCTGTATCCCTCCGCCGGGTGTAGGCCTCAGCATTGTTACAACGCGTCCAAACCAGGGGGACGCTACTGCGCATGCGCTCCAGAGGACACGCTGTGGCGGTTTTCTTACCAATAACAAATTCGCTCACGTTCCGCGTGTCGCATCTTTAAAAAAATGTCATCCAAAATTGTTTTTTTTTTAGTTTAAATGTAAACATTTCGTTCCTGCTTAGTTACATTTTATTAGCGGAGAAATGTAGCAAAATAGATCTTTTTTTCCCCCAAGCCAGCGTTTCATTCGCGGAAGTGAATGGTCACGTGACCAGGCCTCTCTTCAAAATGTCTTCTTTTTTTTGTGTGGTTTTTATTTAATTATACATTCCTCAAGCAACAATATTCAGCGATGTGTATGTTTTTAGATGCAATGAATATAAACATGTATAAGATCAGGAACTCTGCTGTATTATTCATGATTCTAAAGATGATTCACTCTGAGATCAGTCTGATTCCCCCCCCCCCCCCTCCCCTCTCTCCTCTCTCTCTCTCTCTCTCTCTCTCTCTCTCTCTCCTCACCAGGTGTCTTTTATGAATAATCAAAAGCAGCAAAAGCCAACGCTAACCGGCCAGCGTTTTAAAACACGGAAAAGAGGTGAGCGGCCTGTTTCTGCTGGTCGAGTAGACTTCAGTGTGTGTGTGTGTGTGCGCTCATTATCGTCCTCTCCCTCGACAGATGAAAAGGAGAGATTTGACCCTACTCAGTTTCAAGAAAGTATCGTGCAAGGCTTGAACCAAACTGGCACTGATTTGGACGCAGTCGCGAAGTTCCTCGATGCCTCTGGCGCTAAGCTCGACTATCGCCGGTATGCAGAGACGCTCTTCGACATCCTGGTGGCCGGTGGAATGCTGGGTGAGCGGAGCGTCCCCCCGGGAGCACTCACCACACACACACACACACTTTACTCATCACAAGTCCAGTTACCCTTTTAAATCTGGTTCTCTCTCTCTCTCTCTCTCTCTCTCTCTCTCTCTCTCTCTCTCTCTCTCTCTCTACCCCCACCCCCCCCTAGCCCCGGGTGGGACCCTCTCTGACGACATGACCCGTACTGAGTACTGTCTCTTCACAGCAAATGAAGACCTGGAGACAATGCAAGCTTATGCTCAGGTTATTACACATCATAATTAATGCTTCTACAGTAACTGCTGTTTCAGGAAGTCAGATGTTTTATTGGTGCCTGTAAAGAGAAACGTTCTGTAAACACTTCACTCTTTAATTCTACAGGTTTTTAGTTGTGGTTCTGATTCTGTTCATTAGAAACCGCCCTTTATCGTGTGATAAACATGGTTCTGTGTATCACGACGTTGTGCTGAGAGAAAGTGTTGCAGCAGATACTTGCTACAGAACATGTTGTACTTCCTCAGAATGATCTGATCTGCGTGTCCCATCGCTTGGTGCTGTAATTCAGTGTGTGTGTGTGTGTGTGTGTGTAGGTTTTTAACAAGCTGATCAGGCGGTACAAGTACCTGGAGAAAGGTTTCGAAGAGGAGATCAAGAAGGTGAGAGGAACTGTGTCTCCTGTGTTCATGGAGAGCTTCAGGTGTATCAGACCTGTAACTGTACTGGTTCTGTAGAAGCAGGAGATGTTCCTGGTGTTCAGGGCTGCTGAAATCTGCTTCCTGTGTGTGACGGACTAACTCTTATTTTATTTATTTTCTGAATCCTGTAGCTGTTGCTGTTTTTAAAAGGCTTCACAGAATCTGAGCGTAACAAGTTGGCCATGCTGACGGGCATCCTGCTGGCCAACGGGAACATCTCCGCGTCCATCCTGAACAGCCTCTTCAACGAGAACCTGGTGAAAGAAGGTGAACTAAGTGTGTGTGTAGTCAATGTGTTGGGGGGGGTTCAGCTGTTTTACTGACCATCAGGGGAAGTTGACATGAATGTTCTCTTTGTGCTGGTCTGCACTGCTCTTCTAGCTCAGGGGTGTGGATTGTGTTTCAGTAGGACTGGTTACTGCACGTTAATAAGCAGTGTGGTGGGCTGCTTATTGCTCCCCCACATGTCTTCATCCATGGGTTAAAGTTCTCCTGGTCAGCAGAGGGTGTAACTCGTTGTGAGCATGAACATGGAAATCACATGCTGTTTGGTGTTCCAGGTGTTTCTGCTGCCTTCGCCGTCAAACTGTTTAAATCCTGGATCAACGAGAAGGACATCAACTCTGTCGCCGGCAGTCTGCGTAAAGTCGGCATGGACAACAGGCTCATGGTAAAACATCTGCGCACACTTCATACATGCTCTTAACCATGTGGAATATTCAGGTTTTACTCAGGAACCAGGTATCTTCTGTCAATGTGCTGTAGCACCTGACTTTACTCACACCCTTCCACACAATCTGGTGGAACATCTTCTCAGCAGAGTGGAGCTCATTATAAGAGCAAATGGAGACTTTCAGATTCTCACAGATCTGAAAGTCTCCACAGACTTTTGGTTCCATGTGCTATTGTGTGGTGGTGGTGCTTTTGCACGCAGCTGGTGCAGAAACGATCCGCTCGTGTGTGTGTGTGTGTGTGTGTGTGTGTGTGTGTGTGAACATCTTGATTTGATTTTAACGTCATTAGACGTGAGTTTTTAGTGCAATAAATACGCTGGTGTGACTAAAACGTGTCGAGTAACGTGTGGGTTCTGAGACGTGGCTGATCTGGGGTTAGTGGTTTCATCCATAATGCTCGGGGGAAAAGTCCAGGCTTCAGAACGTGACCCTCACAGATGTTCAGGTGATGTGCTGGTGCTTGTGTTGGGATTTGAGTCTGGAACGGTGTTGATTGTGGTTTGATGTTCATCAGGAACTCTTTCCGGCTAACAAGCGGAGCTGCGAGCACTTCTCCAAATACTTCACGGATGCCGGGCTGAAGGAGCTCTCGGATTTCGCCCGCAATCAGCAGTCCATCGGCGCACGCAAAGAGCTGCAGAAAGAGCTGCAGGAGCAGATGGCTCGTGGAGAGACCCTCAAAGACGTGAGTGAACTAATCATGCTCTCTCTGTGAGCCGTCTCCTCGTGCCGCGTTAACGCGCTGCGTTTCTCTGCAGATGAGCGGATACGTGCGTGAGGAGATGAAGAAGACCAGCATCTCCGAGCAGACCATGATCGGCATCGTATGGACGAGTGTAATGAGCTCCGTGGAGTGGAACAAGAAAGAGGAGCTCGTCACGGAGCAAGCCATCAAACACTTGAAGGTATGAGGCGGCTCTTATGGTGTCCATGCTCGTCGTTTCCATGGTGACGTGTGATTGAGCTCCTCCTTGTGCTCTGTTGCAGCAATACAGCCCACTGCTGAAAGCGTTCACGACACAGGGCCTGTCTGAACTCACTCTGCTCCTGAAGATCCAGGAGTACTGCTACGACAACATCCACTTCATGAAGGCCTTCCAGAAGATTGTGGTGCTTCTCTACAAAGGTTTGTGTTTGTCAACACTTTGTAAGTTGTTTGGAATAGACCTTCAGCTTTGATGGTGATGGTGGTGTGTGTGTGTGTGTGTGTGTGTGTGTGTGTGTGTAGCGGACGTTCTGAGCGAGGAAGCCATTCTGAAGTGGTACACCGATGGGCACTTGACCAAAGGCAAGAGTGTCTTCCTGGAGCAGATGAAGAAGTTTGTGGAGTGGCTGAAGAACGCAGAGGAAGGTAAAGAATCTCACATGGCTCTTCACCATGGAGTCCTACAGGAAGTGTCTGTATTTGTTGGTTTGGTCCAGAAGAAAATTCATCTGCTGTTCTCTAATTATAAACGTGTGTTTCAGAGTCTGAATCTGATGAGGAGGAAGCAGACTGACGCCTCAGCCACTGCCCAAGTCCCTGAATGATTGTTACAGAAAGAGAGAGCTTGTCTTTCAAAGTTTTACTTAACCCCCCCCACCCCCTTTACACTTCACTTTTTTTTCACCTTTATTTCCCTTCTTCAACCCTAACACTTTAGATGTTTAAGGGCTTTGTAATGGTTCATTTTAAGATTTGTTTTTGTATCTGATCTCAAGGTTTACACTTTAAGCACTGATGTGCATCAGCAAACCAGAAATTATTTTTTCAGGAATTTGACGAGTTCAACGTGATCACGCTCAAATTAACATTCCTCTTTTTTTTTTTTTTTTTCTTTTTTTTTTGCTTAAAATATTGTGGCTGAAAAGCACGAGTTAGAATCTCGCACTCCCATCATGACTGAGTAAACAGACGAGGCGGTTGAAGCCCTGCCCCTCCATAGAAACATCACTAGCATCATAGTTTTCCCTTCCAGTGGGAGATGAATGACGTCTGACTCCATGTTTGATTTCTCATTTCTTTAATCCTGTTTTTTTTTTTTTTTTTAATAAATAAAAAAGAGAAATTATCAAGTGCCTCCTAAATTGTCTGGGTTTTTTTTTTTTTCTTAACCTGCTTTGGGCTTTTGTTTAATTTATCATTTATGTTCAGACTGTTGTCCAAAACCAACTAGACTCCAGAGGTGATGAAATAATCCCCACCTTCTGACCAATCACAGCCCAGCGTTTACTTCTCAATCCTCTCCCCATGGTATTAATGCTGGTGCACTTCCTAAACTGGCCACTAACTGGCGCCATAATCTAATTTCTAATTACCCTCTTTGTTTTGCTTCCTAATACATGAACTAATCTAAAGTACAGAAAATAAAACGATGCCTGACCTTTTGGATTCTGCACTAAGAAGCATCCTGGTGACTTTATGCTCCTAATTTCAGTGCAAAGTTTAAAAAGTTGTGGTTCTCCCATAAATGTGTTCTGGTTCAGAATTTGTACACGCAGGATCTCGTCTCAGATGATTGAGATCATCGCTCATGATGTACAGACAAAATTATTTTATTGTACAAAAAAAAAATACACAATCGTTTAGTAGCAGCTTTCTGACGCTCGTGTGCAAAGGATAAGTTCAAGTATGTTGGGGTTTAAACCCGCTCCCTGCTGAGCTCATTAGAGGTAGGCCAACACACACACACACACACACACACATTTCTATACAGTGTGCAAACTGCTCATTTGTGTGTCTAATGCAAAAAACAAAAAGAGAAAATGGGGTGTGATTACATCATAAACCAAGCGGCTGTGAGATGAGGCATGACTGTAGGGTTTAGAAAGTTGATAGAAATTCCCTTTTAAGGTGAAAAATGAATTCGCTTTAAATGTTTTGAACCTCTTTGGAACAGTTCTCGGTGTCAAACCGGTCGCTTTTCTGTTCCACGTGCGAAAGTTCACGTGGAACAGAAACAGAAACAAGTTGACCTGTTGCCTGGGTGTAAAAGTGTCCAATATGGCAACCCTAATCACCATAGCCTACTGACAGCAACCACTGCAGCAGACACAGGTTTGGGTTACTGTCATGTGACACATGAGGGACACACACACATACACATACACACACGTGGTGGTGTTTTTTAAGGAGCGGCTCATCCAGGCTTCTGAAATAACCTACTGCCAGGTGCTGCTTTTACACACACAGCTCCAGTTACATTCACCAAGAAACACAAGGGCAAACACACACACACACACACGTTTGTAAACGTGGGGGGGTGGGGGGGTGAGTGCATCTTATCAGGTGTTTGTTTGTTTTTTTTCCTTCTTCTTCCTGTCCTCGTTTTCAGAAATAAAATATACAAGTTTCTTGTAGTTCTGTCCGTTATGAGGTGAAGAGAAAGTCTTTACATGTAAACATGGAGCTGCTGGAGCAGGACAAGGGCTTTCACACACCTGCATTATCTCCGGCTCGCATCTGCAACACACACACACACACTCTTTAGTGTACATAAAGATCAGATTTTTTTAAACATTTCTCTGTTATACTTCATTGAAAACCCCCTAAGAAAGCTGTCGTGTTCAGGCCATGGACAGCTGTAATGCAGTTTCCACCCCTGCAGGCCACAATCTTCTACAAATCTGTGTGTGAAAGCAGGTTCAATCACTGTGCGAGTGTAAAGAGTTATTTGCCTTAAAACAGGTCAATTGTGGTGCTCCTCACGGCACGCTCTCAGGCCCGCTGTTGTTTTTCCTCATATCGGATATTTAAGACACATTATTCTAACGCTTGGCATTAATTTTCACTGCTGTGCTGATGGTGCTCAGTTATAAATATCTGCTAGACCAGATCACTGGGTTAGCAGGTTGTATTAGTGAGACTCTCTCTCTCTCTCTCTCTCTCTCTCTCTCTCTCTCTCTCTCTCTCACTGCCTAAACACAGTCATCAGTCAGAAAACTCATATAACCCATAACATGTGGAATGTTGCCAAGATAACAGGAACATACTGTCCATAAGCCATACAGAGACGTTAGTTTAGACGCTTCTAGTAACTTCTAGATTACGTTACTCAACACCGCTGAGGATGGATCACGTCAATCGCCAAAAACACCAGCTAAAACAAAATGCAGAAGATGGACTACATCAGGTCTATAAGCTCCTCCTCCTGCCTCTCTGAAACCTGGTTAGTTCATCCTGGGATTCACAAGGTCCTAATCTTGCCCTCTAGTCTGCTCAGGTGGCTTTACTTTTTAGTAAGTTCCTCCTTCTTCTATCCTGATGCCAACCAGCTCCTGGTGGGTACAAACCTCAGCTTTCTACTTTCTAAATCCCTGAAACTCCTCCAACAACCAGAGGTTACTTCTCAATCGTCTTCTCCTCTATAGTTCATCCTACAGCCCCAAGCTCCTGAACTGTCCATCCTGACACTCACAAGATCTTACTTCCATTCTAAGACCTCCAAGTTCCTACACCTTCTATCTTCATGCCACATTCCCATATACTGCTACTGAAACTAGCTTTAAATAAATCCAGAGCAAAGGAGCAACACAACTAATCCAGAGTGTGTGTGTGTGTGTGTGTGTGTGTGTGTGTGTGTGTGTGTGTGTGTGAACTGTGACTTTGCTCTAACACACCTGACTCCACACATCAGCTCTCAGGACAGGTGTGTTAGAGCTGCGGAGAAACACGAAACTCTGTGAGGCCACAAATCAGACACGAGAACAGATTTACTACACAACCTGGCAAACTGTACACAACACACACACACACACACACACACACACACACACACACACACACACACACACACAGAAACAGTTTAAAATGGGAGATTAGTGAGGATACATCATGTCTCACACACACACACACACACACACCTGCTAAACTCTAAAGGATGTTACACAACACAACCTCCAATCCCTTCACATACACACACCTTTGTCCTGACCGGAAGTGACTAACAGCACCTCCTCACACACTCACCATTCTCCTCTGATTTCCCAGGCAGAAGGTACAGATGGGTCTGAGCGCGCTCCCGCCTCCGCCTCCGTGCACGAGGGCCTCTCGGTGTCGCGTGCACGGCGGTCCGTCTCCTCCGCTGTCGGCGAGGAGCAGCACGTTGGCGAGGTGCGCGATGTAGCTGGAGGCGAGGCGCAGGGTCTCGATCTTGGACAGCTTGCGGTCTGCGGGTTCTGTGGGTATGAGGGTGCGCAGGGCGCTGAACGCCGTGTTAACGCTGTGAGTGCGGTCCCGCTCGCGCGCGTTCGCCGCCTGCCGCTGCTTGCTCACCCCGACCAGCCTGAGCCTGGGACCTCCGGGACCTCCTCCGGGACCACCGCCGCGCCCGGGCACCGAGAGGGAGACGGAACGCGCGCGGCCGCCCGCTCCCTCCGCGCCCTCCGCCCACTTCTCCGACGAGCTCTCGCTGCCGCTGTCCGGTTCCGAGGGGTCCGAAAGGGGCTCGCGCGCCCGCAGAATCGCGCGCTCGTGCTCGGCGGATTTCATGGCGCACACAGACGGAGAGCTGCTCGTGCCCGCGCTGCACGGCTGGAGCTCGTGGCTCCCCATAACACCACTGCCGTCGCCGCGGACGCTCGTGCCGCTTTAATGCGCGGTGAAAATAGCACGCGGATCTGGTGCCGCGTCGCTCGCGCGTAACATAGCTGGCATAACGAATCCTTTTCTGGGACTCTGGACGCCACCACGCGGGACAGGTGGAGCCCAGGAGAGAGGTGTGTGCGTGTGTGTGTGTGTGTGTGTGTGTGTGTATTTATAAACACAAGCACATGCGTAATTGCATAATTACAATTAATATTTATTTTGAGTCTTTCTCTTTTAATGTCTTTATAAACGCGTAACTTTCTATACTCAAACGAATCGAATGTTTTCAAAGCTCCCACGTGCACGTGTCTTGTGACGTCATTGCCCAGCGCGTTGTTGTGGTCGTTTCTCCTCCTCGCGACTCTCGGACCGGTGAGTTTCTAAGCGCTTTAAACTGTTCAGTAATGAATGGATGAAGCAGCAGGCAGCGACAGTTCACTCATAAAGATCAACTAAGAGCACAAAAGGTTTTATTCGGTGAAAAACACAGCGATATTAATAGAAGGCGGTCGTTTGGGGGCGGGATTTGAAGAAGAATACGCTAATTTATGCTAATTTATGCTGATGTATGTAAATAGATGTTAATTGGATCGCTTTATATCAGTGGAATTTCGGAAGCACTTTCAGCCTCATGTGTACTACAGATGTTTTGGAAATACAGCATCAGCACTCATCTTCATCAATAAAGTTGATCAGTCACACCATGAAGTTCTGGGAAAGAGTAGTGGAAGCCAGGCTGAGAGAAGAGGTGACCATCTGTGAGCAACAGTATGGTTTCATGCTGAGGAAGAGCACCCCAGATGCATTATTTGCTTTGAGAATGTTGATGGAGAAGTATAGAGAAGGTCAGAAGGAGCTGCATTGTGTGTTTGTGGATTTAGAGAAAGCGTACGACAGGGTGGAGAGAGGAGTTGTGGTATTGTATGAGGACGTCTGGTGTGTCAGAGAAGTATGTGAGGGTGGTGCAGGACATGTATGAGGACAATGTGACAGCAGTGAAGTGTGCAGTAGGAACGACAGACTGGTTCAAGGTGAAGGTTGGACTGCATCAAGGATCGGCTCTGAGCCCTCTTCTGTTTGCAGTGGTGATGGACAGGTTGACAGACGAGGTCAGACAGGAGTCTCTGTGGACTATGATGTTTGTGGATGATATTGTGATTTGTGGTGAGAGTAGGGAGCAGGAGGAGAAGATCCTGGAGAGGTGGAGGTACACGCTGGAGAGAAGGGGAATGAAAGTCAGAAGGAGTAAGACAGAGTACATGTGTGTGAATGAAAGGGAGGGCAGTGGAGGGGTGCAGTTGCAGGGAGAAGAGGTGGAGAAGGTGGAGGAGTTCAGGTACCTGGGGTCAACAGTGCAAAGTAATGAAGAGTGTGTTAGAGAAGTGAAGAAAAGAGTGCAGGCAGGGTGGAGTGGGTGGAGAAGAGTGATAGCAGGAGTGATTTGTGATAGAAGAGTATCTGTGAGAGTGAAAGGGAAAGTTTATAGGACTGTGGTGAGACCTGAGATGATGTATGGATTAGAGACAGTGGCATTGAGTAAAAGACAGGAGGTGGAGCTGGAGGCAGCAGAGCTGAAGATGTTGAGATGTTCGTTGGGAGTGATGACGATGGACAGGATTAGAAATGAGTTTATTAGAAGGACAGCGCATGTAGGACATTTTGGAGACAAGGTGAGGGAGGTGAGATTGAGATGGTTTGGACATGTGCAGAGGAGGGACATGGGGTATATCAGTAGGAGAATGCTGAGGATGGAGACACCAGGTAGAAGGAAAAGAGGAAGACCAAGTGGAGGTCAACCGGCTGTTTAGCTCAGTTGGGTAGATTGTGGTACTAATAAGGTGAAGGTCGCGGGTTTAATCGGTCGCATCGTTCATCAGTGTCTGAAGGAGCGATACAGAAGGTTTTTTTCTCCCTGATGTTATTAGACTTTACAATCAGAGCTGCTCCCAGTGAACCAGTCACCATCATACACACAACACTGATATTACTGTTTCTCCCTGTGCACTGTTTCCTGTGTGCATTTTGTTGAAAGTGTAACTATTTTACTTTTAAACTCTGTGATGTATATATTTGTACTGTGTCTCCACTTT
>JBCEWE010000184.1:30000-45000 GCA_039877035.1 Silurus lanzhouensis | reverse complement strand
ACACCTCATGACTCAGAGACCATGATGATACTCACTACACCACCTCAGGACAGGAAACACACCTGGTTATTAGACTTTTGTCTTTAACAGAGGCAGAGGCTGATTGCAGGAAGAAATGGGAAGCAGGTTGCCGAGATGATGTGAATCTAATCAGGTGTAATTGGACAAAATGTTCTATCTAGATCACTGCGAGAGCGTTGTGAGGACGTTATTTGTTAAGTGCATTAAACACTTGATAATGAAATAGACCCATGAAGTGTTTAAATTAGAACATTTATTCAGATAAAATCTGTGAATAATTTATTTGCCTTTGTTCAGCCTGTAGGATTTACACACAGAGAATGAGGTGTTTACCCATGATGATACTCACTACACCACCTCAGGACAGGAAACACACTTGTTTATTAGACTTAATTAACACCTCAGATCAGATGCACCTGTGTGCTTTCTGACAACACGTCCACTCTTCACTCAGAGATCATCTTTTACCTTCTCATCATTTCCCACATATCTGTAATTATCTCCTGAAGAACTCCCAGGGGTTTGACCCTCTAACCTCTGAAACATAAACCCAAGTTCATCTAATTAAGCCACAGGATCTGATCCACAGCCCCTGGTTCCAAGAGCTTCTCACTTCTATGTTCTACCAGGACTTGAGCTCATGTGAATTTCCGAGTGTGGCTTCAAACCCCAGAGTTCACACACCTTTAGATACACTGCTACACATACACACACTTTACTCAATACGACTCCTGTAACTCATGAGGTCCTGCAAAGACGCACTAATTACATCAAAACTTGACAAAACACACACTTCATAGTCCAGGTTTAATCTAGCATTAGGAAACACTGATTTGTAGAGTCACTGATGATGTGCGTGTTGCTCCATGACGTCTGCTGTGGGTTAAGACATAGTCTGATCTGTAGACCCTTGGTGAAGGTTCAAACTCTGCTTCAGGTGATGTATTTTCTTTTGTCACTTTGTGAGAAACAGATGAAGGTACGGTTCATGACTGTAGGAGGAAATAGATTTATTATTCAGCCTGTAAATAAATGTAAACCTTAGACTTTAGGCCACACCCCTTTTAGTCCTCCTACAAGTCCTGCTTTCTCTGTGAGGGTAAACACCTCATTCTCTGTGTGTAAATCCTACAGGCTGAACAAAGGCAAATAAATTATTCACAGATTTTATCTGAATAAATGTTCTAATTTAAACACTTCATGGGTCTATTTCATTATCAAGTGTTTAATGCACTTAACAAATAACGTCCTCACAACGCTCTCGCAGTGATCTAGATAGAACATTTTGTCCAATTACACCTGATTAGATTCACATCATCTCGGCAACCTGCTTCCCATTTCTTCCTGCAATCAGCCTCTGCCTCTGTTAAAGACAAAAGTCTAATAACCAGGTGTGTTTCCTGTCCTGAGGTGGTGTAGTGAGTATCATCATGGTCTCTGAGTCATGAGGTGTCTGGTGTGAGTTCAGTAAACTGGGGGTGAAAGTCTGATCTCTTGCTGTGTTCAGGTTCTGCACACACCTTAATGGCTCAGTGGGTCTGGACCTCGACCCCTGTGATGATGCTAGACAGGGTTCAGATCCTGGTTCTTGTACATACTTCTGTTAAAGTGTGTGTCTTTCTTTAACAATCTTTTCTTTCTGCTGAAAGAGGAATAAAGTGAAAGATAAACCCCCTAAAATAAAATACCCCAAACCCTGACAGGCCTGGTGGCTCAGTGGGTTAAGATGTGGTGTATGGTGTTAGTCATGGTCAGGATTCAAACCCTGCTTGAGGTGATGCATTTACTCTTGGGTTTTTCTTTCGCTTGTGCAAATCTGTTAGAAAACGAAAAATAAACCTCGAAAAAGCCTCACATTCTGTCCTCCCTGGTGGCTCAGTGGGTTAAGGCTGGTGGGTCTCTGTAGACACTGGTGAAGGTTCATGTCCTGCTTCAGTTGAGGTATTTATTCTCTTAGTGTCTTTAACTTTAATTTTTTCTCTGCAGGTATAAAACGAAAGATAAACCCCCCCAAAAAAAGCAGGTGAGTGTGTGGGACGTGACGGCTTTGTGGTAAAAGCCTTTGCCTCTGGACTCGGAGGTTGCTGGTTCGAATCCGGCGTGTCCTGACACTGGGTGAGTTGTGAGAATGTCTGTGTGTGGTGAGAGCAGATCAGGTGAGTTGGAGGTGAAAGGATGAGTGTGGTGAGGAGAAGATTGGGGTAAATGGTGCTTCAGAAGCCCAGAAAAAGGTGAAGTGATAGTTTTGCATCTATAGGGGAAAATTTCTGCCCAAAAACTAAGTCGATACTTTTTCCTGTTTTCTTGCTGCATAACCCCCTGCCTTCATCTCCTCAGGGGTCGGGGGGGCAGATGCCCGGATCTTGCCCCCCTTTCTCAGCTTACGCCCTCCGATACCTTCTCACATCCTGAACCTTCCACGCAACTCTTTCCAGAACCTTCACAGTTCTCGACCTGAACCTTTCACGCAACCGTCTCATATCCCAGAGTCCTGGCCGGGGTTTGAACCAGCAACCTCTCAACCCAGAGGTGAAGCTCATCCAACTGAGCCACAGGATCTCATACTAACAAGCTGTTTTAATGCACATTTCACTTTTCTACTCTACAAACTACAACAAACAAAAGCTGAAGCTGAGGATCAAACCAGGGACCTCATGTAGCAGAGACGGTGATGATCACCACTACACCACACTGGGGCGAGAGCAGATGTTGCTGACTGCTCTTTTCTCCTGTTCATCTCTTGTCTTAAACTATAAGTTTTATTGGTGCAGGTGAAGTTTATATCAGTGAGTTCAGGGGTGTGAGGTCAGAGCTTTATCACATCATTCATGGTTCTGTAGCGAAACAGAAAATTCTGGATTCTCCGGTAGCAGTATATTTTGTGTAACAGGACGTGTTTAGATGTGGAACCTGAAGTGTCAAGACTTTTGTTGTCTTGCTTCTTTTTCTTGTTATTTTTGATAACAGACATGCCCCTCCCCCCTCTTTATTACGATTGGTTCGCAAGTACAATAAAAACTGTAACATTGAACTGTGAACCGTTTCTGTCAAAATGTGACCTGAGCTTAGTTTCCAATGCATGACATTTGATTCCAGGTATCAGGGTGGGCGGGGCCAGGGTGGTTTAGGGTGGGAAGGATCAGGGTGGGCGGGGCCGGGGTGGTTTAAGGTGGGAAGGTTCAGGGTGGGGTTTCTGTGTGGTTCATGGTCCAGTGCCTTGGTGCTGCTAGTAGATGAAAATGATCTGTTTTGCACGTGTTACATGAAGGCGCTGACATCAGCACAAGTGTTTGTTGTGGTTTTACCTGCATGAGGTGAGAGAGAGAGAGAGAGAGAGAGTAATAGTGAGTGTGTGTGTGTAATAGTGAGTGTGTGTGTGTGTGTGTGTGTGTGTGTGTGTGTGAGTAATAATGTGTGTGTGTGTGTGTGTGTGTGTAAATAAATGTGTGTGTGTGTAAGTGTGAGTAATAGTGTGTGTGTGTGTGTGTGTGTGTGTGTGTGTAAGTGTGAGTAATAATGTGTGTGTGTGTAAGTGTGAGTGTGTGTGTGTGTGTGTGTGAGTAATAGTGAGTGTGAGTGTGTGTGTGTGTGTGTGTGTGTGAGTAATAATGAGTGTGTGTGTGTGTGTGTAAGTAATAATGAGTGTGTGTGTGTGTAAGTGTGAGTAATAGTGAGTGTGTGTGTGTGTGTGTGTGTGTGTGTGTAAATAATGTGTGTGTAAGTGTGAGTAATAGTGTGTGTGTGTGTGTGTGTGTGTGTGTGTGTAAGTGTGAGAAATAATGTGTGTGTGTGTGTGTGTGTGTGTGTGTGTGTGTAAGTGTGAGTAATAGTGAGTGTGTGTGTGTGTGTGTGTGTGTGTGTGTGTGTGTAAGTGTGAGTAATAGTGAGTGTGTGTGTAAGTGTGAGTAATAGTGAGTGTGTGTGTGTGTGTGTGTGTAAGTGTGAGTAATAGTGAGTGTGTGTGTGTGTGTGTGTGTGTGTAAGTGTGTAAGTGTGAGTAATAGTGAGTGTGTGTGTGTGTGTGTGTGTGTGTGTAAGTGTGAGTAATAGTGAGTGTGTGTGTAAGTGTGAGTAATAGTGAGTGTGTGTGTGTGTGTGTGTGTGTGTGTGTAAGTGTGAGTAATAGTGAGTGTGTGTGTGTGTGTAAGTGTGTAAGTGTGAGTAATAGTGAGTGTGTGTGTGTGTGTGTGTAAGTGTGAGTAATAGTGAGTGTGTGTGTGTGTGTGTGTGTGTAAGTGTGAGTAATAGTGAGTGTGTGTGTAAGTGTGAGTAATAGTGAGTGTGTGTGTGTGTGTGTGTGTGTAAGTGTGAGTAATAGTGAGTGTGTGTGTAAGTGTGAGTAATAGTGAGTGTGTGTGTGTGTGTGTGTGTGTGTAAGTGTGAGTAATAGAGTGTGTGTGTGTGTGTGTGTGTGTGTGTGTGTAAGTGTGTAAGTGTGAGTAATAGTGAGTGTGTGTGTGTGTGTAAGTGTGAGTGTGTGTGTGTGTGTGTGTGTGTGTGTGTAAGTGTGAGTAATAGTGAGTGTGTGTGTGTACATATAAAAAAAAAGATAAATGTTTATTTCTTTTTGGGCTGAAACGATTCCTAGGGTAATTTAAGTAATTTAAATAGAAATAAAACATTATTCTAGTCCATTTAACTCCACACGGAGTGCTGCGTTTCCCCACGGACCATTATTACTGACACACCACCTGCTATACTCTGGAGCTCTGCACAGGAAACACAGATGTTGTCATTTTAAATTTACTTTTTTTTTTTTATTTCTATTTTGATGTTTGCAAAAATAAACATTTTAATAAGAGACCTGTTTTCTTTTCTCTTCAATTAGAAAATATTCAATGCATCTGTGGTGCTCTTCCTCTGCATGAAACCATACTGCTGCTCACAGATGGTCACCTCTTCTCTCAGCCTGGCTTCCACTACTCTTTCCCAGAACTTCATGTTGTGACTGATCTACTTAATTCCCCTGTAGTTACTGCAGGTCTGCACATCTCCCTTATTCTTAAAGATCAGTACCAGCACACTCCTTCTCCATTCCTCAGGCATCTTCTCACCTTCCTTAATCCTGTTAAACAATCTGGTTAAAAACTCCACTGCATCTCTCCTAAACATCTCCACGCTTCTCGTCAGAGTTCCTCTAGATAAACGTTGTTTTGAATGAGTGGTCAGAGTCGTCTCAGCGTATCCAGCATCATGGTTGTACCATTTGTTGTTAAGATCTTCATTGACTTTCTGAAGTCTTAAATCCACATCATATGAGAAAATAGATGGACATCCACAGAGGATGAAAAGCCCTCGAAGCCCTGCGATCACCAATAGATGGGAAAAAAGTGTTAGGTCAAATCAGCATGTTTGTTGTTTACTCCTGACAGAGATGAAGAATAGACGTCACGGTGGCAGTTTTTATTATTAAAAAAGCTCAAAACACCAGATCCAGTGTGCGTAATGTTGCTAATGATTTAACTGCAGATTTAATGGTCATGTCAATGTGTGAATGTAAGACACAGGTGGCTACATGTGAGCAGGGGCAGGAGGAGGGCAGGTCAATAAAAAGCACATTCAATATAATCAAAGGGAAATTAAACACTAATAAAAACTCCAGATGTTTTCCCTCATGAGGAGGACAGATCCGTGCACCAGCTGTAGAATAAGTGCTAAAAACTATTTTCACTTGTTTCCATCAAATTATTTAGTGTTTATTTATTATTTTGTAATCAGAAATTAATAAATAAATAATAAACTAAGCTTTAAGAGGGAATACACTTACCCTTAGATTGCTTTTCTGTTAAATTACTGTTTCTCCATGCTCAGGTCTGGGATCAGCTCAGGTCTGGGATACCCTCAGGTCTGGGATCAGCTCAGGCTGATTTAAGATCATGTCTGTCATGCTGAATGTTCTTCCATGTTTTCAACACCGGGTGTCGCCAGTGAGCTGTGTTTGAAAGTCTGCAAGTAAAGAGCTTGGGGGGGGGGGGTACAGTAGTGCACGGTACAGTAAAATAACTTTTTGTTAATTGGTTTATATAAAAGTTGCTGTTGTATTTTTTTTTGTGTGTTTACCACCATTAACAAAGATAACGGAACAAACGTTTCACGCATGCGCAATAAAAACTCGAGCGGCACGGGCGCTACCTGATTTGCGTCTCAAGGCGAGTTCGCAGAGCGCATGCGCACACATGCGCAGCGTACATCGGGCACGGGTGCAGAGTGGGCAGTGCCATCTCCTGTGTGTGTGTGTATATAACACAGAGCTCTGGATCTCAGCGCTGTTACACGGAAACACTGCGGGTTTCTGCAGTTTAGCGACAGTGTGTTTGTGCACGAGATTCACAGACAGAGTCACAGACAGAGTCACAGACAGAGCGGATTCAGGTGAAAGTCTGGAACTGAGACTCCTGTCTACTGTACGGTGAGTTACAGTGCATCTGTTAGCTCAGCGGCTAACACACACACACACACACACACACACACACACACACACACACACACACACACACACACACTGTCTGCTTGAACAGATCCGGTGTAATGGAGAACAATAGTTCAGATGATTAAATCAGTGGGATTTGGTTGGATTTCCTCTGTTCTGCTTGTGGAGTGAATTGTGGTTCTCCAGGAGAAGCTCCAGCTCCAGCAACAGATCACTGATCACAAGCAACTCCAACAAGTACCCAGTGATGGTGGTGATGTTTTTCCTCTGGTCATTTACTCCCAGTATGCAGTGGGGCATCAAGTGTTACTGATCAGAAGGTTGGGGGTTCAAACCCCAGCAACACCAAGCCACCAGGGTTTGGCCCTTGATCGAGGCCCCTAAACCTCTTTTTCCGGGGGGCGCCGTCTCATGGCCGAGTGAGAGTCAGTCAGTAGATAGATCTCCAGCAGGGACCATGTTCTAAAGCTGTGAGTAAGCACACACACACACACACACACACACACCTGATCAGAAGGCTGCCTCTCCTACAGCTACAAAAGAAATCTTAAATCTAAAACCTGATCTTATCTTCAGCTTTGTGAGGATGTGGAGATGGAGACCTGTTTGACCTCCGGCGAGGGGACGTCTGGCTTCTTGGGACGCGTCATCGTTGTGAACGAGGACAACGGCGGATTGGAGACGCCTCTTAAAGAGGAACCTCGGGATGAATATAACTTGCGTAGGACGACGGTTTTTTGTTTGGTAATTGACTTTTTTTTAGGAACTCTATAAAAGGTTTCAATTCTGACTTTGCAGGTGGAGAAACATCAGAGCAGCAGAATGAAGAATTCCAGATGAAACTTATAAAAAAGGAAGTTGACGAAGAAGCTGAAGATGAAGATTACCTCTGTAAGAACCAGATATTTAAAAGAATTCGTTAGCGTTAAGAACATCTAGTGCCTTCATTAGCGTTGAGAACTTTAGACCTGGCAGTAATTAAAGTCGTGGCCATCATGAAGGATATGTTTAATACCCACATGGACAAGATTTTATTCTGAAGTGTTTCAGTGCTTCTGCCATGTTGTGTTTTGTTTCTCCAGACTGCGAGATTTGCAAATCTTTCTTCATTAATAAGTGTGAACTTCACGGTCCACCGCTCTTCATCCCCGATACTCCTGTTCTTATCGGGGTTTGGGATCGAGCCAGGCAAACTCTACCACCGTTTCTGGAAATTCGGAAGTCTGATATTCCAGACGCAGGTCTGGGAGTGTTTAACACGGGGGAAACGGTCCCGGTAGGTGTGCACTTTGGACCATATGAAGGAGAGCTGGTGGACCGAGAGGAAGCAATGAAGAGCGGCTACTCATGGGTGGTAATTTCACATTATCCTCTGGAGATTAAAACAGATTTTTGCAGGCAGCATGCAGAGGCGTAACCAGGTTTAATTAGCAAATAGTTGACTTCAAAAAGCATGAAATGTTCCTCTGTGTCCTTCAGGACGTTCTAAATCAAAATGTGGTGAAAACAGAGCTAAAAACACCAATCGCCCATAGCTAGTGGAAAGACTGGCCAGACGAGTGAAGCTCATTCCAACAGGAAAGGGAATAAATCTGGAATGAGACCAAAACATGAAGACGTGATGGTCAGGGGTGCACAAACTTTATAACACGTCGTCATTATGTTTTTCAGATATCCAACAGGAGACAGTGTGAGCAGTACATCGACGCCAAGAGAGAAATACACGCTAACTGGATGAGGTGAAAAACTCAAACTGTTAACCTTTCTTCACAAACATCTCAACCATCTTCTAAATCTCCATCTGCCACCATGTGCTCCTCACGACTCTCCTATACCTCCTCCCTCTCCCTCTCTCTCTCTCTCTCTCTCTCTCGCTCTCTCTCTGCTCCTCATCCTCTCAGGTACGTGAATTGTGCTCGTAATGACGAAGAGCAGAATTTGGTGGCTTTTCAGTACCGAGGTGGGATTTTCTACCGTTGCTCTCGACCTATTGAACCAGGACAAGAGCTGTTGCTGTGGTATGGAGAAGAATACGCCAAAGATCTCAGCATCGCGTTTCACTACCTCTGGAAGAAAAAGTGCTTTGCAAATGGTTACGTACACATTGTAATTGTAGCACACTTTAGTTAGCAGCGGATTTCATATCTAGTAAATACTTCCTGGTTTAAAAGCATCCACACCATGATAGAACAGTTTAAACACCTCCAATGTTCCTGGCCTTACTCCCTTTCCACTTTATCTCCTGAACACACAGCATCTCTACCTTTCTCCTCTCCATCATATCAGCTCCCTCTCTCCCTTTACCCGTCATAGTACCAACATTTAAAGTACCAACCTGAACCTCCACTTCTCCTCCACTGCTCCTCCACTTCTCCTTTCCCTGTTGTCTCTGTAGACGTCTTCCTCCTTTCCTTCTACTTCTTCAGCCAACAGCAGCACAATTTACACCAGTACCCCCTACTTATACTCCTACCCCTACCCCGATTCATACTTTTCCCCCCTACTCATACTCCTACCCCCACTCCTACTCCTACCCCTAACCCCCTACTCATACTCCTACCCTTTACCCCCTACTCATACTCCCTACCCCTTACCCCTTACCACCTACTTATACTCCCACCCCCACTCCTACCCCTAACCCCCTACTCATACCCCTACCCCTTACCCCCTACTCATACACCCTACCCTTACCCCCTACTCATACACCCTACCCCTTACCCCTACTTATACTCCTCCCCTTACCCCTACTCATACTCCTCCCCCTTACCCCTACTCATACTCCCTACCCCTTACCCTTACCACCTACTTATACTCCCACCCCCACTCCTACCCCTAACCCCTACTCATACCCTACCCCTTACCCCCTACTCATACACCCTACCCCTTTCCCCTACTCATACTCCTCCCCCTTACCCCCTACTCATACTCCTCCCCTTACCCCTACTCATACTCCCCCCTTACCCCCTACTCATACTCCCTACCCCTTACCCCCTACTTATACTCCTACCCTTTACCCCCTACTTATACTCCTACCCCTACTCATACTCCTACCCCTTATCCCCTACTCATACTCCTACCCCTTACTCATACTCCTTCCCCTTACCCCCTACTCATACTCCTTCCCCTTACCCCCTACTCATACTCCTCCCCTTACCCCTACTCATACTCCTCCCCTTTACCCCCTACTCATACTCCCTACCCCTTACCCCCTACTTATACTCCTAACCCCTTACCCCCTACTTATACTCCTACCCCTTACCCCCTACTCATACTCCTACCCCTTACTCATACTCCTACCCTTACTCATACTCCTTCCCCTTACTCATACTCCTTCCCCTTACCCCCTACTCATACTCCTCCCCTTACCCCTACTTATACTCCTACCCTTACCCCCTACTTATACTCCTACCCCTTACCCCCTACTTATACCCCTACCCCTTACCCCCTACTTATACCCTACCCCCTACTCATACTCCTACCCCTTACTCATACTCCTACCCCTTACTCATACTCCTTCCCCTTACTCATACTCCTTCCCCTTACCCCCTACTCATACTCCTCCCCTTACCCCTACTCATACTCCTCCCCCTTACCCCCTACTTATACTCCTACCCCTTACCCCCTACTTATACTCCTACCCCTTACCCCCTACTTATACCCCTACCCCTTACCCCCTACTTATACCCCTACCCCCCTACTCATACTCCTACCCCTTACTCATACTCCCTACCCTTACCCCTACTTATACTCCTACCCCTTACCCCCTACTTATACTCCTACCCCTTACCCCCTACTTATACTCCTACCCCTTACCCCCTACTCATACTCCTACCCCCCTACTCATACTCCTACCCCTTACTCATACTCCTTCCCCTTACCCCCTACTCATACTTCTTTTCATTATCAGAATTATTAAATCAAAATTTCATTATCTTTTGTCTGTTTATCTGCAATATTTCTAGAACTTTACCAAATAGAAGTGTTGAGCGTAGGGCATTGATGATATATATTTTCTTTCTTATTTCTTCTCTGGTTTAGGGTTAAACAGCACCCAAGTGTTCTCCTGCTCTCTGTGTCCAGCATCCTATACTTCTCAAGTCTACTTTCACAAACACGTCAGGAGATGCCACTATGAGGAGTATTTGAGACTGCTGAATTCTGGAGAGATTAAATTTGAGACTCTGATGCCAACCAGGAGTTCCGGTAGTCAGCAGACGTCCTCGGGTTCTCAGAGCGCAAGCGCCTCTAATGGACAAAAACAGCAGGAACTCCATCGGTGCTCGGAATGCGGGAAAGGTTTTCCTCAGCTGAGCGTTCTCCAGTTACACCAGTGCAATCCCACGGGGAAGAAGATGCACCAGTGTTCGTCGTGTGGGAAGAGTTTCAGTAACAAAGGCACTCTCATCAGACACGAGCGCATTCACACCGGAGAGAAACCGTTCCATTGCGCACAGTGTGGGAGGAGTTTTACTCAGAAAAGCCACCTGCAAACGCACGAGCGCATCCACACCGGAGAGAAACCGTTCCAGTGCTCACACTGCGGGAAAAGTTTTAATCACCAGAGTCATCTCCAGCAGCACCAGCGCATCCACACAGGAGAACGTCCGTATCAGTGCACGCAGTGCGGCCGAGGCTTCACTCACCTCGGTCACCTTCAGCAGCACCAGCGCACTCACACCGGTGAAAAACCCTTTCAGTGCTCCGAGTGCGGGAAAAGTTTTAATCACCAGAACAATCTCCAGACTCACCAGCGCATTCACACGGGCGAGAAACCCTACCATTGCACGCTGTGTGGAAAAAGCTTCATTCACCAGAGCCACCTCCAGTTCCACCAGCACATCCACACCGGAGAGAAGCCGTTCCAGTGCTCAGTGTGCGGGAAATGCTTTAACCGTGCGAGTCATCTTCAGCAGCACCAGCGCACTCACACGGGCGAGAAACCGTACGCCTGCTCCGTGTGCAGGAAACGTTTCACACGCAACACTCACCTGCAGAAACACCAGCGCAAACACGCCGCCGAGAAGCAGTATTAGCGCCGCGTCGCAGACCCCTCACACGCTCGCTCACGCAACACTCACCTGCAGAAACACCAGCGCCAACACGCCGCGTCGCAGACCCCTCACACGCTCGCTTACGCAACACTCACCTGCAGAAACACCAGCGCAAACGCCGCGTCGCAGACCCCTCACACGCTCGCTTACGCAACACTCACCTGCAGAAACACCAGCGCAAACACGCCGCCGAGAAGCAGTATTAGCGCCGCGTCGCAGACCCCTCACACGCTCGCTCACGCAACACTCACCTGCAGAAACACCAGCGCAAACACGCCGCGTCGCAGACCCCTCACACGCTCGCTCACGCAACACTCACCTGCAGAAACACCAGCGCAAACACGCCGCGTCGCAGACCCCTCACACGCTCGCTCACGCAACACTCACCTGCAGAAACACCAGCGCAAACACGCCGCGTCGCAGACCCCTCACACGCTCGCTCACGCAACACTCACCTGCAGAAACACCAGCGCAAACACGCCGCGTCGCAGACCCCTCACACGCTCGCTCACGCAACACTCACCTGCAGAAACACCAGCGCAAACACGCCGCGTCGCAGACCCCTCACACGCTCGCTCACGCAACACTCACCTGCAGAAACACCAGCGCAAACACGCCGCGTCGCAGACCCCTCACACGCTCGCTTACGCAACACTCACCTGCAGAAACACCAGCGCAAACACGCCGCGTCGCAGACCCCTCACACGCTCGCTTACGCAACACTCACCTGCAGAAACACCAGCGCAAACACGCCGCGTCGCAGACCCCTCACACGCTCGCTTACGCAACACTCACCTGCAGAAACACCAGCGCAAACACGCCGCCGAGAAGCAGTATTAGCGCCGCGTCGCAGACCCCTCACACGCCTTCACACGCGAGCATCTCGAACCCACAAGCGTGGATCATCACTCCTTCTCATTGTGTTTGTGTAACTGTAATCATCTTGATGAGCAAAAACACTTTATATAATCATGTCTACTCTGTTTTACCAACACCGGCATCCTGCTCACGGGGAAAACGCGAGTTCCTCAGTGAACCCAGTGATGAAAGTAGGACCATGTCAGAAGCATGAGAACTTTATGCACATGTTCTAAAAACGAGCTCAGAATCTGATGCAAAAGTGACAAAAGTGAGGTACAACACGCATCCGACAGTGAACACCGGCGTCTTCTCAAAGTCGTCATGGAGGAATATCATGGAAAGAAGTTCTTATCAGATAGAGAAGGCAATGAGAAGAATAGGTTCTGCAGGTTTCACCAAGTGGAATTTAAAACAAGACCTTTTTAAGAATGAAATTGAACGAATATGTTGTTACGAACAAGCCCTAAATTCAGTTTCTTAAACCAAGTATGGTGAAACGCGCTCTTCCCCGTCGCTACGATAAAATCCGTGTTACGTCTGTGGTACAATCCGAGAGAGAGATTTGTGCCAGTAACAGAAAGCTGATTGGCTGTTGCATGTTGGTCGCATTTAAACAGACGCTCCCCACTTTACAAATTCACTTTTACGAGTCCTTAAAGTGAAATTTGTTCGGAGTCGAAACCCATGAAAACGGAGGCGAGCCGGCACGAGCTAGTCGTCGACCGGAACGAGTCCACGTGTTGCTCACTGGACTTTTTATCCATTTTTATTACTTAATACAAAATATTGTTCATAGGATTTCGATTAGTTTGAGTATATTTGACGGTTTATTTGATAGTATTTATAGCTCGTACATCATTAGAAGATTTGCGTAGTCAATAACGAACACCGAAATAACTCACGAACAAATTCGTGCTACGAACGCTCGCTCGGAACGCAACTCGTAAGGTGGGGAGCGTCTCGGTTAGCGGTTCCGGTTAGCGTTAGAGGAGCTTCACATGGACACCGGAAAATTCATCACTGTCATAATGTATGGGATTTTTCTGATTACTGTTGGTTGTTACTCAACGCAGACATGACGCAGGCGATGATCTTCAGAATCAGTGCTAGAAGCAGTAATCTGTGACTTTCTGGGTTCTGATGGACATGAGTTCAGGTGTTAGCACTACTCACCCTCATATTTTGACTGAAACGCTTGAAAGCAGTCGGACGCAGTGATGTCTGCTTTAACTCGTCCAGACGCTCAGACGTTCCTCTCCAGGTTTCCTCCTTAGATCAGCTGTGGCCTGTCAAGCTGCATTGTGAACATGTCTGTTGTGCTACAAAAATAAAATATCATGTCCATGTATTAAATAAACCTTTAAATAAATAACATCCTTTCTATCAGAAATACATGGAAGTTTCCTTCAAACACCTCATTCCATAAACACAAATGCAAATCTTCTACATTTACACTGTATGGATAGAAGCATTGGGATCATCAGACCTTTCCTACCATAGGTTCTTCTCCAAACTGTTACCATAAATCTGGAGGCACAAAATTATATAAGGCCTTTTCCAGTATGGAGATGTGCACAAGCTTCATGAAGATATGGATTGGAGAGGAAGATCTCCTGTTCAGTAGCTCCAACCCTACTGCACCCCTTTGGGCTGAAATAGACCGCAGACTGCACCCCAGGTCTCCTCACCTCACCTACATCGGTACCTGACGTTACGACCGCACTATGAAATCTAGTGGAAAATCTTTCCAGAAGAGTGGAAGAGTGCTCAAAAAGCTCATACTGTACTAGTGTCCAGGTGAGCGTAGCAGTGTCCCGTCACGAGTTTGAGGAAACAAAAATGCAATTAAGGCCATGCTTCTTGTGGTCACTTTAAATTTATCTGAAAGGAAGAAGAAACACAAACATCACATCCCTTCTCTCAGAGGAGTTCGGTTTATACACACTGTCTGAACTCTTATATTCCCAGTCTGTCACATGGTCAAACACCAGATTTTAGCATGTTCTCTTAGATACTTTTTACCACCATGGTTCATTTTTCTGTAGAAATCTTTTAGCGGTGAATTAGAGGGAGGCAAAGTTGAAAGAAAATTTTTCAACACCCACTTTTTTCACTCCCCAAAAACACACACACACACACACACAAACACATGGTCAATGTTCAATGTGTGGACTTTGGTGTGTCCAGACTGGAGCAGCTTGTTCACACTGCTCTGGGCTGAAAGACAGCGAGGAAACGAAAGACCTGAATTTGGCCACCAAAATCTAATCATGGTGTTTTGGTGGACTTTGTATCAGTCTGTTGCTCTGCTGCTGTGTTCAGGTTTGGCTCGGGTCAGCGGTACTGAAGGGACATTTTCGGACCGTTCTGACGGCTTGGAGAGAATCGGTGGCTCTGAAGCAACAACCTCTGTGGGTTCTGGGGGTTCTTACAGCACAGCAGGACCCAGAAAGAGAAATGGTAGCGGGAAGTTGCTGGTGGTGCCAATGGACGGGAGCCACTGGACCGGGGTGAAGGCCGTGGTGCAGGAACTGGGTCGCAGGGGCCACATGGTGTTAGTGGTGATGCCGGAGGTCAGCATGCGTTTGGACTCTGGAAAGCACTACATGAGCAAAATGTTTCCCGTCCCTTACACGC
>JBCEWE010000184.1:0-17500 GCA_039877035.1 Silurus lanzhouensis | reverse complement strand
ACATACATACACACATACACACATACACACACAGACACACATACATACACACACACACAGACACACATACACACACACACAGACACACATACATACACACACATACAGACACACACACACAGACGCACACAGACACACACACACATACAGACACACACACAGACACACACACACAGACACACATACATACACACACACACACACACAGACACACATACATACACACACACACACAGACACATACACATACAGACAGACACACACACAGACACACACAGAACGCACACACACACACAGACACACACACACACACAGACACACACATACAGACACACACATACAGACACACACAGACGCACACACACAGACGCACACACACAGACGCACACATACAGACACACACATACAGACACACACAGACACACACACAGACACACACATACAGACACACAGACACACATACAGACACACACACACACAGAGACACACATACAGACACACACACACAGACACACATACAGACACACACACACACACAGACACGCAGACACACACACAGGCACACACATACAGACACACATACAGACACACACAGACACACATACAGACACACACACACAGACACACATACAGACACACACACACAGACACACACAAACAGAGACACACATACAGACACACACACACACAGACAGACACACATACAGACACACACACACACACACACACACGCACACATACAGACACACACACATACAGACAGACAGACACAGACACACACACACACACAGACAGACACACACACAGGCACACACAGACAGACAGACACACACACACACACACACACACACACAGACAGACACACACACATACAGGCACACACACACACACACACACACACACACCACACACACACATACAGGCGCGCACACACACACACACACACACACACACACACACACACACACACACACACACACAGCTCTCCCATGTGCTCTATACTAACACTACTGTAACAGTAAACGGTTTAAAATGTGTGAATGGTAAAATCGGTGTAAATGTTCCGGATTATTTACGCTTTAACGACGAAAAACGGATCATCCATGATGCAGTTCAGCAGCGTGAAGCCGGAAACGCCACACTACCACGCATGCGCAGTACACTACAAAATAAATGTCCCTCACGGTTTCACTAGTGATGGCTCATTCATTAAGAACGAATCTTAAATGTGAATCAGAAAAATGAATCGTCTCATTCAGTGATTCATTCATTTTTCTATTGACCGCGCATGCGCAAAGCATTACAACGGAAAAAACAGAAATCAGAATTGAATCGTTTACCTCTCGACTCTTCTGGTTCGAGTCGTATTTTATTTTATCACGTGACTCCCATAGACGATATGAAGGTGATTAAAGGAACGAAATGAACTAGATGACAAAAAACAAAAAAGATTCGGTTATATTGAGACTCAAAGAGCCGAGTTCAGTGTATTATTTAATACATGATCAGTTTTTCGTCGTTAAAGCGTAATCTATACATTAACATTATACATTAAAAACATTAGTGTACAGTGTATAGATAGGTATAACATTTGTGATTGGTTGTTGGCAACCATGTGACCACGTGAGAGCACACATAAAAAAAAAAGGTTGACGAGGTTTCAAAATATTTAGAAATGTTATTGATTATCTGTACAAAATAAAAATTTTACGATTCTTTGAATATTCTTTGAGCAACGGTTTAGTATTTTTCTGGAACAGTTTTCTACGTCCCGTATAATTAATCACGTTACGCTCGTATTCTGGACTCATCTCTCGTTTGTACATAATATTAATGTGTTCACTGAGTCTGATCTTTAAAAATACTATCTGATCACATTAATCCACGTTAAGCGTTCTTCACATCCAGCATTTTAGTATGTGATGTCATGTGGTCCATCAGCAGAACATACAGAAATCATCCAGACATCATCATACAGGAAAAACCCAACATTCAGACCTGTGTTATGCGAATCCTAGTGTACGGATCACTGGACACGTGCTATTAGTGTGTAACGCTACACCACCGATCACGTGGCATTAGTGTGTAACGCTACACCACCGGTCACGTGGCATTAGTGTGTAACGCTACACCACCGGTCACGTGGCATTAGTGTGTAACGCGACACCACCGGTCACGTGGCATTAGTGTGTAACGCTACACCACCGGTCACGTGGCATTAGTGTGTAACGCTACACCACCGGTCACGTGGCATTAGTGTGTAACGCGACACCACCGGTCACGTGCCATTAGTGTGTAACGCTACACCACCGGTCACGTGGCATTAGTGTGTAACGCGACACCACCGGTCACGTGGTGTAGTGTTATTTATGTCTGTACTTTTGAGAGTCACTAATGGCTGGAACCAAATTCCTTGTGGGTGTCAACCCACTTGGCCAATAAACCTGATTCTGATTCGGAGATGCTCCACAGGGGTTCTGAACCAGGTGAATACCTGGCCAGGACGAGAACATCTCTGCTCTTCTGGATTTTTCTGAGCTGTTTTAACTGGAACATGTTCAGTGACACTGCAATGGGTGAAGCCAGATGCCATGGATAACTGCAAATGTGCATGCATGACTCCACCCGTCCTCACCACTTTTTACAGAGGGACTATCAAGAGCCTCCTGATTAGACTACTGTAACACTTTACTGTCTGGGTGTTGGAGGAAGTGCAGAAATAAGCTTCAGTTAGTTCAGAATGCAGCAGCAAGAGTCCTCACTAGATCTAGAAAATATGATCACATCAGCCCTGTTTTAATCATCTACACTGCTCCCAATTCCATCTCACACTGATTATAAAATACTACTACTGACGTATAAAGCACTTTACGCTCTCACGCCGCAGTATCTGAGTAAACTTCTGTACCAGGATAATCCTCCACGCCTACTTAGATCAAAAGGTGCAGGCTATTTGTTGGTACCTCAAATAATGAAGACTCCAGCAGGGGGCAGATGTTTCTCTTATAAACCCCACAGTTATGGAACAGCCTTCCAACCAGTGTTCGGGACTCAGACACAGTCTCAGTGTTCAAGTCGAGGCTGAACACATATTTATTTAGTGGAGTCTTTAGTCAGTAGGTGTTTGTGAGGTAAAGGAGCAGATCTGGAGGGATCATGGATATGGAGTGTTTGGTGAACTGGGATATTTGAATGCTGTCGTCTCCTCACTCTCACACGTTCACTCAGGTTTGTTGATGCTGGAAAGCTCCCTCATGTCTGTCTTACCTTCTGTTACGTACCAGCGATCCTGTCCCTTTCTTCTTTCCAGACCGGTCTCTGGATGGAGCTCTCTTCAATTAGATACCATGCACTGCAGCTGAGGATGTTTTCAGGGGTTCCTGTGAAGGTTAAAGGTAAGAACCATAAAGATGGATTTTTTAGTTAATATAAACAGTCTGCAACAGTGGTTAAGGACTACAATCATTATGAACAGTTTAACACTGTTCATTAGGGAGTTTGTAAGAAGTCACAACATTCTGATCAGATGTCTAACACCTTAATCATCACACAACCACCACACTGTACCAACACTACCAGCAGAGCTCCACCACACTACCACCACACACCCATCAGAGCTCCACCACACTACCACCACACACCCATCAGAGCTCCACCACCACACACCCACCAGAGCTCCACCACATTTCCACCACACCCCCATCAGAGCTCCACCACACTTCCACCACACCCCCATCAGAGCTCCACCACACTTCCACCACACCCCCATCAGAGCTCCACCACACTACCACCACACTACCAACATAACTTTAACACACTACCACCACACTTCCACCACATGCCCATCAGAGCACCATCAGACTAACACCACACTACCACCAGAGCTTCACTACACTTCCACCACACTACCACCACTCTAATGAAACGACACTTTACAGTTATTCTCTGTGTGTGTGTTACAGTAATGAAACGACACTGCAGTTCTACTGTGTGTGTGTGTGTGTTACAGTAATGAAATGACAATGCAGTTGTACTGGGTGTGTGTGTGTGTGTGTGTGTGTGTGTGTGTGTGTGTGTGTGTGTGTTACAGTAATGAAATGACAATGCAGTTGTACTGGGTGTGTGTGTGTGTGTGTGTGTTACAGTAATGAAATGACAATGCAGTTGTACTGGGTGTGTGTGTGTGTTACAGTAATGAAACACTACAATTGTTCTGTGTGTGTGTGTGTGTGTGTGTGTTACATTAATGAAATGACACTGCAGTTCTACTGTGTGTGTGTGTGTGAGTGTGTGTGTGTGTGTGTGTGTGTTACAGTAATGAAATGACACTGCAGTTGTACTGTGTGTGTGTGTGTGTGTGTGTGTTACAGTAATGAAACACTACAATTGTTCTGTGTGTGTGTGTGTGTGTGTGTGTGTGTGTTACAGTAATGAAACACTACAATTGTTCTGTGAGTGTGTGTGTGTGTGTGTGTGTGTTACAGTAATGAAATGACAATGCAGTTGTACTGGGTGTGTGTGTGTGTGTGTGTGTTACAGTAATGAAACACTACAATTGTTCTGTGTGTGTGTGTGTGTGTGTGTTACATTAATGAAATGACACTGCAGTTCTACTGTGTGTGTGTGTGTGTGTGTGTGTTACATTAATGAAATTACACTGCAGTTCTACTGTGTGTGTGTGTGTGTGTGTGTGTGTGTGTGTGTGTGTGTTACAGTAATGAAACGACACTGCAGTTCTACTGTGTGTGTTACAGTAATTAAATGACAATGCAGTTGTACTGTGTGTGTGTGTGTGTTACAGTAATGAAACGACACTGCAGTTCTACTGTGTGTGTTACAGTAATTAAATGACAATGCAGTTGTACTGTGTGTGTGTTACAGTAATGAAACGACACTGCAGTTCTACTGTGTGTGTGTTACAGTAATGAAATGACACTGCAGTTCTACTGTGTGTGTGTGTGTGTGTGTGTGTGTGTGTGTGTGTGTGTGTGTGTGTGTGTTACAGTAATAAAATGACAATGCAGAAATTTCCCCACTGTGGGACGAATAAAGGTTTATCTTATCGTATCTTATCTTATGCAGTTGTACTGGGTGTGTGTGTGTGTGTTACAGTAATAAAATGACACACTGCAGTTGTACTGTGTGTGTGTTACAGTAATGAAACACTACAATTGTGATGCGTGTGTGTGTGTGTGTGTGTGTGTGTGTGTAATACATTAATAAAACGACACACTGCAGTTTTACTGTGTGTGTGTTACAGTAATGAAACACTACAATTGTGATGCGTGTGTGTGTGTGTGTGTGTGTGTGTGTGTGTGTGTGTAATACATTAATAAAACGACACACTGCAGTTTTACTGTGTGTTACACTCTTTATTCTCTTTAATGTTTAATCCTGGAGTCGCATGCACATTGCACATGCAGGGCATTACACACCTTGTCGCCATGGCGATCAGACCCGTTACACTTCTCTTAAGAGCGGTATGTGGATCTGAGACGTGATTGGCTAATGGAAATTAGGATGGGAGGGGCTTTGGGCGTCACCACAGGAGAATGATTGATGTTTGTTGTTACTGAATGTGACTCCCGCTGTGTTGGGAAAGTGGTGCATTGTGGGTAAGGAGATTGAACCAGAGACACTGTGTCCTCACAAGCACACACGCACACACACACACACACGCGCACACAGAATCCTGATGAGTTTGGCAGCACATAGAGCCCTTATTCGTTTATACACATAGACCAAAGACACAAATACACACACACACACACACACACACACCATAGTTCTTTCTGTGTTTGATGTTTTTTATAAACTGACTTCATGAACTTTAATATTTGGTATCAGCAGTAGGGTTTAGAGTTAAATCCTGACTGCAGCGTTTACTCTAAATGTGTAGATGTGAAACAGACTTCCTGTCTAAAGAATGTTACATTTAACTAACCCTCTCATACTCTCTCATACCCTCTCATTCCCTCTCATACCCTCTCCTACACTCTCATACCCTCCCCTACCATCTCATACCCTCCTACACTCTCATACCCTCCTACCATCTCCTACCCTCTCATACCCTTTCCTACACTCTCATTCCCTCTCCTACCCTCTCATACCCTCCCCTACCCTCCTACACTCGCATACCCTCCTACACTCTCATACCCTCTCCTACCCCCTCCTACACTCTCATACCATCTCCTACCCTATCATACCCTCTCCTACACTCTCATACCCTCTCCTACACTCTCACACCATCTCCTACCCTCTCATACACTCTCATACCCTCTCCTACCCTATCATACCCTCTCCTACACTCTCATACCCTCTCCTACACTCTCACACCATCTCCTACCCTCTCATACACTCTCATACCCTCTCCTACACTCTCACACCATCTCCTACCCTCTCATACACTCTCATACCCTCTCTTACACTCTCATACCTTCTCCTACACTCTCATACCTTCCCCTACCTTCTCATACCCTCCTACACTCTCATACCCTCCTACCCTCTCATACCCTCCTACCCTCTCCTACACTCTCATTCCCTCTCCTACCCTCTCATACCCTCCCCTACCTTCTCATACCCTCCTACACTCGCATACCCTCCTACACTCTCATACCCTCTCCTACCCCCTCCTACACTCTCATACCATCTCCTACCCTCTCATACCCTCCCCTACCTTCTCATACCCTCCTACACTCGCATACCCTCCTACACTCTCATACCCTCTCCTACCCCCTCCTACACTCTCATACCATCTCCTACCCTATCATACCCTCTCCTACACTCTCATACCCTCTCCTACACTCTCACACCATCTCCTTCCCTCTCATACACTCTCATACCCTCTCCTACCCTATCATACCCTCTCCTACACTCTCATACCCTCTCCTACACTCTCACACCATCTCCTACCCTCTCATACACTCTCATACCCTCTCCTACACTCTCACACCATCTCCTACCCTCTCATACACTCTCATACCCTCTCTTACACTCTCATACCTTCTCCTACACTCTCATACCTTCCCCTACCTTCTCATACCCTCCTACACTCTCATACCCTCCTACCCTCTCATACCCTCCTACCCCCTCCTACACTCTCATTCCCTCTCCTACCCTCTCATACCCTCCCCTACCTTCTCATACCCTCCTAAACTCGCATACCCTCCTACACTCTCATACCCTCTCCTACCCTCTCCTACACTCTCACACCATCTCCTACCCTCTCATACACTCTCATACCCTCTCCTACACTCTCACACCATCTCCTACCCGCTCATACACTCTCATACACTCTCCTACACTCTCACACCATCTCCTACCCGCTCATACCCTCTCCTACACTCTCATACCTTCTCCTACCCTCTCATACCCTCTCCTACACTCTCACACCATCTCCTACCTGCTCATACACTCTCATACCCTCTCCTACACTCTCATACCTTCTCCTACACTCTCATACCCTCTCCTACACTCTCATACCTTCTCCTACACTCTCCTACACTCTCATACCCTCTCCTACACTCTCATACCCTCTCCTACCCTCTCCTACACTCTCACACCATCTCCTACCCTCTCATACACTCTCATACCCTCTCCTACCCTATCATACCCTCTCCTACCCGCTCATACACTCTCATACCCTCTCCTACACTCTCACACCATCTCCTACCCGCTCATACACTCTCATACCCTCTCCTACACTCTCATACCTTCTCCTACACTCTCATACCCTCTCCTACACTCTCACACCATCTCCTACCCTCTCATACACTCTCATACCCTCTCCTACACTCTCACACCATCTCCTACCCGCTCATACACTCTCATACCCTCTCCTACACTCTCATACCTTCTCCTACACTCTCATACCCTCTCCTACACTCTCACACCATCTCCTACCCTCTCATACACTCTCATACCCTCTCCTACACTCTCACACCATCTCCTACCCGCTCATACACTCTCATACCCTCTCCTACACTCTCATACCTTCTCCTACACTCTCATACACTCTCATACCCTCTCCTACACTCTCATACCCTCTCCTACCCTCTCCTACACTCTCACACCATCTCCTACCCTCTCATACACTCTCATACCCTCTCCTACACTCTCACACCATCTCCTACCCGCTCATACACTCTCATACCCTCTCCTACACTCTCACACCATCTCCTACCCGCTCATACACTCTCATACCCTCTCCTACACTCTCATACCTTCTCCTACACTCTCATACCCTCTCCTACACTCTCATACCTTCTCCTACACTCTCATACCCTCTCATACCCTCTCCTACACTCTCATACCATCTCCTACACTCTCATACCCTCTCATACCATCTCCTACCCTCTCCTACACTCTCATACCCTCTCCTACCCTCTCATTCCCTCTCATACACTCTGATACCCTCTCCTACACTCTCATACCATCTCCTACCCTTTCCTACACTCTCATACCCTCTCATTCCCTCTCCTACACTCTCATACCCCCTCCTACACTCTCATACCCTCTCCTACACTCTCCTACCCTCTCCTACACTTTCATACCCTCTCATTCCCTCTCCTACACTCTCATACCCCCTCCTACACTCTCATACCCTCTCCTACACTCTCATACCATCCCTGACCCTCTCATACACTCTCATACCCCCTCCTACACTCTCATACCCTCTCCTACACTCTCATACCCTCTCATACCCTCTCATACACTTTCATACCATCTCCTACCCTCTCATACCCTTTCCTACACTCTCAAACCCTCCCCTACACTCTCATTCCATCTCCTACCCTTTCCTACACTCTCATACCCTCTCATTCCCTCTCCTACCCTCTCAAACCCTCCCCTACACTCTCATACCATCTCCTACCCTCTCGTACACTCTCATACCCTCTCATTCCCTCTCCTACCCTCTCCTACACTCTCATACCCTCTCCTACACTCTCATACCCTCTCATTCCCTCTCCTACACTCTCATACCATCTCCTACACTCTCATACCCTCTCATACTATCTCCTACCTTCTCATACCCTCTCCTACACTCTCATACCCTCTCCTACACTCTAATACCCTCTCCTACACTCTCATACCCTCTCCTACACTCTCATACCCTCTCCTACACTCTCATACCCTCTCATACCCTCTCCTACACTCTCATACCCTCTCCTACACTCTCATACCCTCTCCTACACTCTCATACCCTCTCCTACACTCTCATACCCTCTCATACACTCTCATACCCTCTCCTACACTCTCATACCCTCTCATACCATCTCCTACCCTCTTCTACCCTACACTACTATACACTACCCACAGACACACACACACACACACACACACACACACACACACACACACACACACACACACACACACACACACACACAAGAATGTATGGTCTCTCTGCACAGAAACACACTAAATACAAAAGAAACTCAAACCGTGTGTGTGTGTGTGTGTGTGGTGGCAGTAACTGATGTGGTGTATATTAAGAAGTGTGTATCTACTGCATGCAGTGTTGGTGACTGTTCCCAAAGGTCTATTCTGTTTGTGTGTGTGTGTGTGTGTGTGTGTGTGTGTGTGTGTGTGTGTGTGTGTGTGTGAGTGAGAGAGAGTGAGGTGGGTGACGCCCTCTGGTGGTCAGTGGCGGTTTACGGAGTTGCCATGGAGACATGCTAGCACATACTGAACAATCACAGTCAAGCCATATCTCTTTCTGTCTTTTTCTCTCTTACACACACACACACACACACACACACACACACACACACACACACACACACACACACACACACACACACAGTGACACACAGATGAGCCCTGAAATTCAGCGTGTGTTTTCAGCTGAAAAAATGCTGAAACAGATAAAACTCCTGCAGTAGAAAAGATCTGAGGGCACAAAGTCCACTACAGTCTGGAGTGCACTTAGTAGTGAGTGAAGAGCCCCTGCCTCCTCCTGTCCTCTTCCAGAAGGATTCAAGGGCTGTGTCCCAACCTCCTGTTCCCTGCAGCTGGGGCCCTAGTGCTCAGTGAGACTGACCGTGAACAAACAAACAAACAAACAAACAAACAAGCTAAACAAAAACAAGAAACAAAAGTCACATGACCACCGCTGTCACCAGTCACATGATCATTAGTCATTACATAAAACCTACCCCTTGTTTTATCTGACTATAATAATTATTATTATAATTATAATTATTATTATTATTGACAGAAAAGGAAAAAGAAAGAGAAATCATCTCTTGCTGTTTCTCTGCTCGTCCTGAAAAACAGATCAGCAATTTAGATTTGTTTTGTTTTATGTCCTGCAGCAGGAGAAAGCGAGAGGGGAGAACTGTGGGGAAATAAAGAACTGAAAGCGATCCATGGCCACTCTCTCTCTCACTCACTGTTCAGATGTTTTGTTGGGGTTTTTTTTTTCGGTTTAATTCTTTTTTTTTTTTCTTTTTCAATCAATCATGCAGGTTTCCTTCAGGTCCTCTGAGTCCAAAAAGAGGAAATAAAGCAACAGAACATCACGTGCTCCTCGAACGTCTACAAAGAAGAAGAAGAAGAAGTAGAAGAACTTCAATAATGAAAGACTGAAGATGATTTTGTCTCTCCCCCGCTGCTCATCCCTCCTTCCCACTTCACATGCATGTGAAAGGTGTGTTGTGGGCGTGGCTTTGATTCAGTGCGCCCTCGTGGTTGGCTAATGGTTCAGTCCCGGTCGTTGCCCCGCCCCCTCATCCGCTACCCAAGCTCTCGACTGTGAGGTCACTCAGCATGTTGAGTAAACATAGATGATAAAACTCATCAGTAGCAGGCTGTGACGCCATTGGCTAGTTATGCAGTAGGAGGAGCTCTCAGTTACAAGAGCATGCTGTCTTTATTGTCGTTTTTCTTCTTGCTAGCTGAAAACAGGTGTTTTTCCTCCATGTTAGTTTGAGAGAAAACACCCCTGGAGACAACCATGCTGATTCGACCCCGGGGTCACACCCAACCCCTCCCTCTGTCGCACAGCCTTCTGGGTAATGTGTTAGAAAAGAGAGAGAGAACAAGCAGCAAGTCCTCTCATTTGGCTGTTTGCTGTGTGTGTTGTTTAAATTTAAAAAGTCTCTTACACACAAACAGACACACACACACGCACACATCTACACCGCTCTGCACCATCCGTGTGTGTTTGTGTGTGTAGTTCCATGCGGTGTGTGTAGGAACAGCAGGATTTTAGCACCAGTCATCCTCGTCTGTCTCACTGTACGGTTCGTGGAGACTTTTCCGGGGTGGGCGGGGCTGCGGCGCACGCTGCATGGCATGGTGGGCGGGGCCTCTGCGATGCGGAGATGGAGACGAGGAGGATCGGTAGCCATTGGGTACACGCCGGTGATGAGAGGCAGGACTACGATGGGTAGGGCTGTGGTGGGCGGAGCCATGGCGGGGGCTGTGGGAGTGTCCTTGAGTGACGCTCTGCTCATAGTTCGGAGGCTCATATTCGAAACGCCGGTCGTAGAAGGGAGCTCGGCGAGGGGAGGGGCGGCGAGCGGGCGGGCCGATGGGTGGAGGCTCACGGCAAGGAGTGGGTGGTGGGAGGGGCTTCCTGGGGGCAGGTGAGTATGTAACATGTGGGCGTGGTGTGGGCGGAGTCAGGGGGAGCTGTCGTCGCGTCCGGCGTGGAGTACTGGTTCCTGATGTAGAAGGAACTGGACTTACACTCACAGAACTGCTTCCCTAAAATACACACACACACCCCTCATTATTTATTATAATTGTGCTGTGTCTTTGTGTGTGTGTGGATGTGTGTGTGTGTGAGAGTTTGTTTGTGGGTGGGTGGTTGTGTGTGGGTAAGTGTGTGGGTGGTTGTGTGTGTGTGTGTGTGTGTGTGGGTAGGGTTGGTGTGTGGTTGTGTGTGTGAGGGGGTAGGGTGGTTGTGTGTGTGTGGGTTAGGGTGTGTGTGTGTGTGTTAGTGTGTGGGTGTGTACCTGTCTGCGCGCCCTGCCTTCGCTGGGGGAGCGTGACCAGTGAGAGTCGTGTTTGTTTTGAGGATGATGATGGTACTCCCGTTCTCTCTCGTACCGCTCTTTCTCTACTGAACCGTGGTGGTGGTGGTGGTGATGATGATGGTGGTGGTGATGATGCCGCCGATCTTTTGCTCTTCCTCTCTCTCGCTCACGCTCTTTCGGTGGAAGTTCACCTGACTGTGTGGTGGTGCTGAGATCCGTACCCAGACCTAACAGCAAAAACAGAGCAAAGATGAATTAAAGAGCATATGTGTGTGGTGTGTGTGTGTGTGTGTGTGTGTGTGTGTGTGTGTGTGTGTGTGTGTGTGTGCGTAAGACCTGTATCAGCATCTGTAAAGCGAGTCAGTGATCTCTCCGAGGTGCGGTGGTTGCATTCTCTGTCTCTTTCTCTCTCTCTCCTCCTTCTCCCATGTCTCGGCCCCTCCTCTGACTCCACCCTCTCCAGAGAGTAATCATCCAATCGCATGCCACGACCAGAACGTCCATGAACTAATGAGGATGTAGAACGTCTCAGTGGACTCACGTCAGAAACGGTCTGCAGAAAAACACAAAAGAGCAGAGAGAAACTGTGTGTGTTTGTAAGTGGTACACACTCAATCATTGTCTTTTACACACACACACACACACACACACACACACACACACACACACACACACACACACACACACACACACTTGGGTAGCATGTGAAACACAGCACCTCAGTACATGCAGTATATGAGCATGCTACAGTACAGATACACACACACACACACACAACACACACACACACACACACACACACACACACACACACACAGAGAGGTGTGCAGAAATCACAGAGACACAGGTACATACACTAAGGTTACTTCCTCCATGTTTGTTTCTTCGCTGCTGAAGAACATTGCGGGGTAGAACACACACACACACACACACACACACACACACACACACACACACACACACACACACATATGCAGACAGACAGAAGTAGGGAAGAAAGAGGGATGATTAGAGGACAGGAAATAACTTGTGTATGTTTAACATTTTTGGAGGAAAGGGTTTACAAACATACACACAAGCATACACACACACACACACACACACACACACACACACACACACACACACACACACACACACACACACACACATCACTATCAAAGGGTATAAACTGTATGGCCTGTACCTTTGTGGTATATTAGAGGGGTATTTGGGGTATATTAGAGGGGTATTTGGGGTATATTAGAGGTTATACTAAAGGGGTATTTGGGGTGTATTAGAGGGGTATTTGGGGTATATTAAAGTGTATATTAGAGAGGGTATTTGGGGTATATTAGAGGGTATACTAAAGGGGTATTTGGGGTATATTAGAGGGGTATTTGGGGTATATTAGAGGGCATATTAGAGGGGTATTTGGGGTATATTAGAGGGCATATTAGAGGGGTATTTGGGGTATATTAGAGGGTATACTAAAGGGGTATTTGGGGTATATTAGAGGGGTATTTGGGGTATATTAGAGGGCATATTAGAGGGGTATTTGGGGTATATTAGAGGGCATATTAGAGGGGTATTTGGGGTATATTAGAGGGTATATTAGAGGGGTATTTGGGGTATATTAGAGGGTATATTAGAGGGGTATTTGAAGTATATTAGAGCCTCAATTAGAGGGGTATTTGGGGTATATTAGAGGGTATATTAGAGGGGTATTTGGGGTATATTAGAGGGTATACTAAAGGGGTATTTGGGGTATATTAGAGGGGTATTTGGGGTATATTAAAGTGTATATTAGAAAGAGTATTTGGGGTATATTAGAGGGGTATTTGGGGTATATTAGAGGTTATACTAAAGGGGTATTTGGGGTATATTAGAGGGCATATTAGAGGGGTATTTGGGGTATATTAGAGGGTATACTAAAGGGGTATTTGGGGTATATTAGAGGGGTATTTGGGGTATATTAGAGGGCATATTAGAGGGGTATTTGGGGTATATTAGAGGGCATATTAGAGGGGTATTTGGGGTATATTAGAGGGTATATTAGAGGGGTATTTAAAGTATATTAGAGCCTCAATTAGAGGGGTATTTGGGGTATATTAGAGGGTATATTAGAGGGGTATTTGGGGTGTATTAGAGGGGTATTTGGGGTATATTAAAGGGGTATTTGGGGTATATTAGAGGGTATATTAGAGGGGTATTTGGGGTATATTAGAGTGGTATTTGGGGTATATGGGGTATATTAGAGGGGTATTTGGGGTATATTAGAGGGGTATTTGGGGTATATTAGAGGGGTATTTGGGGTATATTAGATGGAATATATGAGGGATATTTGGGGTATATTAAAGGGGTATTTGGGGTATATTAGAGGGTATATTAGAGGGGTATTTGGGGTATATTAGAGGGTATATTAGAGGGGTATTTGGGGTATATTAGAGGGGTATTTGGGGTATATTAGAGGGGTATTTGGGGTATATTAGAGGGTATATTAGAGGGGTATTTGGGGTATATTAGAGGGTATATTAGAGGGGTATTTGGGGTATATTAGAGGGGTATTTGGGGTATATTAGAGGGTATATTAGAGGGGTATTTGGGGTATATTAGAGGGTATATTAGAGGGGTATTTGGGGTATATTAATTTGTGTCAGTAAGAGAAATGAAGGATTTTTGATGATAGTCGCATGAAAACTCGAGGAGCAGAAATCTTGATACATCTGACTGAATTGTTTCTTCTCTGTAAAACCATGAAGAAATGCAGTGTGTGTGTGTGTGTGTGTGTGTGTGTGTGTGTGTGTGTGTGTGTGTGTGTGTGTGTGTGTATTCTCAGGGTCCTAAAGTTTTTGCTCTCTCTCTCTGATTGGACTGTTTTTTTAGTCAAACATTACTCACATTCCTGTGAAGAACACACAGTTCATCTACCAAACACACCTTCATCTGCAGAACAGGTGGAACCTGACCACAGCTGGACATTACACTGCTCAGCTCTGCTAAAAAAGCTCTGCTGGTAAAGTTCAAAGTGTAACCTTCATTATCATCATCATCATCATCATCATCATCGCACACCGTTGTGTATACAGTTAAGTCAGAAACCCGTATCCTGAGCAGGTACGGGTTAGGGGCCTTGCTCGGCCTTGCTACAGATAAGTCAGAACCCTTTCTGCGGGGCCTTGCTCTGGGGTCTTGCTCAGAGGTCTTGCTGAGGGGCCTTGCTCGGGGGCCTTTCTGGGGGGCCTTTTTGGGGGACCTGGCTCTGGAGTCTTGCTCAGAGGTCTTGCTGAGGGGCCTTGCTCGGGGGCCTTGCTCAAAGGTCTTGCTGAGGGCCTTGCTCAGGGGCCTTTCTGGGGGTCCTTGCTCTAGGGTCTTGCTCAGAGGTCTTGCTGAGGGGCCTTCCTCCGGGGCCTTTCTGGGGGGCCTTGCTTTGGGGCCTTTCTGAGGGGCCTTGCTCTGGGGTCTTGCTCAGGGAACAATGAGGATGTTTAGTAAATTGTAACTCTAGTAAAATGAAATGATGCGTTATGTCATGAATGGTAATGTGTGTGTTACTGCATGCTACATGTTTAAGTGTGAGTGTGTACAGACTGTATTAGATCTTTAGCATGTTAAAAATGTGAGCCACCCCCCCAACACACACACACACACACACACACACACACACACACACACACACACACACACACACACACACACACAGTAGCTATGGTTACATTTCTAGGTAAGGATTAAAAAAAAATGACATGCTAGCAGCAATTGTGCACCAATTAGCATATTAGCATTCCAAACGTCTATGTCGAGTTTGGTATTGAAGCACTAAAGCATGTGTGAGAAAGCAGCTAAATGAGGGATAAAGTGAGAAAGCGATGGAGAGATGAGTAATGGATGAGTGATGGATGAGTGATGGATGAGTGATGGATGGAATGATGCTCACTTTGTGATGTAGTGGGAGGCGGGGCATGGAGACAGTCCTCCCTTCCAGTGGTAGTGATGTGTCAGTGTCGGGGTGAACAGTCATCGTTCTCATTTCTACTGTCTGAAAAACACAAGAGTGAAAGAATGTGGAACACACACTATGCACTCACTCGGACTCAGCAGCCTGCACTTTGACTGAAGCCATGAGCCATGCAGCAGCTAATCACCCTAAACACTGTGTGTGTGTGTGTGTGTGTGTGTGTGTGTGTGTGTGTGGTCAGTGCAGCGCTTCTGCAACATAGCAACCCGGGAGGGGGGCAACATAGTTATGAAGAGAGAGAGAGAGAGAGAGAGAGAGAGAGAGAGGAAGAGAGGGATCGAGTGACATAGTTATGAAGAGAGAGAGAGAGAAAAAGAAAGAGAGAGAGGAAGAGAGGGATAGAGAGCATAAATAAAAACACTGCCAAAGAGAAGAGCCAATTCTTGCAGTAGTTAGAGTTAAGGTATGTGAAGTGGGCGGTGCTTATATGTGGTGGGTGGGGTTTATACACAGTGGGCGTGGTTTGTTAAGAGCTCACTGGTACCTGTGTGTTGTGACGGTTTTCCTGCTGATGGTATGGTGAGTCTGTGCTCCAGTTCTCATCAACAGATTTCTGGAAGATCTGAGAACGAGGAGTAACCCAGGACTCAACAGGACTGAAAAAGACAGGACACACCACATAAGAAAGAGATAGAGAGAGATAGAAAGAGAGAGAGAGAGAGAGAGAGAGACACAGAGAGAGAGAGAGAGAGAGAGAGAGAGAGAGAGAGAGAGACACAGAGAGAGAGAGAGAGAGAGAGAGAGAGAGAGACAGACAGAGAGAGAGAGACAGAGAGAGAGAGAGAGAAAGAGAGAAAGAGAGAGAGAGAGAACTAGAAAGGAAATATATTTTTTGACGTACAGGTTTTCATGGTTTTCCTGTGCAACCTCTTTGACCCCATGACCTCCATTAACCTCATTGACCTCGTGACCTTCGTCCTGGTTAGTGTTTGACTCCATGCGCTGAAACATTAATGGTGTTCGGTTCTGTGTGTGACACAACATGGCTAACAGTCAGGGTCATCATCATCATCATCATCATCATCATCAAGAGCAGCATCTTTGTTATCACCATCATCAGTATCAACATCATCTTCAAATGAATGTCCAGATCAGGACAGTGCAAAAGAATTTAAGACTCTAGTTGAACATTTTGAGGTTAGAGCTAAGGGTTCGGATTCAGGGGTTGAGGTTGGGGTTAAAGGTTAGGGATAGCGGTGGGGGTGAGAGGATAGGGATTGGGGGTCAATTGGGGTTATGGGTAAGGGTTAGAGGTGGGGTAAGGGGTTATGGATTGAAGGTCAAGTTGGGGTTAGGGGTTAGGGGTAGACGTCAGGTAAGGGGTTAGAGATCGGATTGGGTCAGAAGTTAGGGTTAGGGTTGGGGGTGAGGGACTGGGTTGGGTTAGAGGTTAGGGTTAAAGGTGGGGTAAAGGGTTAGGGATTGGGGCCTGGTAGGGTTAGAGGTTGGGTAAGGAGTTAGGGATTGGGGCTGGGTAGGGTTAGAGGTTAGGGTTAGAGGTTAGGATTAGAGGTGGGGT
>JBCEWE010000116.1:104359-204204 GCA_039877035.1 Silurus lanzhouensis | reverse complement strand
GGTGTAGCACAGTGTAGTAGTATGGTGTAAGCACAGTGTGTAGTATGGTGTAGCACAGTGTAGAGTATGGTGGTGTAGCACAGTGTATGGTGTAGCCAGTGTGTAGTATGGTGGTGTAGCACAGTGTAGTAGTATGGTGTAGCACAGTGTAGTAGTATGGTGTAGCACAGTGTATAGTATGGTGGTGTAGCACAGTGTAGTAGTATGGTGTAGCACAGTGTAGTAGTATGGTGTAGCACAGTGTAGTAGTATGGTGTAGCAAGTGTATAGTATGGTGGTGTAGCACAGTGTAGTAGTATGGTGTAGCACAGTGTAGTAGTATGGTGTAGCACAGTGTAGTAGGTGTGAAGTGGTGTGTGTAGCACAGTGTAGTAGTATGGGTGGTGTAGCACAGTGTAGTAGTATGGTGGTGTAGCACAGTGTAGTAGTATGGTGTAGCACAGTGTAGTAGTAGTGGTGTAGCACAGTGTAGTAGTATGGTGGTGTAGCACAGTGTAGTAGTATGGTGTAGCACAGTGTAGTAGTATGGTGTAGCACAGTGTAGTAGTATGGTGTAGCACAGTGTAGTAGTATGGTGGTGAGCACAGTGTAGTAGTATGGTGTAGCACAGTGTAGTAGTATGGTGGTGTAGCACAGTGTAGTAGTATGGTGTAGCACAGTGTAAGTAGTATGGTGTAGCACAGTGTAGTAGTATGGTGGTGTAGCACAGTGTAGTAGTATGGTGTGTAGCACAGTGTAGTAGTATGGTGTAGCACAGTGTAGTAGTATGGTGTGCAGTGTAGTATGGGTAGCACAGTGTAGTAGTATGGTGTAGCACAGTGTAGTAGTATGGTGTAGCACAGTGTAGTAGTATGGTGGTGTAGCACAGTGTAGTAGTATGGTGTAGCACAGTGTAGTAGTATGGTGTAGCACAGTGTAGTAGTATGGTGGTGTAGCACAGTGTAGTAGTATGGTGTAGCACAGTGTAGTAGTATGGTGGTGTAGCACAGTGTAGTAGTATGGTGTAGCACAGTGTAGTAGTATGGTGTGTAGCACAGGTAGTAGTAGTGGTGTAGCACAGTGTAGTAGTATGGTGGTGTAGCACAGTGTAGTAGTATGGTGGTGTAGCACAGTGTAGTAGTATGTGGTGTAGCACAGTGTAGTAGTATGGTGGTGTAGCACAGTGTAGTAGTATGGTGGTGTAGCACAGTGTAGTAGTCACAGTGGTAGTAGGTCAAGTGTAGTGTATGGTGTAGCACAGTGTAGTAGTATGGTGTAGCACAGTGTAGTAGTATGGTGGTGTAGCACAGTGTAGTAGTATGGTGTAGCACAGTGTAGTAGTATGGTGTAGCACAGTGTAGTAGTATGGTGGTGTAGCACAGTGTAGTAGTATGGTGTAGCACAGTGTAGTAGTATGGTGGTGTAGCACAGTGTAGTAGTATGGTGGTGTAGCACAGTGTAGTAGTATGGTGTAGCACAGTGTAGTAGTATGGTGTGCAAGTGTAGTAGTATGGTGGGTAGCACAGTGTAGTAAGTTAATGGGTGGTGTAGCACAGTGGTAGTAGTATGGTGTAGCACAGTGTAGTAGTATGGTGTAGCACAGTGTAGTAGTATGGTGTAGCACAGTGTAGTAGTATGGTGTAGCACAGTGTAGTAGTATGGTGGTGTAGCACAGTGTAGTAGTATGGTGTAGCACAGTGTAGTAGTATGGTGTAGCACAGTGTAGTAGTATGGTGGTGTAGCACAGTGTAGTAGTGTGGTGTAGCACAGTGTAGTAGTATGGTGGTGTAGCACAGTGTAGTAGTATGGTGGTGTAGCACAGTGTAGTAGTATGGTGTAGCACAGTGTAGTAGTATGGTGGTGTAGCACAGTGTAGTAGTATGGTGTAGCACAGTGTAGTAGTATGGTGTAGCACAGTGTAGTAGTATGGTGTAGCACAGTGTAGTAGTATGGTGGTGTAGCACAGTGTAGTAGTATGGTGTAGCACAGTGTAGTAGTATGGTGGTGTAGCACAGTGTAGTAGTATGGTGTAGCACAGTGTAGTAGTATGGTGGTGTAGCACAGTGTAGTAGTATGGTGTAGCACAGTGTAGTAGTATGGTGGTGTAGCACAGTGTAGTAGTATGGTGGTGTAGCACAGTGTAGTAGTATGGTGTAGCACAGTGTAGTAGTATGGTGGTGTAGCACAGTGTAGTAGTATGGTGTAGCACAGTGTAGTAGTATGGTGGTGTAGCACAGTGTAGTAGTATGGTGTAGCACAGTGTAGTAGTATGGTGGTGTAGCACAGTGTAGTAGTATGGTGGTGTAGCACAGTGTAGTAGTATGGTGGTGTAGCACAGTGTAGTAGTATGGTGGTGTAGCACAGTGTAGTAGTATGGTGTAGCACAGTGTAGTAGTATGGGTAGCACAGTGTAGTAGGTGAGAGTGGTGGTGGTAGCACAGTGTAGTAGTATGGTTGTAGCACAGTGTAGTAGTAGTGGTGGTGTAAGCACAGTGTAGTAGTATGGTGGTGTAGCACAGTGTAGGTGTTAGCACAGTGTAGTAGTATGGTGTAGCACAGTGTAGTAGTATGGTGTAGCACAGTGTAGTAGTAGTTATGGTGGTGTAGCACAGTGTAGTAGTAGTGGTGTAGCACAGTGTAGTAGTATGGTGGTGTAGCACAGTGTAGTAGTATGGTGGTTAAGTATGGTGTAGCACAGTGTAGTAGTGTAGGTGGTGGTAGCACAGTGTAGTAGTATGGTGGTGTAGCACAGTGTAGTAGTAGTGTATGTGGTGTAGCACAGTGTAGTAGTATGGGTGTAGCACAGTGTAGTAGTTTGGTGGTGTAGCACAGATGTAGTAGTGTGGTGTAGCACAGTGTAGTAGTATGGTGTGTAGCACAGTGTAGTAGTATGGTGGTGTAGCACAGTGTAGTAGTATGGTGTAGCACAGTGTAGTAAGTTGTATGGTGGTGTAGCACAGTGTAGTAGTATGGTGGTGTAGCACAGTGGTAGATAGTATGGGTGTAGCACAGTGTAGTAGTATGGTGGTGTAGCACAGTGTAGTAGTATGGTGGTGTAGCACAGTGTAGTAGTATGGTGGTGTAGCACAGTGTAGTAGTATGGTGGTGTAAGCACAGTGTAGTAGTATGGTGTGTAGCACAGTGTAGTAGTATGGTGGTGTAGCACAGTGTAGTAGTATGTGGTGTAGCACAGTGTAGTAGGTGTGAAGTGTAGTGGTGGTGTAGCACAGTGTAGTAGTATGGGTGTAGCACAGTGTAGTAGTATGGTGGTGTAGCACAGTGTAGTAGTATGGTGTAGACAGTGTAGAGTATGGTGTAGCACAGTGTAGTAGTATGGTGGTGTAGCACAGTGTAGTAGTATGGTGGTGTAGCACAGTGTAGTAGTATGGTGTGTAGCACAGTGTAGTAGTATGGTGGTGTAGCACAGTGTAGTAGTATGGTGGTGTAGCACAGTGTAGTAGTATGGTGGTGTAGCACAGTGTAGTAGTATGGTGGTGTAGCACAGTGTAGTAGTATGGTGGTGTAGCACAGTGTAGTAGTATGGTGGTGTAGCACAGTGTAGTAGTATGGTGTAGCACAGTGTAGTAGTATGGTGGTGTAGCACAGTGTAGTAGTATGGTGGTGTAGCACAGTGTAGTAGTATGGTGGTGTAGCACAGTGTAGTAGTATGGTGTAGCACAGTGTAGTAGTATGGTGGTGTAGCACAGTGTAGTAGTATGGTGGTGTAGCACAGTGTAGTAGTATGGTGGTGTAGCACAGTGTAGTAGTATGGTGTAGCACAGTGTAGTAGTATGGTGGTGTAGCTAGTGTAGTAGTATGGTGTAGCACATTGTAGTAGTATGGTGGTGTAGCACAGTGTAGTAGTATGGTGTAGCACATTGTAGTAGTATGGTGGTGTAGCTAGTGTAGTAGTATGGTGTAGCACATTGTAGTAGTATGGTGGTGTAGCACAGTGTAGTAGTATGGTGTAGCACATTGTAGTAGTATGGTGGTGTAGCACAGTGTAGTAGTATAGTATATGATGTAGTTCTAACAGTATGTATGAGTAGAAATAATAAAATACAGCAAAACCTGTAGATGTTATAATAGTTGCAGTACCTGTAGGTAGTCTCAGTTCTGTACGATCCGCAGTGACCACTCAGACCTCACCTTCAGACCACTGAGCCACCAGTGCCTACACATTACACTGTGATCTTTCTCTTTCTTCACCTCACATATGAACAGCATCGATTCTACAGACCGTCCGTGGTCAAAACAGAGACATGAGTGAAACTGAAAATCACTCTATTGATTTAAAGTCATGGCAACGTGATTTCCTGTGATTAATTAGTATTTAGATAATAATATTTATGCTAATCTGATTTAAATGTAATCTATATTATGCACAAATTACTTAATGCGGTAAATATTTAAAAAACATGTTCTGAGGAGGTCTATAACATTTTACATGCATTTTTTCTGAATGAATTTAGTCACAAAAAAAAATCATCTTCATCTGTAGAAGATTTATTTCAGTTATACAATTGATATTATCTAAATGTTTCTGACTTTTGAAAATGTCGCACCCCAGGGCACGATACCGCTGTGGGCCTGTCAAGTGAACGAGCTGCCGTTAAACACAGACGACAAATTCATCTTCGAAATCATCCCAAGTAAGAGTTTTTTTTTTCTCTTTTTCCCACCACCTTTTACTGAACTGGATCTTTTATTAACCACTAAACCTCGATTACTCAGAGTGCATCAAAGCATCAACCTGCCAGTCAGCGTCATGCGTATTTACGTGTTTCCCCCAAAACACTACACTCCATATTGATCCCTTTGTTCAGCAGTGGGATTTCTTCATCACAAACTGGAAAAAAAACAAATGTTTCTCATATTTATTTTGACGTTGGCTTTTTGGGGTTTGTGGGACTTGAACAGCACAGATGTCAAATAAATGATCAACAATCAGAGCAGAATCTAACAGCAGCTTCAACCAATGTTTAGGCTTCATTCTGAGAACTTCACATGGATCAGGACATGCTTTTTAAAAGCAACAAGAGAGAGACAGGAAATGGGAGTCGAACACATGTCCTCCTCTTACTGTGTTTTACTGTACACAATATCTTCACACTCATTGCTGAACAGCCCTGTCCAGGCCTAATCTGTCCTGCCCTGTCCAGACCTTTCCTGTCCCGTCCAGCCCTGTCCTGTCCAACCCTGCCCTGTCCCGTCCAGCCCTGTCCCGTCATGTCCAGTTCTGTCCCGTCCAGACTTTTCCTGTCCTGTCCAGCCCTGATCTGTCCAGCCCTCCCTCTCATTTTCTCTCTCTCACACCCCACCCCTCTCTCTCATTTTCTTCCACTTCTTCTTCCGCACTCACTTTCTCCACCTAATTCTCTCTCTTTCTCTCTCTCACTCCCCCCTCTCTCATGCTCTTATTTTCTTTTTGACCTTTTAAACATTTACTCTCTCACTCCTTCTCTTTTTCATATAATTCTCTCTCTTGCTCTTACTCTCATTCTGTCCCTCGTACTGTAGCTCTCTCTCTCTCTCTCTCTCTCTCTCTCTCTCTCTCTCTCTCTCTTTCTCTCTCTCTCTCTTTCTCTCTCTCTCTCTCTCTCTCTCTCTCTCCATCTCTCTTATTCTGTCTAATTCTCTCACCTTGAATTCTCATTTTTTCATTTACTCTCTCTTTCTCTCATTTTCGCTCTCTCACTCCCTTACCATTTTGCTCTTTCTCTTTCTCATTCTCTATACACTATAACTATTGGTGGTGCGGAAAGAAATGTGTAGTGGATAAACAGTGCAAAATACACATATCTTACAGAATATACATGCTCTTCCTGACTGCTCGATAAAACAAACATCATAGATTATGTGTGTGTGTGTGTGTGTGTGTGTGTGTGTGTGTGTGTGTGTGTGTGTGTGTGTGTGTGTGTGTGTGTAGGGAATAATGGGGATCGGGAGCGTGATGGTTGTGTTCTCATGGCAAGCAGTCAGAGCGAGATGGAGGACTGGGTACGGATGATCCGCCGCGCCATCGGAGCACAGAGCAATGGAGGTACACACACACACACACACACACACACACACACACACACACACACACACACACACACACACACACACACACACACACACACACACACACACACACACACACACACACACACACACACACACACACACACACACACACACACAATCACACACAATCCAACACCACCACCTCACCAGGTGCTCAGTGTCATACAGCTCTTCAGTTAACTGTCTCAGATGTGTACCTGAAGGTAATAAAGAGAAGGTCTGGGGTTCAAATCCCAGCATCCACCAGCTGCAGGTTTGGCCTTTATGTTTACGGAGCATCTGCGCCATATAATGAACGTTTTCTTCTCCATTTCATCAAACCACAACCCACAAAAAAACTCCACCATGGATCTTAGTGAGGTCATTAGGAAATGCGCACAAACGCTGTCTGACTCTGTATACAACTGGAACTGGAGGTTACTATGGTTACAAGTGTTTACAAGCAGCACAATCATTTATATTCAACAAACAAACGCAAATTACTCGTGTGTTCAACGCTCTGATGTCACACCTGAACTTCCACACAATCAGTTCCTTCTACAGCCTGACTGTAATAAACCGAGAGCATATCTAACACCCGAGAACGTGATGGTAACGTACGTTTAACATTTCATATAAAACCTACAATATAATACATTTAATAAAATATACGAGGGAGCGTGAATTCACAGGAAACCCTGAAGAGGTGACGTCGCTGCTGAAACCATAAAAACAGTCCTGCTATAGAAACATATTCCATGACTCATTTACCATCTGCTCACGCTGAACCTCCTGTGAACACATACGGTCTACATCACATCCACGTCTACTTTCAAATCCCTGAAAGTCTGCTTGTGTTCCTGCAAAAACTTCTGAGTTTTCAGACCACACCCTTAATGACTGTAATGCGAAAACCCCTCTTACAGGTGCCAAGCTGTGAAGCGTGTGAAGTTTGTTTAGTGGTAAATAATAAGAAATAACATGTATAGAGAACTCTCCTGTGTCTCAGTCTTGTATTCTACTCCACTAGATGATCACATGGACATGAGAGATCCTCCTTCCTCTGAAATTCATAATGAAAGTAATGCATTGAAACATCATTGCAGAAGTCTTGGTAACCGAAACCGTACATCACGACTTGGACAAGGGTGAAGTGACCCGTGTCGGGTTTCACTGTTGGGTTTGTTCTGCTCTAATAGCCAGCTGAGGTGGTGCTCGGATTTAAACCCATGACCTTCTGATCATAAGCACAACATCTTATTTACTGAGCTCCCACTTCCCCATGGGCAAAAAACCCCCTCTGAAAATCTGATGAAATAGGGGTGAGATCAGGACATACATCATCTTAATCCTTTTTTTATTTCAGTTTAGAACAGAAATATGGACGAAAAAAACATTGCTGAATCATCACACTGTGGCAATGCCACTTCCTATGAATCATGTTATTCAGAGTTATTTTGATGCAGAGACGTTCATGAAACATTGGATCATCAGCACCGTACGTATTTTACTCATTACATGGTAAAACAACAGACCTTTAAACATAACTTTCGTATTTAAGCAATACAAATAGAATCCAAAGAGCGGGAAAGAGCGAATCTTTTCTTTATAAAAGTGATCTGTGGTGAAACTAAAAACTCCCTGAGATAGCATGAGGAGGAAATCTTCAGAAGAACCAGTCTCACAAAGGAACCCATTCTCATCCTCAACACCGAATGTCCATTCATTACAGTTCCATCATTGTTATGATGTTCAGTGATGGCACTTAAATGAAGAACTGTTCATGCAAAGTGTGGTCCTGAACCATTGGAGCAGACTGTTGATATTAATTCCAGTCCAAAACCATCCTCAAAGTTCTTGAGTTACTCAGTAACTTCATGAATGTTTAGGCAGCTGATGTGAATCCATCCCCAGAGGCACAGTGTCTACTACTGAACAGAACTCCATCCAGACGTAGGGCGTTGGAATGACAATGAAGAATTCTTAAGAAGGAACCTCAAAAGGAACCAGACTCAGAACCCATCCTCATCCTCAACACCCAATATCCATTCATTAGTGTTCCATCGCTGTAGAGGTTCTCACCTGTTCACTGATGGAATAGAAAATGTTCATGGTGATTGTAGTCCTTGTAGGAAACTTTATATTAACTGCAGTCTAAATCCATCTTCATGGATCATGAACCCTCAACAGTAACCTTATGGAGCCCTTTATGTGGAGAACATCCGCACCTGCAGTGATTGGTTTCTAATTACAGAGAACTCTTTCCAGAGGTAGGACATCAGGATGGATTAGGCAGGTCTGCAGAGCAGAAGAGGACAGGATCACTGGTGCAGCTCAACAAAGAAAGATCAGCTAAAAACACTCGTTCCTTCACCAGGGTCAGGTGTATGGTCTTGGAGGAGAATCCTCAAAGAAGCTGAAGATCCAGAAGATGTCAAAGTTTAAAGTTGCAGCCTTGCCTTTGAAACTGGAGACTCACGTATCAACAAATGCGCAATGTGTAAATGTGGCACATCTGGTGTACACTGGAACTGTTGCTTCTGTATTGAAACGTATATTAACGAGCACATAATCCTGATCTACTGTCACCTTCTGACCAATCAGAATGCAGGATTCAACAGCACTGATTCAAATCAAATAAATGTCAGGTTTAATGCTGTCATCTACATCTTCATGTGTTCTTTCATGTTTTCAGTGTTTGGGAAGAGTCTGGCGGACATCTTGGTTTATGAGAAGAAGTTTGGGGCTCGTTCCGTGCCCATGCTGATTGAGAAGTGTGCAGACTTCATCAGGGAGCATGGCCTGGATGAGGAAGGCATATTTCGCCTACCTGGGCAGGAGAATCAAGTCAAACACTTTAGAGAAGCTTTTGATGCAGGAGAAAGACCATCGTTTCCTCCGTGAGTCCTTCAGATTTTACATTTTTTTGATTTGGTTGAACTTTTAAGGTTCTATGTAGATTTCAACACCAAATTGTGTTCCTATTAAAAACATGATATATTTTTTAATATCAAGGACCTTTAATCTTTCAAGTATCTCTTAAAAACTTAACACACTATCAGACACTGACTCTCAGCTTCTTTGTGGTAGCTTGTGGTTCATGAAACAGGTTCTCCAGGGATTCTTCAGGAATCCACTGAAAGGAGAAGTAACAGGAAGGCACTGTGTTAAAGGGTTACGTCAATATAAAGCTCCTAATGTTGAAGTCTCAACGCTGACATTTTTACATGACGATTTTTTAATGGCTTCCTGTGATGCTTCAAACTTTTTAAGGTTTTAAAAAGTTCATTTCCTGGTTTGGAGATGAGAGTGTAGTTTTCGCTCTCCGTCACCGAAAGGCTTTGATGTTTAAAAACTAGGAAATTAGCAACTCGCTAGTGTTTTTCAAATCCTCTTACTGCAAATTCAGTCTGGTTTCATCTGATATATTTTTTTATCAAGCCATTGTTCGAATGAATCGGGTTTGGATCTGAGGTTATGTTGACGTTAAAATATTAAAATCGACTGTAGACTGTTTACTATCTGTTACTCAGAGTCAGAGATGCAAATGCAAGATTTTTTTCAGAGAAATGTTCTACACATCAGATCTGTGGTTAAACCATATCCTGTCCTACCTGAGGAGAAGCCTCTGCCTTTATATAGCACACACGCACACACGCACACACACACACACACACACACACACACACACACACACACACACACACACACACACACATGTGCATTAATATTGAAAAGCAAAAATACTCTTTGTATCTGTATTCAGTTTTAAACCTCGAGTGGGTGTGGCCTAAGCTGGAGTTATTTTTTACTCAGTGAAGTGCTAACAGTTTGGGAGGAACCGTATATGGTTGTAAAAATCATAATACCTTTGGCCCTTCAACATATATATTTAGGTGGTGGTGTTTTTTTTTATTTATGTGTGTGCATGTGTGATTTCTGCCCCTGACAGTTCCTCAACCTCATACAAGTTCATAACTGCTCTCAGTTCGAGACTCTGTTAGGGAATTTAAACTGGTATGATCCTGACCAGGCGGGTACTAAGGATGAAGGAACGAAAGCTGTAAATGCATTGTGCAGCATCATAAGCTCAAGTTCAAGATTATTCCTAAAGCGTTTTTCACAATTGACACTGTCTCAAATCAGCTTTACAGAACTTAAGAATGAAAGTGAATTGTGTATTTATCCCTGATGAGCAGTCTGGGGCCACGGATAAGTTCATGTTATTGTTAACAAACATGCTCTTTCTTTGTCCTGCAAATCGTACGGTCAAAAAACTAAAAGCCTCTCACTTCAGAATGTCCAGGTCCTGGTAATGTTCCTTTCTGGCAGAATGCAGTATTTTTATATCAGAGCTTTTAAAAACCGAACGGTTTGAAATCACGCTTCAGATTTTTTACGCAGTTTATAAACGACTCGTTACGTGCACAATTCTGCTGCTCTGAATCACACCCACAGATAAAGTAGTGCCAGAAGATTCCATTTATTGGATCCCAGCTACAATGTGACAAACAAACAAACAAAAACAATAAACCTTCTAATTTCTGCTTCCTTCCCGCAGAGACACAGATGTCCACACGGTGGCGTCATTGCTCAAGCTGTACCTGCGTGAGCTGCCTGAACCCGTAGTGCCCTGGACTCAGTATCAGGACTTTCTGGACAGCAGCGTGGCGCTGGACCCCACCACCGCAGCGGTGAGGATCAGACACAGATTTGATCACAAATCTATTTAATCACATGCAGGAGAAGAAATCGAGGACTAACTGGCGTTAAACCCGTCACCATGGTGGGCCAGATATTTTATTTCATTTAATAAAGAGTTTAATAGTGGTCCTGCCTCCTGCCTCCTCCATCCTGATGTGCTACATCTACATGAAGTTCTCATCACATTTTTAGAAACTACTCGCTGCTGCTGAGGATGTTCTCCAAAATGAAGAACCTAAAGATGTATGAGATTACTGTGGCTGGTTCTTCTCACGTAGACATTTCAAACTTCAAACGCATTTATACACCATATGGACAAAAGCTTTTGGACACCCGAGTTTTTTATGTGCTTTTTGAACTTTCCATTCCACATTTAGTTCCCATTCACTGTTATAATGCGCTCCAGTCTTCTGGGGAGATGTTCCACTGGAATTTGTGAAGATTTGTGGAGATTCATTCATCCACATGGGTATTAGTAAAGTCAGGTACTGATGTAAGTGAGGTGAGGAGGCTCCTGGGGTGCAGTCAGCATTTACATGGAGCTGGTTTGTGCACATGGGAAATGTCATGCTTGGGACAGGTTTGGGTCAACAAGTGTAAGTGAAGAGGAAATGTAGTATTAGTGCCTCCAAAGACATTTGGGACATATATATATATAATATATATTATATATATATATATATTATATAATTTTATTTTGGATCTATAGAATAGAAGTTCGCTCTTTTAGGTTGGTTCCTCTTGAAGCTTCTTTTTCATATCATCTCTTCTGGCTTTGCACATTATGAATAAAATGAACATTTCTGAACTACTGTATATATTTCTGTTGAGCAGCTTTTAGTCAGTAATGTCCACTGTTGAAGTTCTAGACGAATCAGAATGAATGGAATGGAATTAATAGTGAGGTGTTTCCTCCACAGAGGAAGGAGAAACTGGAGAAACAGATCAGCCTGCTTCCTAAAGCCAACTACAACCTCCTGTCTTACACATGCAGGTGAGTTCACACGCAAACCCCTGCAGAAACGTGGTGTTACAGTCTGACACTCGGGCGTTACATGGTTGCATCATGAACAGGTTTCTGTTTTATTTGCTGTCTTTAACCCTGTAATGGTTTGTAATGGAAAGCTAATGGAGTGAGATGATGGACGTCTTGGTTTCTGCAGGTTCTTGTTTGAGGTGCAACAGCACTCCAAAGTGAATAAGATGAGCGTGGAGAACCTGGCAACGGTGATGGGGGTGAACCTGTTCAAACCGCAGGTGGAGGACGCTTTCAGCATGATGAAGGGTGAGGAACAAGACACTTGATCATCACTGAAACAGCTGATATAAAGGGTGATGATGCATGAATAAGATGAACACAACCATACCCTCTCACAGGGACCCCAATGATCCAGAAGGTGATGACGGTAATGATCAGGCACCATCAGCTGCTCTTTCCTGCTGCTAAAGACGCCGCTCCGTCTCCTGCTCCGGCCAAGAAGCTGAAGAGCAAAAAAATAGCAAATCCACGCAACTTCGTGGGCTGGGAGTCTGCAGAGGTGAGGCACTGTTACAGATTCTTCACTGTAAAATCAACAGCACAGACACTTAAATCAGTTAATCAGTATTAATTTTACTTCAGTACATTTCTGATATCAGTGTTGTTAAATTCTGGATTCTGATTGGTCGGATAGTGTTGATTCATTCTCATTCACAGAGATGTTCCACTCACAGACGTGATCATGTGGTGAAACTGTTTATTTAACTTTAATGGAAGGAGTCTTTAGTGTCAGCGACTTCATAATCATAATCAAGAGTCATGACTCCTTTTAAGTATTACAACATAAACGAGAAGACGAAAACCTTTGTTTTGTAGATGTTTTACAGCATGAAGTCAAACTACCAGCGGAGGACGAAAGTAAAAGTAAAGATTCACTCACTAAAATGTGACTCCAGTAAAAGTGTCCCTTTAAACTTTCACTTGAGTAAAAGTACAAAAGTTTTTGCCTTCAAATGAACTTAAGTTTCCAAAGTAGTGATTTATTATAGCTCTAATGTTTCATTATTATTATTTAATCAGAAGATTCTTTATTTAATCACCTCAGTTTATGTGTAAAGACTCGACTGTGACTCTCAGCACACTGGTCTATTAATAGAATGATATGAATGAGTCTGGAGCAGCTGCTATTGATTATTTCAGTAATCGAATATTCTAATATTCTAACTTAAATAATCAGATAAATACTTTTTTTCTTTATTAAAGAGCAACACTAAATATAGAAGAGAAAATCAGATCGTCTCTTAAAATGATCAAGTCATTTGGTTCCTCTTTAGAAAAATATTTTTTATTGCTAAAATTTTATAGAAGGAAAAAAAAAAAAGTGAACACACTGTACAGTGTACGCCACAAAAGGAGTTTGCCTAATTCCAACGTTTTTTTTGCAATTCCTAGTTTATTTCTCGTAATTCTGACTTTTTTCTCACAATTCTGACTTTATTTCTTGTAAAAACATCCAACATTTCTGGTGCATCCACCGGTAACCATGTTGTGGGCCTGAAGTGTGAAGCTGTAGGCGTATGAACGAGGTTCCTCTGCTTCATCTGTCGTGTTCCGTCTCCTCCGGAGCCGATTATTAGACGGAGTTCTCTCCAGGGATCAGAGTCTCAGTTTAATACCCTGCGATTCTACTGATTGTAGCGCATTTAATTTTCAATGTGTAAATTTATTCATTTATTCAACTTTTCATTCTGCGCTCCAGTGTTTAGCGGGTTGTGCGTCAGTAATAATGGTCTGTGGGGAAACACAATGCCACAGTGCTCCATGTGTAGTTAAATGGTCTAAACGAAGCAACGAGGCAAATAATTAGGTTTTTTTTGTATTCAAATTAATTGTTACTTGAGGAACCGTTTCAGCCCTAAATAAGTCAAACACTGATTGATATCTATTTAAATTATCATGAACCCAAAACCTTAAAGCTAAACAATTTCCATTAGAACCAATTAAAATACCAGAATTTGAGAGCAGACAGATTTGGTTAAAGGTTTATTCGTATTTTTCCTCTCTAAATGTTCTGCTTGATGTTGAACTGATGCTGAACTGTATGTACAGCCAATCACAATCCAGTACTTACACCTGAATTTACAGCCAATCACAATCCACTATTCACACGTGAACTTACAGCCAATCACAATCCAGTACTCACACCTGAATTTACAGACAATCAAAACCCAGTACTCATAGACATTGGTATGAAGGTAAGAGGATTAAACCCCTCAGTAGAGAGTAGAGACAGAAACCAGGCTTGTTCACTCCATGTTGTCATTTCAAACAACTTTCAGTTGGTTCTTATTGCCTTCACTTCCTCTTCCTCCATTAACCCTGTCCCATTCTTGTCTAACTCTTCTTAAGCAGTGTGAGATGTCTTCGTTGTCTGAGTCACCAGAAGAAGAGGAAGTAGACACGTTTGAGACTGAGAGGTCAGCATTAAAGGTCACTTCATCCTCCTCGTCCTTCACATCCCCTCCTCTGTCAGATGACCTGAGCACGAGCCCGAGAAAACGTACGCAGACTCTCCCTAGCCTGGGTGGTCCCCCGAGTTTCAGAATATCCCGAGATGCATCGTTGGACCGTTGGAGCTATCTGCACGAGAGTCTGGAGGAGAAGGATGAAAAGACGTTTTCTGAGGACATCTTCAAGATTCTAGATCTTCAAAAGGTGACACTGTTTCCGGAAAAACAGAACAGCAATGGTAAAGATGAAGAGAAAGACGGCACACAGGAGAGGAGGAGCAGCAATGGTGCAGTTAAATTTGCGGAACCCCCGCTAAAGAAAGTGGAACCACAGGCCAAGCCAAAGGAGAACTTACAGCAAAGTTCCCCGTCTCCGAGCAGGGAGGAGATCGTGAAACAACAGCCACAGATCGTTTCTCAGAAACAACCAGACAGCACGAGCGATCAACAGCAACTTATTACCAGGTTCGAACTCAATTATTTAGGTGAAACGTTTGGAGGTTTTCTAATTCCAAACTTAAGCAATGCATGAGAGTTCTGCTGAACCAAACAGGAACCAGAGAACATAACATCACAATCCCACCAGAAAAAACGAGTAATTTAAGGCCCTTTGCTGTAGCTTTAGGAAAAGTTTTACTTCCTGCTGCTGAGTTTGAAGCTTTCACAATCTTCGTAGCATAAGCAATGACCTTTAGTGCCATTTAAAAACCTGCATTAGTCAACAAGTTTATTTCTTTTGTGAAATGAAACAAGTGAAGTTTTTATAGTTTACAAATAAAGTTTTTACTCAATATTTGAGTCTATAAACTCATGTTGGTTAACTGACTCGTAAAGGCCACAACCATTGTGAAGACCAAACCAATCCAGGAACTCTTTTTAGGAACTGTGTAGGTGTTCATAGTGCAGTATATGTAAATGCACAGGTGCAACTGTTGCTACTGATTAGCTCCATCACCTGTGTGTGTGTGTGTGTGTGTGTGTGTGTGTGTGTGTGTGTGTGTGTGTGTGTGTGTGTGTGTGTGTATGTGTGTGTGTGTGTGTGTGTGTGTGTTTTTTTGTTTTTCTCAGATCTTCAGAATAGGATGTGAGCATCATTCTTTAACATTATTTTAATGCATGCATGTGTTTTTCAGTCTCCAGCAGAGGAACAACGAGCTGAATGTGACCGTCGCTGAGCTCCAGTCAGCCCTGGAGGCCGAGCGTCGCTGTAAAGCAGCTCTGGAGATTTTGCTACGCAACGCCGAGCGCAGCAGGGATGAAGCTCTGAGACGCAATAAGCTGCTGGACCAAGAGATCCAGAAGTTCATCGGAAAACCCAAGCCAATGTGAACATACACTCAGACAGACGACCAGGCCTGGGATTCCTCCATGTCGGATACATTCGATACGGAATTTCTAATGGAGTTTACTAAATATCTGGGCTATTTATTTCCATTTTATACGCTTTATATTTAAACATAGATTATGGACAATAATATATGAAACAATAGTATTTTTTTCATTAGTGTTATATAAATATCAGATCCTCACAGAGATGCAACATTCGATCTTGAATTGCTCAGTGGATTAATGATCGGCTGGTACCGATAAATTTCCATGAATCAACGTTCACAATGTTTTCACATTTTCAGCCATTTTCTGGACTGTTTGGTTTGTAGAAATTTCCGTTTTTTTCCACTAGGCAACGGCACAACAAGTTGAACAATAATAATTAACGTTGCAATGAGACTGCTGGTGGTGAGAAACAATATTACTGGACTTTTTGAGCTTTTTTTATATTTTATTTTAAACCAAAATGCATCAAGAACAAGTTCTCTAAAGTGTTTGTTTATGTTTGAGAGATTAAAATAGAGGATTGTTTGTGCAAAAAAGAATAAATGTCTAATAAAATGTACAGGCGCTTGAACATTTTTCCTCGCATATGCCACAATTAATGCAATTTGTTCTTACATAGACCACTTAGCTAGAATCAACTCATTTTGGGTGAAGTGCCAAATTCGCACCAGATTTACAAAAGCTTTAGAAAGCCTTGTTGACACTTGTCAAACTACATAAAAGGCAAAGATATTAGTCAGAAGTAGAATTGTTACAAGCATTTCCAAAAGCCTTTCAGAGAGGTTGATTTCAAAGACAAACTCAAAGTATTCGCCGTACAACATTGTCATTTTTGCTCATCGTTTTACAAGCATCTAATGGCAAGAGATTTGAAGCCTGGCTAAAGATTGCATGTGAGCAAGCGAGTGAGTATTAAAGGTTATCAGACCACTTGAAACAAACAATGAAAAACATGGGGAAAAAATGACGTAAGTAAGGACGTTAGTGGGATTCAGGAGGACTGTCATGAAGATCGAAAAACAAAAGACACAGCTCCAGAGCCAGAGGTGTAGAGGATGTCCCTCTTGAGATCAATAAGAAAACATCCACTGCTCTGTTGACAGTCTGTGTTAGGGTTGTCCATGATACTGTCTGGATTGTTCTGGTGGCCTTGAGGCTTGAACGAGATCTTTCTGGGAGGTTCGGTCGACATCACAGCTACAATCTGTAGTCTTCTGCGTCACCAGGCAAAGAAAAGCAAGAATGTCGAGGGGGTAGGTAAGAAGAATGTTGGAACAATTGGTCACTAGGTCAAACTTCTCCTACACACCCTCTTAAAAGTCTATCATTGTGACTTCTGACCTTGTGCGTCATTTCTAATCATTCTCACATGAGGCAGAATCGGCATATCTGATTTGCTCTGTACATTCGCTGCTGATCTGAGAAGGTCTCGGTCATAGGTTCCGACATACTCAAGCTTAGACTAGGTGATCCCAAAGCTGCTCCCAAATCAGCAGAAAGTGATGGGCCATTCTTCTTTGCCTCAGAGAATTCTAACTACGTAAAGCATCCTGGTTGGATGGGGGCTGCTTTTCACAATCCCCTCATCATTGCCAGAGGTTTCTCTCGACTACAAGGACTTGTCGGTCCCTGGACGGGTGTGATAAGAGATTCCCAGCACTTCCGAAAGTGCTGTTGGTTTGACGTGTAAGCGCAAAACAACACTCATCGCTGAAGGACTGATACTTCGGGAGCCACCGCTTGAACAAGCACTGATAGGGAACTAAAGACACATTAGACAGTAAATTAAACATGATATTGCACAAGTTGCTGTATAGGAAAACCTTGTAAAATGTGATGAATCATCCAAATGTTTGGAAGTAACTGTAGGATTGGGAAGAAACTAAACCAACACTAGAACCCAACAATAATTAATGCCCAGGGTTCGTGAATCACGGTCTCTCAATGTTGTCAAAGAAACAAGCAGTGATGAATGGATGGAGGAATTTGTCCATTTGTATGGCTGAACGTTAATGCTAATGCATGTCAGAATTGAGAAAAGGATTCAATTATCATATGCTAACATGGAAATCCCTTTTTGGTTGTCCAATTGTGCTTTCGCGTCTTCAGTCTAATATTCATGGGACTTTTGTGCACTTATTGACTTTACAATGATATCAAAGCAGCTGTTTCTCACACCTCATTTCATTTAAATGACCCATGTTTTAATGAGTTGTGAACACAACTCTATCCTATCCAAGTGAAGAAAAAAAAGTTTGTCTGAAAGAAATGGTCAATGAAATCGTGCTTCATCACTGGAACCACACCAATGGGAAAAGTAAATAAACAGTAGGCCCAAGTTTCTTCCCTGGCTCACCCACCCAAACAACAAAAAAACCCAGTTTCTGCTGGTATCTGAACGATGTTTACAAAGTCCTCATTAAGGAAAGAAAGTAGATAACAAAACACACACACACACACACACACACACACACACACACACACACACACACACACACACACACACACACACACACACACAGTGGGACCATAGGCAGTGAAAATGCAGAGCTTCCTAGCTTATAGATAAGAGACCAAGAGAAAGCAAGAGATAGGGAGTGAGAGAGGCAAACACAAGAAGAAAAGAGATGCCACAGCAAAACTCAATGAAGCAGTCCTTCAAACCAAACTCTGCAGACATCAGAGCCACATCGAAGAGTGTGTTGACAAGTAAATACCTTAAATAAGTAATAGGTGCATACACATAATCCAGATCAGGACTGTGTGGACAGGAATTCTGAACTCCCAGGAAATCCAGGACTCAACTCCTCTGGAACCATCTGGACCAGAGGGATAATACCTACCAGCTATTAAAATCTTGGATTCACTGTTTTTCTTTCTAGGATTTACCAAGGAAATCTAACAATTTCATTCCCTTTTGCACAAATATTTCTGCATATTGGAGAGTGGTTCCAGCCCTTGCACTCCTAACCATGGCTGGTATTGAAAGTTGTTCAACCACCTCTATATGTCGCCTCGCTTTCCTCCTGCTCATTTTAGGGCTTTTCCCTGGAGATGCCAGTCCAATTAGTTCCCCAGAGAGGCACTGGATTGCCCCTGGGTTTGATGATGGTCGTGGAGGGGTTGTGGATCCGTCTCTTCTGGAGCAGGACAGTGAGGTTGATATGCAAAACGTGGTGGAGACCCTGCGGGGACAGTTCCTTCGGACCTTCAACCTGTCAGGACATGGACCCCCGATGCAGCCTGGGGTACCAAGAGTGCAACCTCCAGAATACATGCTGGAATTGTACAATCGTTTTGCAAATGACCGAACATCCATGCCTTCTGCAAACATTGTACGGAGTTTCAAAAATGAAGGTAAGAAGTTTTATTTGTTTTGCCTGACTGTATTACCCGGTTCCTTTTACAGAAATGATTCATATAATGCCAATGTATGTAAAGCTTTTTATGCTGTAGCCACTGTCTATATCTACATATTGTTATGTACTTCAGTGTCTGAATGTTGACCGCACCCAAAAGGAAATAAATAGATAGATAGATCACTAGTCAACCCTGAGGGAAATTCATGTAATACTTTATTTTTATTGGTTTCGTTCAATGCATAAACCAACTCCTTTGAAGCTGGTTTTGCTTATGCATTAAAGCTTTTATTACTGATTTTCCCAGAGTCCACCCCAAGCAATGTGGGTCCCAGTGGTGTGAGACGACACCCCCTCCTCTTTAACATCTCCATCCCAAACCATGAGCGGGTTATGGCTGCTGAGCTTCGCCTCTACACCCTCGTTCAGATTGACAGGCACCTGTATGCTGGGGTTGACCGGACAGTGACTGTATATGAGGTGATTCCAAGGAATGACAGTTGGTCTGAAGATGGAGAAGATGAACCAGTGCAGCTAGTGGAATTGGCTTCACGGCAAGTTTACGGCACGGACAATGGCTGGGAAACGTTTGACATGACTGCTGCCATGCAACACTGGGGCAGGTCCAACTATGGCAACACCCACAGACTGGAGGTTCACATTGCAAGTTTAATATCGCGGAATGGTTCAGAGTTTGAAGGTCCTGCGACAGGGGGGAAAATGGAAATTGATACCACTCCAGAAGAAAGGCACAAACCTCTGATAATTGTTTTCTCCAATGACCAAAGCATGGATCACCGAGGAGAAAAAAAGGAGTTAAATGAGATGATTAAACATGAGATGCCTGGCACAGGTCTGGATGACAACCTGGGGATGGAACTCATGGATCTTTGGGGGGAGGTAGGAGATAGCAAAGAAGAGGAACCAGATGAAGAAGCTCTCCTGCAAATGCGCTCCAATCTCATTTATGACACATCGGCAAGGATTCGTAGGAATGCAAAGAGCAACCAGTGCAAGAAGAGTTCCCTATATGTTGATTTTAAAGACATTGGGTGGGACTCTTGGATCTTAGAGCCTCAAGGCTATGAGGCATATGAATGCACAGGGGTCTGTACTTACCCTCTAACTAAGCATGTCACTCCAACCAAGCATGCCATCGTACAGACTCTGGTCAGCCTTAAAAGTCCAAATACCGTTTCCAGGGCTTGCTGCGTCCCAACAAAGCTTGACCCCATCTCACTTCTCTACCTGGATGATGCAGGTGTGGTCACCTACCAGTACAAGTATGAAGGCATGGTAGTGGCAGAGTGTGGTTGCAGATAGTCCTCAAAGAATTTGGTGACGAAGGAGTAAGGTTTGGTAAAAGACACTGAAAAATAAAGATGTTTCTGTCTTGGAGGAGAAAGAAAGTCTGTAGTTCCAGGTCATCAGGACAAAAGCAAGTCTCACAGTAACAGGGCTGTTCTTTCTTAACATCAAGGACTTTCAAGACCTTTAGGATATTGTGATGCTTTCATATTTAGCTTTGTCAACAAGAAAAGGAAGAAGTCTAAAAACGAGAACTAGATTTTGTGCCTCTGTACATTGAGTGTGTGCTTGAGGATAATTTCAAGACAAAGAGAAAACCAATCCAACAAACCACTCAAACTTCCTCAGGATCACTACAGCCGCACTCAGTAAGCTGTCGAAGTTGCATTGTGCTCTGACATTTTCTGGGTGTTACAGATGATCTTAACATCTCATACCAAACTCACATGCCTGGTCTTTTTACTGGCAAACCATTATAAGTCGACAAAGTCCTTTCTCTAATCAGAGGACTCAAAATACCGAAAGAACACTGGTTTTGGTGGGCCTGTGAACTCGAGGCTTGTGGAAAGCTCCAGCATCCAGTTTCTACTGCATAATATCAACATCCTTCTCTGCCCTGTGTCAATATACAGCTTCCTGTGTAGCTGAAAGCATTTGATATGGGCCAAGGCAAAGTAATACGGTTGGCTGGGAAGTCTATGAGAAGCGGAAGTGTGTGAAACTAACCAGAATGGTCTAGCGTGAGATGGTCTACCGCTCAGTGAGGAACCAGTCAATATCAGCTTTGTTTTTGTTTTGCATGGACACCCTCTGGACCTTCTGGACATGCAAAGTGTATGGACCTTGTCCAGGTATCACACAGCAATTTCAGTTTCAATGCCTATTTTGAGACCAAGTTTAATAGTTTGCATCCTCATGTCTTACCTCAACCCTGTGTAATTTGCGAAGAAACTTTGGATCACTGTCTTAACTATCGAGCTCAAGAACGGAGAGGAAGAGACACTGAGGAAGTTGAACGTTCTTTTCAATGTCCAAGGGATGGCAGACTGCATCACAAGGGTGGAGGGGTAGAGGCTATGGGGTTATCTGCATTCTATTGCCTTGCATGCCGTGAGAGCTAAGCTCCCAGGCCTTGAGCGGTCTATGATAAGAAGGTGTTGGGGCTAAGAAACATGCAAGTGACCATTTCAAGCTATTAGGGCTTTCAAGATTACACTGGGCTTTAACATAATTTCAACTCCCTGACCCTGATTTGCTAGGATGGGAAGGAATAATTGTCTATGGACATTGGTTCACATTCTATCCTTTATAGTTTAAAGAATTACTAAACTCTATGACTGCTCGAGGTGGTGAGCTTCCTTAGCACTTTTTGCCTGGAATGATATTTCTTAAATAACCAAAAACATATTTTTTCTTACTAAAACCATGGCTTCCACTTATTTAAGGTGTGTAATTTTACCCAAGGACCATATGCACATCTTAAATGGGAATTGAACATATTCTGAATTTAGCATGTAGGAATGCAGTCTTGTGGGTTTCACCACAGTGACAAGCAGTAGTAAAACTGCATGCTACCCCCTTCAAATTTCTTCACAGCTCAGGGTGATAATTAGAAAAACTGTATATTAAAATGTTAAGCATGATTGTTTGAAAACAGCTAGCCGATCCGTGTTAACATTAATGTATTTTTTGCAATGGCAACATTTTTTACTAGTGAGAAAAATATTGTTATAATAATGATTAGATACTATTCCTGAAAATCCTTATAGAAAACCAGGTCCATATCTATATCATCAAGTATAGAAGGGAAAATATTGCTGAAAAATCTCCCAGAGACAGTATGTGGAAGAAAAACCACATACACAAACCATTAATGTCTATTTATTCATGCCATGCTAACCATCAATACCAGTTCCACTCACTGCTAGTCGTCTGTATGATGTTTTATGAATATGGCAATGTGTTTTTCCCTTCAGAGTTTTGCTTATTGTTCAGTCTGATGATGATTTCACACAATTCTGCATCTCTTCAAACCCACTGTAAGGAACATGGGCAATTTCCATCACCCCTACATAGGACTGACTATGGAGAGCGCAAAAGCTGACATTTCTGCAAACATCTCCACATCATGCAACTCCTAAGACATGGTCTTTCATACTGCTGCTTTATGAAAAGAAAAAAATAGCCTATTTATTGAAAAATTTATTTATTTAATTTCTATTGTTTCTATTGTGTCATGTATGTAGGTATGTAAAGCATTTTATGTAAATAAAAACATTATATATGTAAAATCGTTTGAACTTGTCCCGAATAAACCTCATCAGATTTACACCGCTCTTTCTGCTTGACTGATTCTCAACAACAGTAACAGCTTTGATTTGTTATAAAGCTCTCTCCAAAGCCAATTCTGTGCAGATCCACCTAAACTCCACAAAACAGCTATTTATAGACATGACATGGTGACAGCTCTTTAGTTAAATACAGATTGCAAAGGGAAGTTCTAGCCTTCCATTGAGAGAAACAGCAGTCTGGTCCAGAGCCAGAATTTACATGTCAAACTAATACACAAAAAAGCCATGTGGAATCTAGGATGCTAATGACCGTGTTATATCCTGAGCGTGTAAATGTTTTCTTCTGGATTCTGGGACGTCCAGTGAGCTTTGGAAATGGTTATTGGATCAGTAGTGTTGTAGCTGCAACGGCTGAAAATATACAGATGCTGTCATTTTATTAGTGATATCTGATTATCTCTTGGCCAAAAAATAATGTGAATCAATTTGTTTCTGTACTTTTGAATTATCAAGAAAAAAAGAGTCGGTTTTCTCTTTAGGACATTTTAAGTATATTTTTTTAATAGTATTTAATACAAATCACAGACAAAATATTTGAAATAATACACATTTCTATAAATATTGTTCTTTAGATTTGCCAGAAAATGTAATAATAAGCCAACTTTTAGTTTCGACAAATGACGTAAATTCAGTGCATTAGCTTGTTAAATTGTAAAGGATTTTAATTAGCTCGTTACTTATTCTGTAAATTAATTCATTAAATTAGTGAGCTAGCTACATTCTGTAAACTATTTTGTTAAATTAGCAAACTTTTTAAAAATCTTCTAAAACTGTCTTGGAATTTAAACTAATATTTCTTTGGTACAAAAAAACAAACATCTGAAATTAATCTTAATTCATTAAATAAGTGAGCTAGCTAAATACTGGACATGAATGAATTAGCGAGCTAGCTAAATTCTGTAGATGAATTGATCTGAAAGCAAGCTTAATGCAAGCAAGTGAAATATTGTAAACTAATTCGTTAAAGTAGGGAGCAAGTTAGAGCAACTCATTCTGTAGACAAACTCAGGAAATGTATGAGCTAACAACATTTTTAAAATTTGCAAATGAAATTCTTTTAGGATTTAGCTGGTAAATTATGCCTCATCGAACTTTCCAAAATATTTATACAAAAATAAATGCAAGTACACATGAATTGTATGAATCAGACTGTGATTTATTATCTGGATGACATCTAGCAGAGTTTAAGATAAAAATAAATAAAATATGCAGCTTTTATTGCTCATTGTGAAACCATTAAAAAGACCTTGTTTCCCAGAAGGCTGATGTTTACTACTAAACCAGTGATGATTTTCATTCCACAGTTCACATCAATTTACTCAATAAACCACATGAAATCCACATGATTGACCAAAATCTGTCCTCAAACTGCATATAACAGCTCATTTCTCTAAACTCAGCATTCCTGATTATTATACACTAATCATCCAAAACCACATTCTTAGCCTTTCTCATATGACAAAAGTTTGTGGGCACCAGAGCATAAGATCGGTATGTGCTTCTCATTCCACACTTAGTCTCTGTTTGCTGTTATAATAACCTCCACTCTTCTGGGAAGGTGTTCCACTAGATTTTGTGGAGATTTGTGCTCATTCAGCCATAAGGTGAAGAAACCTGAGGTGCATCAGTGTTCACATTCATCCCAAAGGTGTTCAATAGAGTTTAGAGCTCTATAGCAGATCTTTATATGACTGTGGTGCAGGGTTACTCATACACAGAATAGAATAGAATAGAATTTGAATTTGGTGCCCAATGTCAATACATAATCATACAAAATATATGAAATAAATAAAACATTTACATTCATGGCATTTGGAAGACGTCTTTATCCAGAGCATTACATTTATCTCAGTTATACAACTGAGCAGTTATAGGGTTAAGGGCCTCGCTAAGGGGCCCAGGAGAGGCAGCTTGGTGTGGTTGGGATTTGAATCTCCAGCACTTTGTGACAGTCAGAAGTAAAGCTGTAAGTAAGTTTGGAGAGAAAGAGAACCCATTGGGACGTGATGTTATATAACTTCAAATTAAAGGGATCATTTTAGCACCATTAATATTATTATTGCATTGTTTGTTCATGATCAGGGAAACACTTCTGCTTCAGCGATGTAGAAGTTAATAATACAGGATTTCTTACGCTTGGGACGAGTCATGGACGGGTCGTGGACGGGTCGTGGACTGCATTATGGGTTGACGTCTGGACAATGTTCACCCGCTTTCCTCCGGTCTATTCTCAGACACACGCAGGATTATATAACACTCAACTTCTTAGACGGCGCTCAGGATGTTTTCATGCAATCATGTGAAAAGCTAAATAAAGCATTCTGGGGTTCAAGAACCCTGAACAAATCCTCAAACTCCTTCTCTGAGCTTCCCTGAAGAGCTTTGGAGCTTTTTTAATTAATGAGCTATTTACTAAATGAAATCACATCTGGACAGTGTTACTGTAACTCCAGACCAAACCCCCTGCTGCTTTGCTGAAATAAGAAGAAGGAGCAAGTGAACGGTTTCTAACAACAACCAGCATCAGCTCGTTCACAGGGGGGTGTTGGGTGGATGGATGCTCCACAATAGGTGCATAACTGCTGATACGAGGAAGAGTTTTCCGTAAGGAGGTGCTGAAGATGTAGAAAGTGGAAGCTCAGTGGTTAATGTGTTGGATTTCTGTTTAGATGGTTATGAGTTCAATTTCCAGCTCCATTGAGCCACCATTGTTGGGCCCATTAACAAGGCAGTGATCCAGTGAGACTCTTATCAACTTCAAAACTGCTCCATGAAGCTTCTATGAGTTGGAGTTGAAGATCTCCTGCTATAGAGCTCCAACTCTTTGGGATGAATATGAACACTGACTGCACCCCAGGAACCTCCTCACCTTCTCACCTACATCAGTATTTGATTTTACTAACACCATTGTAGCTGAATTAATCGCCACAAAAATATAGTGGAACATCTTTCCAGAGCAGTGGAGCTCATTAATAACAGCAAATGTAAACCATATCAGGAACAAGATGTTCAAAAAGCACATACCAATCTAATGGGCAGGTGTCCACAAACTTTTGCTTATTTGTTATTTTAGGAGTAGATTTCGTTGTATCAGTTCAGGTGTATTTATAAAAAGTGGACGGGGTTAAAATAAGACATTATCAAGCCACGTGGCTTGGTGTTATGTCCTGCTATGAGACGTGAGAGTCTTATGAAGCTCACTGCGTCTTCTTGGCATTACAGTTTATCAGCCCATCAGTCCCAACACCACGTCCACCCACAGATCTGATCTCCCTACAGGAGCTGCCTGTTCTAACCGGAAATAGCCAAAGAATTTTATCATGTGCGCACTTGTTTTTATGGTTACCAAAAAAAAAAATCAGCGTCAAAGAACAGGTTTCACAGAGCAAACGTGCGGTAACGACGTCCATGAAGGTCAGAAGAGTCGTGGTTATGAGTCAACATGAGTTTGATTGGCTGCCTGGTGCTATAGTGAGAAGCAGAACTTACCAGAACAGAACTTGTGAATTTTTTTTTCATTGAATTTTAAAGGCAGGTATGGAAGTGTCTGGCTGTAGAGTGGTGAAGGTTTACTGCTAGAGTGGAACAGTGACGAAGATATTTTATGACAGCATGTCTGAGATGATTTGGTTGTTCTTCGTGTCTTGAAATATTAACAGATTTTTGTCCTCATTGCTCCTTCTGCAAAAACTAGACAAGCATTTCACATCCATCATGCATTTTCTTCTTCTGGGATTAATTGTTATCTGGAATATATGGCCCAAAGTTGGACACCTAACTATAAGATTCATGTGTTCATATCTTTCGAACATCCCATTCCACATTTAGTTCCCATTTGCTTTTATAAAAACCTCCTCTTTTCTGGGAAGATGTTCCACTAGATTTGTGGGGAGATTTGTGCTCTTTAGTAAAGGTGTTAGTAAAGTCTGGTACTGATGTAGATGAAGTGAGAAGGTCAAGCGTGAAAAATCCATCCCAAAGGTGTTGAATAGTGTTGGAGTTTAATAGCAGTAGATCTTCCGCTGCAACCCATGGAAAGCAGATGTTTATGGAGTTGGCTTTATGGAGCATAGTCATGCGGGAACAAGTTTGGGGCCTCAAGTGAAGAGAAAATTTCAGTTTTTGAAGTTTGCATTTGAAGTTTGCATCCAAAGACGTCCGATACGATTGTGTGCCTCCAACATTGTTGGAACAGTTTGGGGAGGAAGCACATACAGTATGACTGGTAAAGTCAGATGTCCCAATGCTTTTGTCCAAATATAACATATCTATCAATATACAGATGTTCCCCGAGTTATGATGGTGCGACATGCGATTTCTTGATCTTACTATAGCGATTCGTCAAAATTGTAAAAATATGTTTTGTTTCGTGCCCCCCTCCACTCGCGAACCGCCGCTCGTCCACGCTTCCGCTGCCAACTACATATATACTTTATAGTTCATCGTCTTCAACAAGGGGATCTGCGACCCCTAGGGGTGTGTGGCAGTACTGCAGGGGCTCCACTAATTAATGTTGAATCAAAACTTTTTGTTAAAAAATAAACATGGGTAAAAACCATGTCTCGACTTCAAGTTACAATGGGGTCATTAGGACGTACAGATACTACATGTATCTCTCCAAAACATTTTCAGTACATTTTCAGTAATTTCTAAAATAATTCATTATCTGCATCTGAATTTTTGAGCCCTGCACTATATTGCTGTAAATCTGACTCGGCCAATCCTGCTCACATCCACAACTGTTTCTGCAATATCAGTTCTATAATTACATTAACCTTTAAATCTATAAAATCTAGGAATTAATCAGAATCCGTATTCGAGCTATATCATGTTGAAAAGACCACACCATACACCATACAACATACACCATACAACATACAGCATACACCATACAACATACACCATACAACATACAGCATACAACATACACCATACAACATACACCATACAACATACACCATACACCATACACCATACAACATACAGCATACAACATACAGCATACAACATACACCATACAACATACACCATACACCATACACCATACAACATACACCATACAGCAAACACCATACACCATACAACATACACCATACAACATACAGCATACAACATACACCATACAACATACACCATACACCATACACCATACACCATACAACATACACCATACAGCAAACACCATACACCATACAGCATACACCATACAACATACACCATACAACATACAGCATACAACATACACCATACAACATACACCATACACCATACACCATACAGCAAACACCATACACCATACAACATACACCATACAACATACAGCATACACCATACACCATACAACATACAGCATACACCATACAACATACAGCATACACCATACAACATACACCATACAACATAAAGCATACACCATACAACATACAGCATACAACATACAGCATACACCATACACGACACAACATACACCATACAACATACAGCATACACCATACAACATACAGCATACACCATACAACATACAGCATACACCATACACCACACAACATACACCATACAACATAAAGCATACACCATACAACATACAGCATACACCATACAACATACAACATACAGCATACACCATACACCATACAACATACAACATACACCATACAACATACAGCATACACCATACACCATACACAATACAACATACAGCATACACCATACAACATACAGCATACACCATACACCATACAACATACAACATACACCATACAACATACGCCATACACCATACAACATACAACATACAGCATACACCATACACCATACACAATACAACATACACCATACAACATACAGCATACACCATACACCATACACAATACAACATACAGCATACACCATACACCATACAACATACAGCATACACCATACAACATACACCATACAACATACAGCATACGCCATACACCATACAACATACAACATACACCATACAACATACAGCATACACCATACACCATACACAATACAACATACAGCATACACCATACAACATACAGCATACACCATACACCATACACAATACAACATACAGCATACACCATACAACATAAACCATACACCATACAACATACACCATACAACATACAGCATACACCATACACCATACAACATACACCATACACCATACAGCATACACCATACAGCATACACCATACAACATACACCATACAACATACAGCATACACCATACAACATACAGCATACAACATACACCATACAACATACACCATGCACCATGCACCATACAACATACACCATACAACATACAGCATACACCATACAACATACACCATACAGCATACAACATACAACATACAACATACACCATACACCATACACCATACACCATACAACATACACCATACAGCAAACACCATACACCATACAACATACACCATACAACATACAGCATACACCATACAACATACAGCATACACCATACACCATACAACATACAGCATACACCATACAACATACACCATACAACATAAAGCATACACCATACAACATACAGCATACAACATACAGCATACACCATACACGACACAACATACACCATACAACATACAGCATACACCATACACCATACAACATACAGCATACACCATACAACATACAGCATACACCATACACCACACAACATACACCATACAACATAAAGCATACACCATACAACATACAGCATACACCATACAACATACAACATACAGCATACACCATACAACATACAACATACACCATACAACATACAGCATACACCATACACCATACACAATACAACATACAGCATACACTATACAACATACAGCATACACCATACACCATACAACATACAACATACACCATACAACATACGCCATACACCATACAACATACAACATACAGCATACAGCATACAGCATACACAATACAACATACACCATACAACATACAGCATACACCATACACCATACACAATACAACATACAGCATACACCATACACCATACAACATACAGCATACACCATACACCATACAACATACAGCATACACCATACAACATACAGCATACACCATACAACATACACCATACAACATAAAGCATACACCATACAACATACAGCATACAACATACAGCATACACCATACACGACACAACATACACCATACAACATACAGCATACACCATACAACATACAGCATACACCATACAACATACAGCATACACCATACACCACACAACATACACCATACAACATAAAGCATACACCATACAACATACAGCATACACCATACAACATACAGCATACACCATACAACATACAGCATACAACATACACCATACAACATACACCATGCACCATGCACCATACAACATACACCATACAACATACACCATGCACCATACAGCATACACCATACACCATACAACATACACCATACAACATACACCATACAACATACACCATACAGCATACAACATACAGCATACACCATACAACATACACCATACAACATACAGCATACACCATACACCATACACCATACAGCATACAACATACACCATACAACATACACCATACAACATACAGCATACAACATACACCATACAACATACACCATACAACATACAACATACACAAACTGTAGTATGACTGATAGCGATCAGTCAAATAAGATCTGAGCCAAGAGAGAGCTGTTCCCTTTATTCCAACAACGTTCTCAAGTCTAGCAAGCAGTATAGTGTGATCAATGGTGTCAAAAGCTGCACTAAGGTCGAGCAAAACAAGTAAGGAGACAAAACCCTGATCAGAGGCCAATAACAGGTCATTTACCACCTTAACTAGCGCCGTCTCTGTGCTATGATGAGGCCGAAATCCTGACTGATACACTTCAAAAATGTTATTCATAAGTAGGTGTGAGCAGAACTGCTGTGCTACAACCTTTTCTAAAATTTTGGATATAAAGGGGAGATTTGATATCGGTCTGTAGTTGGACAACTGACATGGGTCAAGGTCAGGTTTCTTAATAAGGGGGTGGATAACTGCCAGTTTGAAGGATTTAGGTAAATAACCAGTGCTAATGGAAGAGTTAATTATTTTTAAAACTGGTTTGATTACCTCTGGAGTTATCTGTTTAAAGAAACTAGTAGGCAAGGGATCGAGAATGCAGGTTGATGATTTTGATGAGGAGATTAATGAAATTAAGTCCTTCTCATGAATAGGAGTGAAGCTTTGTAGTTGATTGTCCGTTATAATTACACTGCTGTCTACAGGGTTATTTGTAAAATAATTTGGATTTATATTAACCGTCTGGATTTCTTGCCTGATGTTTTCAATTTTATTATTAAAAAAGTTCATGAAATCATTACTACCTATTGATGGTGTGCATGTGAGTGCAGTGCTTTTATTCCCTGTTCATTTTGCTACCGTGCTGAATAAAAATCTAGGATTATGCTTGTTATTTTCTATGAGGGTGGAGAAATATGCTGATCTAGCAGCGCTAAGAGATTTTCTATGATTTAAGAGGCTGTCCTTCCATGCAATTTGAAATACTGTTAATTTTGTTTGACGCCATTTACGTTCTAATTTTCGAGTGGTCTGTTTTAAGGTGCGTGTATGATCAGTATACCACTGTGCTAATTTTTTCTCCCTGATCATTTTGGTCTTAAGGGGAGCTACATCATCTAGAGTGTAACGTAACGTTGTTTCTAGATGTTCAGTGGCCCAATCGAGCTCTGCGGGGTCTGACGGAGATCTATCTAATATCGTAATTTCGAGAAGATTATTAATAACATACACCACATACAACATACACCATACACCATACAACATACACCATACAACATACAGCATACACCATACAGCATACAACATACACCATACACCATACAGCATACAACATACACCATACACCATACACCATAGAGCATACAGCATACAGCATACACCATACAGCATACAGCATACACCATAGAGCATACACCATACAACATACACCATACACCATACAGCATACACCATACACCATACAACATACACCATACAGCATACAACATACAGCATACACCATACACTATACAACATACAACATACACCATACAACATACAACATACACCATACAACATACACCATAGAGCATACACCATACAACATACACCATACACCATACACCATAGAGCATACACCATACAACATACACCATACACCATACAGCATACAACATACAACATACACCATACAACATACACCATACACCATACACCATACAACATACACCATACAGCATACACCATACAACATACAACATACAGCATACACCATACACTATACAACATACAACATACACCATACAACATACAACATACACCATACAACATACAACATACACCATACAACATACAACATACAGCATACACCATACACCATAGAGCATACACCATACAACATACACCATACACCATACAACATACACCATACACCATACAGCATACACCATACACCATACACCATACAGCATACACCATACAACATACAACATACAGCATACACCATACACTATACACCATACAACATACAACATACACCATACAACATACACCATACACCATACAACATACAGCATACAACATACACCATACAACATACACTATACAACATACAACATACACCATACAACATACACCATACACCATACAACATACACCATACAGCATACACCATACACCATACAACATACAACATACACCATACAACATACACCATACAACATACACCATACAACATACAGCATACAACATACACCATACAACATACACTATACAACATACAACATACACCATACAACATACACCATACACCATACACCATGCACCATACAGCATACAACATACACCATACACCATACAACATACACCATACACCATGCACCATACAGCATACACCATACACCATACAACATACACCATACAACATACACCATACAACATACAACATACACCATACACCATACACCATACACCATACAACATACACCATACAACATACAACATACAGCATACAACATACACCATACACCATACAACATACAGCATACACTATACACCATACAACATACACCATACACCATACAACATACAGCATACTACATACACTATACACCATACAACATACACCATACACCATACAACATACAGCATACACTATACACCATACAACATACACCATACACCATACAACATACAGCACACAGCTTGAGATGAAGCTTCTACTTCCAACGTGAAAACCTGTTCACTCACTACACAGTTTAAGTCTAAACAGAAGTCTTTATTTAACACTTTATTTAGTTTTATTCAGACTTTCTAACACCGGAACACCAGAGCAAAAAAGCAATCTCCCTTTTACACCAACAGAGAGAGAGAGATCCATGAGAGATCCATAAGAAATGTTTTTGTCAACAGCCATTTAATTTTAGTGAGAAACCTTGGTGTCTATTACACCGTCCTCACCACACTGTAATAATTAAATATTATGAAAGCTGTACCGAGTAAAACCCAGCGAGGCGGAGACCCCGCTGCTGCAACGTGATTATTTATATGGCGGAAATGCTGTAATTGCCTTTAATGAAGCAGGAGGGATTTCTGGCTGATGGTCGAGGTCGTTTGACCCCATTCAGCTCATCACGGGATGCACTGATCTGAGAGATAAAGGGAAGGCATGATGAGGAGAGCGATAGAAGACACGGCAGTCGGCAGAGACGTCACAAGGGCACGCGGTCATTACCAGAGAGTACAGTGGGCTACGTGTGGGACTGCAGGAAGGCTGTCCTGACCTCTCGGACACACCTTCACACGCGTACACATGCAAGGAATCTCATAATTACATCCTAAAAACCCAAATGATTCAGCAAAAGAAAATATTTTATAGGAAAGAAAATAAAACAAACATTTCAGTTAAAGTGACGCAAAGAGAGAAAAGCAGATCACCATCAAGTAAAATCCAAATAAAATCATATCATGTGAACTGTATTAAGAGTAGAATGTTTTATCAGTGAACACGGCATTGTGAGAGTATCATTCTGTGTCGACACATGGATAATGTTTTAACACTAATATAGTTTAAGATTAGAATTTTGACAGAACTGTACATTGAGCAGAGCATCATTATTTTAACTTTACTATACTACCAGTATAGAGTTTTAACTTTACTATACTACCAGTATAGAGTTTTAACTTTACTATACTACCAGTATAGAGTTTTAACTTTACTATACTACCAGTATAGAGTTTTAACTTTACTATACTACCAGTATAGAGTTTTAACTTTACTATACTACCAGTATAGAGTTTTAACTTTACTATACTACCAGTATAGAGTTTTAACTTTACTTTACTACCAGTATAGAGTTTTAACTTTACTATACTACCAGTATAGAGTTCTAACTTTACTATACTACCAGTATAGAGTTTTAACTTTACTATACTACCAGTATAGAGTTTTAACTTTACTATACTACCAGTATAGAGTTCTAACTTTACTATACTACCAGTATAGAGTTTTAACTTTACTATACTACCAGTATAGAGTTTTAACTTTACTATACTACCAGTATAGAGTTCTAACTTTACTATACTACCAGTAAAGAGTTCTAACTTTACTATACTACCAGTATAGAGTTTTAACTTTACTATACTACCAGTAAAGAGTTCTAACTTTACTATACTACCAGTAAAGAGTTCTAACTTTACTATACTACCAGTATAGAGTTTTAACTTTACTATACTACCAGTATAGAGTTTTAACTTTACTATACTACCAGTAAAGAGTTCTAACTTTACTATACTACCAGTATTGAGTTTCAACATTACCATACTACAGTTGGTTTGAAAGAGGCTGCTGTAGAGGACAGGGGGGTATGGAGGCGGATGAACCGCTGTGGCGCCCCCTAATGGGGGAAGCTGAAAGAAGAAGAAGAAGAAGATACTAAAGGTATAGAGGTTTAAGATTAATACTATAATATGAATATATATCATGTAAAAAGTACTATATTACGAGTATAGCATTTCAATAGTACTATACTACAAGCAGTATAGAATTTTAACAGTCACACTATGAATATAGCATTTTAACCATATTATTTTAAATGTAATAAAATTTAAATGTTAATTACATTTTAACAGAACAATTCTCAGAATAGTGTTTTAACAGTGCTATATTATAAATATAGCATTTATTCAGTTATAACAGCAGAGTACTATGAGTATAAAACTACAACAGTAACAGTATTAGCAGTTTAGTATTTTTTTGTGCCATACTGTAAGAACTGCCCTGTAACAGAAGCATACTACAAGCCTAGCATTTAAACAGTAACATACTGTAGGTTGTTTTTCAACAGCATTATATTGTACATAAAGTGTTTAATGTACTATACTGTCTTTTCATTTTGGTTTTCTTCTACACAGTTTAAAAAAAACAGCAGAGGAGTCAATAGCTGCATAAATCTGAAATGATTGACAGCTGAATGTGTTCTAAACTATTAATTAAGTAGTAAATAAACTATTACTAAGCACCGCCCCCTCCCTGTTATCTGACATCAGTAATCCATTTTCCTGCACTAGCACTTCCTTGAGAAAGTCTTGAGTTCTTAAATGTTAAATATAATCTGGCAGTGTGTTTGGCTTAGACTATATATATAGTGAAAGTCAGATAATTATATTTTTTAGGAACTTTCAAGGTAACCAGTAGGCACTGGTTAGGATGGTTTCACTTCTTATAAAAGTTAAATCACATCAGATGCAGTTCCTCAAGGCTCAGCACTTGGCCCGCTGTGGTCTGCTGTGGTCCGATCACTATACACTCGGATTTCTCTCTATACTATAACACACACTCTGATCAATACAATCAAAGACAGCACATAGCTTTATTTATTATTATAACTATACAGCATCTACATATCATTGCATCAAGGACAATTTACGGGTCAATGTTTCAGAACTGGCCACACTCATTCTTTGAATGAAAATGAACGTTTATGTTTGAGTCATAAGTACAATCTACAGCATGAACAGGAAACACACTGCAACTCCAACTCCTTCTACAGAATTCCCAGGAATTCAAAACAAAGACAGAAAATAAGTGAAAAATGGTATTAAGAAAAAATGGTAGTTCATACAAGATTCATTCACATATATTTATACATACTATATGGACATAAGTATGTAAATGGACTAACACTTATGTCCATATTGTATGTATAAATCTTGTGAACTTCATATGGCTGACTTCTCCAGGCATATGAAGTTCTTCCTCACCAAGTTGGAGACACACAATTATATAGAATGTTTTTGGATGCGGGAACGTTGAACTCTGAAAACCAAACCTGTTCCAATGACCCTGCACACAAAGCCAGCTCCAAAAAGATCTGCTTTCCATGGATTAGAAGTTTGTGGAAGATCTCCTGCTATAGAGCTCCATCTCTACTGAACACCTTTGGGATAAATGTGAATGCTGACTGCACCCCAGGCCTCCTCACTTTCTCACCTACATCACTACCTGACTTTACTAACACCCTTGTAGCTAAATAACTCTCCACAAATCTCCATATAATCTAGGGGAACATCTTCCCAGAAAAGTTGCGGTTATTATTGCAGAAAATGGGGACTAAATGTGGAATGGGATGTTCAAAAGGCACATATTAATCTTATGTTTAGGAGTCTTTCAGGTTAGGGTTAGGGTTTGGGTAGGGTTAGGGTTTGGGTTAGGGTTAGCACATTTATAGTTATATATTATGTGCACGTATTGTATACCTGAGATGCTGTCCTCTTAAAGGAAACAATTTCACTATCTATAAAGGTTTTTGGATTTTGAGAATTAAATGCTATGAGAAGTTTAATTCCAGCAAATGATTGTTAGCCAGCTATTAGCATGCAGCTGACAGGCTAAGCACTGACCCATTCTCCAAACTTCTACAGCATGGACTCTGTGGTAATAAATAATGTTTGAGACATGAAGACACCAAGAGGTTCACTTGGTCGTCAAAATCAGCTATTATCCGCAATATCTTACTCTGTTAAAAGTAAAATAATTAAGTCAAAAATATGCTAATTCTCAAAGTATGAAAAACTATTACAAATGTTATGTTTTGAAGTTAAAAATTTATTTTATTACTGGTGGAGTATTTTGTTTCTATATCAACTATATCAAAACATCATACAGCCTTTATATGTTTGCCATTTAAAAAAAAAGTTTATTCTGTAGATTCCTGGTCTAGCCAGTTTTTTTAGCTACCGTAATTAATGCTAGTTCCAGATAATAGCAAAGAAAACAGGCTATCATAGCTAATTGTAGAGAAATATGAAGTTAGATAGACTTACTGCTTCATAGCTACCAAAGGGATTTGTTTGTTCTATCTAAGTCTTTGCTAATTTAACTTTGGGTGTATTTTGATATTTTGTGTGGTTTGATCTGCATGTTAACGTCAGTGCATTTCAGTGAATTTGAGAGGAAATGACGCTACACAGGGGTGACATGTAGCTCTGAGGCAAAGTCAAAACAGTCAGTAGTTGAGCAAACACCTCAGCAACATGGCACAATTCCTGGTTCTGATCCAAACCAGTAAAACTCCTGAGAACAACAACAGCCAAGTTTCAGAAAAAAAAATACTAGAGAAACAGGAAAGACTGCTGCTGATTCAGGAAAATTTATCCTGCTCCGAGAATGAAGAGAAAATTAAAAACAGATGACGGCTGAAGTACAGAAGAAAAAAAAAACATGCAGAAATTAATACAAACTCCACTAACACCACCACCACCATCAACGATACAAGCAACACTGCAAACACCACCACCATCACTACCGAAATGAATACAACCTCCACTAACACCACCACCACCACCATCAACAATACAAGCACCACTAACACCACCACCACCACCACCATCCCCCCCAATAAACAATACAAGCACCACTAACACCACCACCATCACTACCGAAATTAATACAACCTCCACTAACACCACCACCACCACCACCATCAACAATATAAGCACCACCAACACCACCACCATCACTACTACCAATAACAATACAAGCCCCACTACAAACACCACCACCTTTACTACCGAAATTAATACAACCTCCACTAACACCACCACCACCATCACCAATACCAAAAACACTAACACCACTATCAGAAATGACACAAACAAGCAAAGAATCACAAACACTCGTAGCTTCAGTAAAAAAACTGAAAAAGGAAATTTCAGAGATGATTTCCAGAGCAGAGACGAGTTCCTCAAACAGCATGGTCATGGCGTATGTTTACAAACCTCTACGTTGTTTTGCAATGGACAGAGAAAAAACGATACCACAATGACATCCACTGGAATTCCTGAGAAGTGACGGGACCCTGACCCTCGCATGAGGCCCCCTTGTGATGGCGCAAAGACAGTAGAATTACCACTACACTAATATTAAAACTACACTACATCGTTACTGTGGTTTAGTCAAATGTTTTAACAGAACACACATTCGAAACAGATGCTCGTAAACTTCACCTCTGAGGACATTCACGGCAGGATCTGTGAGAAAAATGATTAGAAACAGATGTAGATCTCTTCAACTTGGTTTGGTGTTCTCTTCAAAATCTTTGTAGTTTTTCGAGCTAGAATGAAGGAAAACAGTTTCGAACCTCTTGAAAGGATCCATCAGAACCAAAATGGTCCTGTAGGGGTGTGGGGGGTGTGGGTGGGGTGATTATAAAACACCCTAGGGCTTTGATTCAGAACTTCAACTAAAAGAAAAGACCATGCTGTGTATCATTAACGTTATGTTTTACATCATACTATAAAACACCGCCTGCTCCACCTGCAGCATGTGTGTCTGATCATCACATGGCTTCTTGTGTTCTCGGTTGAAATTATGTCAAATTATACTTTACAGATGTTTCTCTGGAGTTCTAAAATTAACTCAACATACAGCCATTATTCTCTAAATTAGAGGTCCCCAAACTTTTTTGCGCCACGGACCGGTTTAATGTGAGAAAATATTTTCACGGCCCAGCCTTTAAGGTGTGGAGGATAAATACAACAAAATAAAATGATATGACCATAAAAACTGGTATTTCCTAAATCTAATAATAAACCTAAAACCACTGTGTTGTATTTTGTTCATTTTGCTCTCTTGGGGGTTTGAGTTTAGCGGTAATGTATTATGTGTTAGCGGCCGGAGCTCCTTTAAGAAGGTAGTGGATGGAGGTAAGACATGTGACTGAGGCATCATGACATGCATCAACAGTGAGTCATAGACAGATGTGGAGGAGAGAATCCGGTAATTTTCCAAAATATAACATTGTTCAGAATCAGATAATAAATAAAACAGAATAATGTAAGTTATGTATTCTTTCTGTGTGGCCCGGTACCAACTGACCGGGGTTTGTGAACCATTGGTCTAAATAACTGCCAACAAAAGTAAGTACACCCTCAGTGATAGCAGCTGTACGTGGTGTAACCAGACACACACACACACACACACACACACACACACACACACACACACACACACACACACACACACACACACTAAACACATTTTACAGCCTGAAAGTGAAATAAAAAAAAATCTTCCCATGGCATCTAATTTGTTGATCACTTTGAATGATCAGTTGTTGAGTAATGGGTGAGTGATGGACACCATGTGCCCCCCGGGGTAAATGATAACGACACTCAGCATCACGGCACAGTAGTGAGAACATGACCAGAGCACAGAAAGGTCTTTTAAATGAATGATTCATATTTTTGTACATTTTGTTCTTGACTGATCGACTCTCCTGCTGTTGTAAGTACACCAAGTACTAGGACTCCTGACTTTTCCAGCCAGATGTGGTTCTTCCCCAAACTGCTGCAGCACACAATTGGAGACACAATTGTCAGGATTGCAAGGTACAGATGACCAGAGACACGAGAGAGTCACTTGTTTTTATGGAAAACTAAATGTGTGGAAGAAAGTAAATCACTTATGAATAAAGGTAAATGAGAGAATGCAAAAAGGAGGACGAGGACGCAGAGAGAAATTCCATGACTGATTACGTTGAACAACTGCTGAGAGACACTTTGGATTTTCCTCCAGACACTGAGCCCAGCGGAGACCAAAACCTAATCACAGTGAAATTCCTCAGTTACAAAATGAAAGTAATAGTAATTTGAAAGACAAGGAAGAAAAAAAAGAATCTTTGTGGTCCAACAAAAAATCTACTTGGATCATGATTACCTTTTTGCAGTTCTTCAGAAAAGGAAGAAAAACTCGGGGTAGAAAAAGTGCTGAAAGAGTAGAAGTTTCGAATCCGGACTCCATATCCCACAAGACCACGAGGGTACTATGAGAATGGGACCCACATCTATTACAGAGCAGAAGAAGCCTCGCTGGATCTGCTGAGAAGACGATTCCATGTGAAGAAACCCCTGCCTGAATCAATCATGGAACAACTCAAACACACGCCTCGTGCTAAAAAACAATCAATCAATCAATCAATCAATCAGTCTTTATTTATAAAAGTGTTAGTGGTATAAAAGTTTATTTCTATAGCACTAAACATCTACCAGGCAGAACCGAGGTGCTGAACAAAGTGCAAAAGTGTAACATGCAATGTGCAAAATATTCATACAATTTAAATGAACATAAAAGTAGTAAAATATACAATATTATAAAATAAATAAATAAATCGTTACAACTTTAAAGAAAATATAAAATTATCATTAAAAGAAAAGAAATAAAATAAACATTAAGAAGCGGAAGACTAAGAACACCCTCCACTACACAACAGAGACTTTGGTGAATAAGTGCGTCTTTAGTTTAGCTTTAAAAGTGGAGAATTCCCTTTCAGACGTGAGATCAGGAGGGAGGGAATTCCAAAGCTTAGGAGATGCCACTGAGAGCACGGTCTCCCCACGATTTATATCTTGTTCTACATGATTAGAGGACAAAACAAATAATAGGATTTTATATTGAATCCTGTACTGAACCGGAGGCCAGTGAAGAGAGGAAAGGACCGGGGTGATGTGTGCACACTTACTGGTACCAGTTAAAAGCCGTGCTGCAGCGTTCTGAACCAGCTGTAGGTGATGAAGAGAGAACTGAGTAATGCCTAAATAAAGAGCGTTTCAGTAATCCAATCTAGAACTCATAAAGCATGAATGGCTTTTCCCATATCTTTCATCGAAACGAAAGGCTTCACTTTTAATATTAAATGGAGTTGAAAGAAGTTTGTTTTTACAGCTGAGGTTATTTGCTTCACAAAATTCAAATTGTTGTCAAATATGACGTCTAGGTTGCAAATCTCTTTTATAAATTCTGGTGTGAGACCCCTGAGGTTAAAATTAGGCTGCTCCTGCATACTAAATAGTAAACATTCACACTTATTGTTATTAAGACTTTAATTTACTAGCCAGCCAATGCTTAATGTTAAACAGCTGGACAGGGACTGGAGCGCACTGAGTGAATCTGGTTTTAAAGGAACATATAATTGGATGTCATCAGCATAGAAGGACATTTTCCACAATATAACATTGTTCAGAATCAGATAATAAATAAAACAGAATAATGTAAGTTATGTATTCTTTCTGTGTGGCCCGGTACCAACTGACCCACAGACTGGTGCCGGTCCACAGCCCGGGGTTTGTGAACCATTGGTCTAAATAACTGCCAACAAAAGTAAGTACACCCTCAGTGATAGCAGCTGTACGTGGTGTAACCAGAGACACACACACACACACACACACGCGCGCGCACACACGCACACACACACACACACGCACACACACACACACACACACACACACACACTAAACACATTTTACAGCCTGAAAGTGAAATAAAAAAAAATCTTCCCATGGCATCTAATTTGTTGATCACTTTGAATGATCAGTTGTTGAGTAATGGGTGAGTGATGGACACCATGTGCCCCCCGGGGTAAATGATAACGACACTCAGCATCACGGCACAGTAGTGAGATCATGACCAGAGCACAGAAAGGTCTTTTAAATGAATGATTCATATTTTTGTACATTTTGTTCTTGACTGATCGACTCTCCTGCTGTTGTAAGTACACCAAGTACTAGGACTCCTGACTTTTCCAGCCAGATGTGGTTCTTCCCCAAACTGCTGCAGCACACAATTGGAGACACAATTGTCAGGATTGCAAGGTACAGATGACCAGAGACACGAGAGAGTCACTTGTTTTTATGGAAAACTAAATGTGTGGAAGAAAGTAAATCACTTATGAATAAAGGTAAATGAGAGAATGCAAAAAGGAGGACGAGGACGCAGAGAGAAATTCCATGACTGATTACGTTGAACAACTGCTGAGAGACACTTTGGATTTTCCTCCAGACACTGAGCCCAGCGGAGACCAAAACCTAATCACAGTGAAATTCCTCAGTACAAAATGAAAGTAATAGTAATTTGAAAGACAAGGAAGAAAAAAAAGAATCTTTGTGGTCCAACAAAAAAATCTACTTGGATCATGATTACCTTTTTGCAGTTCTTCAGAAAAGGAAGAAAAACTCGGGGGTAGAAAAAGTGCTGAAAGAGTAGAAGTTTCGAATCCGGACTCCATATCCCACAAGACCACGAGGGTACTATGAGAATGGGACCCACATCTATTACAGAGCAGAAGAAGCCTCGCTGGATCTGCTGAGAAGACGATTCCATGTGAAGAAACCCCCTGCCTGAATCAATCATGGAACAACTCAAACACACGCCTCGTGCTAAAAAACAATCAATCAATCAATCAATCAATCAGTCTTTATTTATAAAAGTGTTAGTGGTATAAAAGTTTATTTCTATAGCACTAAACATCTACCAGGCAGAACCGAGGTGCTGAACAAAGTGCAAAAGTGTAACATGCAATGTGCAAAATATTCATACAATTTAAATGAACATAAAAGTAGTAAAATATACAATATTATAAAATAAATAAATAAATCGTTACAACTTTAAAGAAAATATAAAATTATCATTAAAAGAAAAGAAATAAAATAAACATTAAGAAGCGGAAGACTAAGAACACCCTCCACTACACAACAGAGACTTTGGTGAATAAGTGCGTCTTTAGTTTAGCTTTAAAAGTGGAGAATTCCCTTTCAGACGTGAGATCAGGAGGGAGGGAATTCCAAAGCTTAGGAGATGCCACTGAGAGCACGGTCTCCCCACGATTTATATCTTGTTCTACATGATTAGAGGACAAAACAAATAATAGGATTTTATATTGAATCCTGTACTGAACCGGAGGCCAGTGAAGAGAGGAAAGGACCGGGGTGATGTGTGCACACTTACTGGTACCAGTTAAAAGCCGTGCTGCAGCGTTCTGAACCAGCTGTAGGTGATGAAGAGAGAACTGAGTAATGCCTAAATAAAGAGCGTTTCAGTAATCCAATCTAGAACTCATAAAGCATGAATGGCTTTTCCCATATCTTTCATCGAAACGAAAGGCTTCACTTTTAATATTAAATGGAGTTGAAAGAAGTTTGTTTTTACAGCTGAGGTTATTTGCTTCACAAAATTCAAATTGTTGTCAAATATGACGTCTAGGTTGCAAATCTCTTTTATAAATTCTGGTGTGAGACCCCTGAGGTTAAAATTAGGCTGCTCCTGCATACTAAATAGTAAACATTCACACTTATTGTTATTAAGACTTTAATTTACTAGCCAGCCAATGCTTAATGTTAAACAGCTGGACAGGGACTGGAGCGCACTGAGTGAATCTGGTTTTAAAGGAACATATAATTGGATGTCATCAGCATAGAAGGACATTTTCCACAATATAACATTGTTCAGAATCAGATAATAAATAAAACAGAATAATGTAAGTTATGTATTCTTTCTGTGTGGCCCGGTACCAACTGACCCACAGACTGGTGCCGGTCCACAGCCCGGGGTTTGTGAACCATTGGTCTAAATAACTGCCAACAAAAGTAAGTACACCCTCAGTGATAGCAGCTGTACGTGGTGTAACCAGAGACACACACACACACACCACACGCGCGCACACACGCACACACACACACACACGCACACACACACACACACACACACACACACACACACTAAACACATTTTACAGCCTGAAAGTGAAATAAAAAAAATCTTCCCATGGCATCTAATTTGTTGATCACTTTGAATGATCAGTTGTTGAGTAATGGGTGAGTGATGGACACCATGTGCCCCCGGGGTAAATGATAACGACACTCAGCATCACGGCACAGTAGTGAGACATGACCAGAGCACAGAAGGTCTTTTAAATAATGATTCATATTTTGTACATTTTGTTCTTGACAGATCGATTCCTGCTGAAACACAAGTACTAGACTCCTGACTTTTCCAGCCAGATGTGGTTCTTCCCCAAACTGCTGGCAGCACACAATTGGAGACACAATTGTCAGGATTGCAAGGTACAGATGACCAGAGACACGAGAGAGTCACTTGTTTTTATGGAAAACTAAATGTGTGGAAGAAAGTAAATCACTTATGAATAAAGGTAAATGAGAGAATGCAAAAAGGAGGACGAGGACGCAGAGAGAAATTCCATGACTGATTACGTTGAACAACTGCTGAGAGACACTTTGGATTTTCCTCCAGACACTGAGCCCAGCGGAGACCAAAACCTAATCACAGTGAAATTCCTCAGTTACAAAATGAAAGTAATAGTAATTTGAAAGACAAGGAAGAAAAAAAAGAATCTTTGTGGTCCAACAAAAAAATCTACTTGGATCATGATTACCTTTTTGCAGTTCTTCAGAAAAGGAAGAAAAACTCGGGGGTAGAAAAAGTGCTGAAAGAGTAGAAGTTTCGAATCCGGACTCCATATCCCACAAGACCACGAGGGTACTATGAGAATGGGACCCACATCTATTACAGAGCAGAAGAAGCCTCGCTGGATCTGCTGAGAAGACGATTCCATGTGAAGAAACCCCCTGCCTGAATCAATCATGGAACAACTCAAACACACGCCTCGTGCTAAAAAACAATCAATCAATCAATCAATCAATCAGTCTTTATTTATAAAAGTGTTAGTGGTATAAAAGTTTATTTCTATAGCACTAAACATCTACCAGGCAGAACCGAGGTGCTGAACAAAGTGCAAAAGTGTAACATGCAATGTGCAAAATATTCATACAATTTAAATGAACATAAAAGTAGTAAAATATACAATATTATAAAATAAATAAATAAATCGTTACAACTTTAAAGAAAATATAAAATTATCATTAAAAGAAAAGAAATAAAATAAACATTAAGAAGCGGAAGACTAAGAACACCCTCCACTACACAACAGAGACTTTGGTGAATAAGTGCGTCTTTAGTTTAGCTTTAAAAGTGGAGAATTCCCTTTCAGACGTGAGATCAGGAGGGAGGGAATTCCAAAGCTTAGGAGATGCCACTGAGAGCACGGTCTCCCCACGATTTATATCTTGTTCTACATGATTAGAGGACAAAACAAATAATAGGATTTTATATTGAATCCTGTACTGAACCGGAGGCCAGTGAAGAGAGGAAAGGACCGGGGTGATGTGTGCACACTTACTGGTACCAGTTAAAAGCCGTGCTGCAGCGTTCTGAACCAGCTGTAGGTGATGAAGAGAGAACTGAGTAATGCCTAAATAAAGAGCGTTTCAGTAATCCAATCTAGAACTCATAAAGCATGAATGGCTTTTCCCATATCTTTCATCGAAACGAAAGGCTTCACTTTTAATATTAAATGGAGTTGAAAGAAGTTTGTTTTTACAGCTGAGGTTATTTGCTTCACAAAATTCAAATTGTTGTCAAATATGACGTCTAGGTTGCAAATCTCTTTTATAAATTCTGGTGTGAGACCCCTGAGGTTAAAATTAGGCTGCTCCTGCATACTAAATAGTAAACATTCACACTTATTGTTATTAAGACTTTAATTTACTAGCCAGCCAATGCTTAATGTTAAACAGCTGGACAGGGACTGGAGCGCACTGAGTGAATCTGGTTTTAAAGGAACATATAATTGGATGTCATCAGCATAGAAGGACATTTTCCACAATAAAACATTGTTCAGAATCAGATAATAAATAAAACAGAATAATGTAAGTTATGTATTCTTTCTGTGTGGCCCGGTACCAACTGACCCACAGACTGGTGCCGGTCCACAGCCCGGGGTTTGTGAACCATTGGTCTAAATAACTGCCAACAAAAGTAAGTACACCCTCAGTGATAGCAGCTGTACGTGGTGTAACCAGAGACACACACACACACACACACACACACACACGCACACACACACACACACACACACACACACACACACACACACACACACACACACACTAAACACATTTTACAGCCTGAAAGTGAAATAAAAAAAAATCTTCCCATGGCATCTAATTTGTTGATCACTTTGAATGATCAGTTGTTGAGTAATGGGTGAGTGATGGACACCATGTGCCCCCCGGGGTAAATGATAACGACACTCAGCATCACGGCACAGTAGTGAGATCATGACCAGAGCACAGAAAGGTCTTTTAAATGAATGATTCATATTTTTGTACATTTTGTTCTTGACTGATCGACTCTCCTGCTGTTGTAAGTACACCAAGTACTAGGACTCCTGACTTTTCCAGCCAGATGTGGTTCTTCCCCAAACTGCTGCAGCACACAATTGGAGACACAATTGTCAGGATTGCAAGGTACAGATGACCAGAGACACGAGAGAGTCACTTGTTTTTATGGAAAACTAAATGTGTGGAAGAAAGTAAATCACTTATGAATAAAGGTAAATGAGAGAATGCAAAAAGGAGGACGAGGACGCAGAGAGAAATTCCATGACTGATTACGTTGAACAACTGCTGAGAGACACTTTGGATTTTCCTCCAGACACTGAGCCCAGCGGAGACCAAAACCTAATCACAGTGAAATTCCTCAGTTACAAAATGAAAGTAATAGTAATTTGAAAGACAAGGAAGAAAAAAAAGAATCTTTGTGGTCCAACAAAAAAATCTACTTGGATCATGATTACCTTTTTGCAGTTCTTCAGAAAAGGAAGAAAAACTCGGGGGTAGAAAAAGTGCTGAAAGAGTAGAAGTTTCGAATCCGGACTCCATATCCCACAAGACCACGAGGGTACTATGAGAATGGGACCCACATCTATTACAGAGCAGAAGAAGCCTCGCTGGATCTGCTGAGAAGACGATTCCATGTGAAGAAACCCCCTGCCTGAATCAATCATGGAACAACTCAAACACACGCCTCGTGCTAAAAAACAATCAATCAATCAATCAATCAGTCTTTATTTATAAAAGTGTTAGTGGTATAAAAGTTTATTTCTATAGCACTAAACATCTACCAGGCAGAACCGAGGTGCTGAACAAAGTGCAAAAGTGTAACATGCAATGTGCAAAATATTCATACAATTTAAATGAACATAAAAGTAGTAAAATATACAATATTATAAAATAAATAAATAAATCGTTACAACTTTAAAGAAAATATAAAATTATCATTAAAAGAAAAGAAATAAAATAAACATTAAGAAGCGGAAGACTAAGAACACCCTCCACTACACAACAGAGACTTTGGTGAATAAGTGCGTCTTTAGTTTAGCTTTAAAAGTGGAGAATTCCCTTTCAGACGTGAGATCAGGAGGGAGGGAATTCCAAAGCTTAGGAGATGCCACTGAGAGCACGGTCTCCCCACGATTTATATCTTGTTCTACATGATTAGAGGACAAAACAAATAATAGGATTTTATATTGAATCCTGTACTGAACCGGAGGCCAGTGAAGAGAGGAAAGGACCGGGGTGATGTGTGCACACTTACTGGTACCAGTTAAAAGCCGTGCTGCAGCGTTCTGAACCAGCTGTAGGTGATGAAGAGAGAACTGAGTAATGCCTAAATAAAGAGCGTTTCAGTAATCCAATCTAGAACTCATAAAGCATGAATGGCTTTTCCCATATCTTTCATCGAAACGAAAGGCTTCACTTTTAATATTAAATGGAGTTGAAAGAAGTTTGTTTTTACAGCTGAGGTTATTTGCTTCACAAAATTCAAATTGTTGTCAAATATGACGTCTAGGTTGCAAATCTCTTTTATAAATTCTGGTGTGAGACCCCTGAGGTTAAAATTAGGCTGCTCCTGCATACTAAATAGTAAACATTCACACTTATTGTTATTAAGACTTTAATTTACTAGCCAGCCAATGCTTAATGTTAAACAGCTGGACAGGGACTGGAGCGCACTGAGTGAATCTGGTTTTAAAGGAACATATAATTGGATGTCATCAGCATAGAAGGACATTTTCCACAATAAAACATTGTTCAGAATCAGATAATAAATAAAACAGAATAATGTAAGTTATGTATTCTTTCTGTGTGGCCCGGTACCAACTGACCCACAGACTGGTGCCGGTCCACAGCCCGGGGTTTGTGAACCATTGGTCTAAATAACTGCCAACAAAAGTAAGTACACCCTCAGTGATAGCAGCTGTACGTGGTGTAACCAGAGACACACACACACACACACACACACACGCGCACACACCACACACACACACACACCACACACACACACACACACACACACACACACACACACACTAAACACATTTTACAGCCTGAAAGTGAAATAAAAAAAAATCTTCCCATGGCATCTAATTTGTTGATCACTTTGAATGATCAGTTGTTGAGTAATGGGTGAGTGATGGACACCATGTGCCCCCCGGGGTAAATGATAACGACACTCAGCATCACGGCACAGTAGTGAGAACATGACCAGAGCACAGAAAGGTCTTTTAAATGAATGATTCATATTTTTGTACATTTTGTTCTTGACTGATCGACTCTCCTGCTGTTGTAAGTACACCAAGTACTAGGACTCCTGACTTTTCCAGCCAGATGTGGTTCTTCCCCAAACTGCTGCAGCACACAATTGGAGACACAATTGTCAGGATTGCAAGGTACAGATGACCAGAGACACGAGAGAGTCACTTGTTTTTATGGAAAACTAAATGTGTGGAAGAAAGTAAATCACTTATGAATAAAGGTAAATGAGAGAATGCAAAAAGGAGGACGAGGACGCAGAGAGAAATTCCATGACTGATTACGTTGAACAACTGCTGAGAGACACTTTGGATTTTCCTCCAGACACTGAGCCCAGCGGAGACCAAAACCTAATCACAGTGAAATTCCTCAGTTACAAAATGAAAGTAATAGTAATTTGAAAGACAAGGAAGAAAAAAAAGAATCTTTGTGGTCCAACAAAAAAATCTACTTGGATCATGATTACCTTTTTGCAGTTCTTCAGAAAAGGAAGAAAAACTCGGGGGTAGAAAAAGTGCTGAAAGAGTAGAAGTTTCGAATCCGGACTCCATATCCCACAAGACCACGAGGGTACTATGAGAATGGGACCCACATCTATTACAGAGCAGAAGAAGCCTCGCTGGATCTGCTGAGAAGACGATTCCATGTGAAGAAACCCCCTGCCTGAATCAATCATGGAACAACTCAAACACACGCCTCGTGCTAAAAAACAATCAATCAATCAATCAATCAATCAGTCTTTATTTATAAAAGTGTTAGTGGTATAAAAGTTTATTTCTATAGCACTAAACATCTACCAGGCAGAACCGAGGTGCTGAACAAAGTGCAAAAGTGTAACATGCAATGTGCAAAATATTCATACAATTTAAATGAACATAAAAGTAGTAAAATATACAATATTATAAAATAAATAAATAAATCGTTACAACTTTAAAGAAAATATAAAATTATCATTAAAAGAAAAGAAATAAAATAAACATTAAGAAGCGGAAGACTAAGAACACCCTCCACTACACAACAGAGACTTTGGTGAATAAGTGCGTCTTTAGTTTAGCTTTAAAAGTGGAGAATTCCCTTTCAGACGTGAGATCAGGAGGGAGGGAATTCCAAAGCTTAGGAGATGCCACTGAGAGCACGGTCTCCCCACGATTTATATCTTGTTCTACATGATTAGAGGACAAAACAAATAATAGGATTTTATATTGAATCCTGTACTGAACCGGAGGCCAGTGAAGAGAGGAAAGGACCGGGGTGATGTGTGCACACTTACTGGTACCAGTTAAAAGCCGTGCTGCAGCGTTCTGAACCAGCTGTAGGTGATGAAGAGAGAACTGAGTAATGCCTAAATAAAGAGCGTTTCAGTAATCCAATCTAGAACTCATAAAGCATGAATGGCTTTTCCCATATCTTTCATCGAAACGAAAGGCTTCACTTTTAATATTAAATGGAGTTGAAAGAAGTTTGTTTTTACAGCTGAGGTTATTTGCTTCACAAAATTCAAATTGTTGTCAAATATGACGTCTAGGTTGCAAATCTCTTTTATAAATTCTGGTGTGAGACCCCTGAGGTTAAAATTAGGCTGCTCCTGCATACTAAATAGTAAACATTCACACTTATTGTTATTAAGACTTTAATTTACTAGCCAGCCAATGCTTAATGTTAAACAGCTGGACAGGGACTGGAGCGCACTGAGTGAATCTGGTTTTAAAGGAACATATAATTGGATGTCATCAGCATAGAAGGACATTTTCCACAATAAAACATTGTTCAGAATCAGATAATAAATAAAACAGAATAATGTAAGTTATGTATTCTTTCTGTGTGGCCCGGTACCAACTGACCCACAGACTGGTGCCGGTCCACAGCCCGGGGTTTGTGAACCATTGGTCTAAATAACTGCCAACAAAAGTAAGTACACCCTCAGTGATAGCAGCTGTACGTGGTGTAACCAGAGACACACACACACACACACACACACGCGCGCGCACACACGCACACACACACACACACGCACACACACACACACACACACACACACACACACACACACTAAACACATTTTACAGCCTGAAAGTGAAATAAAAAAAAATCTTCCCATGGCATCTAATTTGTTGATCACTTTGAATGATCAGTTGTTGAGTAATGGGTGAGTGATGGACACCATGTGCCCCCCGGGGTAAATGATAACGACACTCAGCATCACGGCACAGTAGTGAGAACATGACCAGAGCACAGAAAGGTCTTTTAAATGAATGATTCATATTTTTGTACATTTTGTTCTTGACTGATCGACTCTCCTGCTGTTGTAAGTACACCAAGTACTAGGACTCCTGACTTTTCCAGCCAGATGTGGTTCTTCCCCAAACTGCTGCAGCACACAATTGGAGACACAATTGTCAGGATTGCAAGGTACAGATGACCAGAGACACGAGAGAGTCACTTGTTTTTATGGAAAACTAAATGTGTGGAAGAAAGTAAATCACTTATGAATAAAGGTAAATGAGAGAATGCAAAAAGGAGGACGAGGACGCAGAGAGAAATTCCATGACTGATTACGTTGAACAACTGCTGAGAGACACTTTGGATTTTCCTCCAGACACTGAGCCCAGCGGAGACCAAAACCTAATCACAGTGAAATTCCTCAGTTACAAAATGAAAGTAATAGTAATTTGAAAGACAAGGAAGAAAAAAAAGAATCTTTGTGGTCCAACAAAAAAATCTACTTGGATCATGATTACCTTTTTGCAGTTCTTCAGAAAAGGAAGAAAAACTCGGGGGTAGAAAAAGTGCTGAAAGAGTAGAAGTTTCGAATCCGGACTCCATATCCCACAAGACCACGAGGGTACTATGAGAATGGGACCCACATCTATTACAGAGCAGAAGAAGCCTCGCTGGATCTGCTGAGAAGACGATTCCATGTGAAGAAACCCCCTGCCTGAATCAATCATGGAACAACTCAAACACACGCCTCGTGCTAAAAAACAATCAATCAATCAATCAATCAATCAGTCTTTATTTATAAAAGTGTTAGTGGTATAAAAGTTTATTTCTATAGCACTAAACATCTACCAGGCAGAACCGAGGTGCTGAACAAAGTGCAAAAGTGTAACATGCAATGTGCAAAATATTCATACAATTTAAATGAACATAAAAGTAGTAAAATATACAATATTATAAAATAAATAAATAAATCGTTACAACTTTAAAGAAAATATAAAATTATCATTAAAAGAAAAGAAATAAAATAAACATTAAGAAGCGGAAGACTAAGAACACCCTCCACTACACAACAGAGACTTTGGTGAATAAGTGCGTCTTTAGTTTAGCTTTAAAAGTGGAGAATTCCCTTTCAGACGTGAGATCAGGAGGGAGGGAATTCCAAAGCTTAGGAGATGCCACTGAGAGCACGGTCTCCCCACGATTTATATCTTGTTCTACATGATTAGAGGACAAAACAAATAATAGGATTTTATATTGAATCCTGTACTGAACCGGAGGCCAGTGAAGAGAGGAAAGGACCGGGGTGATGTGTGCACACTTACTGGTACCAGTTAAAAGCCGTGCTGCAGCGTTCTGAACCAGCTGTAGGTGATGAAGAGAGAACTGAGTAATGCCTAAATAAAGAGCGTTTCAGTAATCCAATCTAGAACTCATAAAGCATGAATGGCTTTTCCCATATCTTTCATCGAAACGAAAGGCTTCACTTTTAATATTAAATGGAGTTGAAAGAAGTTTGTTTTTACAGCTGAGGTTATTTGCTTCACAAAATTCAAATTGTTGTCAAATATGACGTCTAGGTTGCAAATCTCTTTTTTAAATTCTGGTGTGAGACCCCTGAGGTTAAAATTAGGCTGCTCCTGCATACTAAATAGTAAACATTCACACTTATTGTTATTAAGACTTTAATTTACTAGCCAGCCAATGCTTAATGTTAAACAGCTGGACAGGGACTGGAGCGCACTGAGTGAATCTGGTTTTAAAGGAACATATAATTGGATGTCATCAGCATAGAAGTGGAATGAGATATTGTGTTTTCTAATGATATTACCCAGAGGTAGCATTATATAGGGAGAACAACACCGGGCCAAGTATTGATCCCTGTGGTACACTATAGAGTTGAGGGATGCTAAAGGATGAGATGCCACCCCATATCACAGAAAAACTTCTATTTGACATGTAATACATGAAACAATCAAACACTGTACCTCAAATTCCAAACCAGGTTGTTTAGCCGAGATGAGAATTTTATGATCTATGGTGTCAAAGGCTGCGGTTACATCCAAAAGGATCAACACAACTGGGCAGCCACTATCTTTTGTGAGCGTTATATCGATGTGAATCTTTAATAGGGCAGACTCAGTGCTTTAACGTGTTCTGAAACCAGACTGAAATTTATCCAGAAATAAATTTTCATTTCAAAATGGTTATAATTAATAAAATACAAGTTTCTTTAGTATTTTAGAGAGGAAGGGGGAAGTGTGAAATGGGTCTGAAATGAGCTAAAACAGAAGGGTCGAGATTGGGTTTTTATGTGTGGAGTGACGACAGAGTGTTGCATCTGGCACATACCCCAACCTAAGACAATCATAAAAAAGGCTAAAAGGCAGAGACCCGTGCAACTGAAAACATCTTTTAGTAGTCTGGTGGTGCTACATTTAGGAAGAAACAATGTCTGAAAGAGTGGAGAAAGAAACAGGATCGAAATATTCAAAAAGAGCTGAGCATGAATGAGATGAGATTTTGTCTGATGAGATTTTGTCAAAATAATTCATAAATTTTTTACAACAATCTTTGGAATTGTTAGCAGGGTGAGTAAGTTCAGGGTGAATTACAGAAATTATTACATGAAAAAGCACATGTGGGTGATCGATTTTGACAAGCATTTTGACAAGCACAGATTTTGCTATTTTTACAGCTTCCTGGTTCTGTGCCTGAGAGTTTTAAAGAATTTCCAGAGAGTTGTGAAGAATGTCCTTTGTCTATTCTGCTTTCCTGCAGTCTCTCCTTAGAGTACAAATGTTGTGGTTTATCCATGGTCCTGTGATGAACTCTTTGTTTTTAGTGTAATAGGTGCAATTCTGCCAGAATATTAGAGCATGTAGAGTGAAATGATGAGATAAAATCATCTGGATTCAGATACAAATCCGAGTCAGTGTAGAGAGCCAGAGAGTTGTCCATCAACGCGTTTGAAAAAGCACCTGGAGTTTGTGATGAAATAATACGGCCATATTGAGCAGGAAGAGTTGACATGCTGGGTGAAGAATGAGAAAGAACATCGAACAGAACTTGGTAGTGATCTGAGAAACCTGAGAAAGCCTAATGAGATCACCAGGTCCAGGATGTGTCCCATTACATGTGTGCACTTTAACTGACCGAGTGCACACAGTTTGAGTTTAGTAAATTAATGAAATTAACAGAGTAGTTTTTATGTGGACAACACACATGAATATTAAATTCCCCACAGATCAGCAGTTTATCATATTTTATAGTAACATTAGATAGAATATCATCAAACTCCTAAATAAAATCAGAGGTAAACAAGAGCAAAAAGTTCAGACCCAAAAACATTAATAACAGAAACTAACAAAACTCAAAACTCACATACTTATTAAAAGTTATAGATCTGCAGTTAGTGATATTTTGATGAATTCTAGCCAGACCTCCAGCACGTCCCGTATTTCGCCGAGCATTGAGAACCGTGCAGTTTGGAGGCAGAAGCTCAGAGAAGTCGTCAGTGGCGCGTCCAAAAGTATAAAGAATCCAGATTAATGAGATCAATCAAGAACGAGTCCAGACATATCAATCATCTGAATCTGCTTATGCCGTCTACAATTTCAAAATGCTGGAGGATATTCACTGGTTTTAACCGCAGATTGTTAGATGAGCTTATTAATAATAATAATATGCTCTCGTCATATACGTCAGACACGTGACCCTGAGCACCATGGTGGAGAAGGTGGTTTTTACCCCTAGATGTCACCACTAGCTTGTTACAGGGTTATTGGTTTAAGACCCCCTTCATTGGAAGCTCTATATACAGTATTTATTGTGCAAAAGGTTTTATCCAGGGACTGTGTTTCCATCCTTTAGATTTTAATGCTCTATTAACCAGAATCACAGATAAAAAAGTTAATCAATCCTCTGATGGATGGATGGATTGATGGATGGATGGATGTGATGGATGGATGGATGGATGGATGGATGGATGGATATTTAAAGAGATAGATTAATGGATGGAAGAAAAGAGAGAAGAAAGAAAGAATGAAACAAAGATAACGGAAGAAAAGAAAAAAGGATAGATAGATAGATAGATAGATAGATAGATAGATAGATAGATAGATAGATAGATAGATAGATAGATAGATAGATTATATTGCCAAAAGTATTCAGACACCCATTCAAATAATTGAATTCAGGTGTTTCAGTCACTTCCATGGTTACATGTGTATAAAATCATCTCCTGGGCATGCAGACGCTTCTACAAACAGTAGATGAAAGAACGCGTTGCTCTCAGGAGCTCAGTGAATTTCAGCGTGGTACCGTGACAGGATGCCACCAGTGCAATAAGTCCAGTCGTGGAATTTCCTCCCTACTAAATATTCCACAGTAAACCGTGGTCTTATAACAAAGTGGAAGCGATTGGGAACGACAGCAACTCAGCCACGAAGTGTTGGACCACCTAAAACCACAGAGCGGGTCAGAGGATACTGAGACACGTAGTCCAACTTTTTGCACAGTCAATAGCTACAGACCTCCAAACTTCATTTGGCCTTCAGATCAGCTGAAGAACAGTGTGTGGAGCTTAATGGAATCGGTTACTATGGTCGAGCATCTGCATCCAAGCGATACATCACCAAGTGTGACGCAAAGCACCGAAAAACATCTGTAGTATGAATTAGAGTGAAGACCGAGATCCAGGTCTTCTCGTCCAAAATCAGTGTCTGACCTCACGAATGCACTTCTAGATGAATCATCAAAATTCCCATGAACACACTCCTAAAGCTTATGGAAAGCCTTTTCTGAAGAGTTGAAGCTGCTCTATAACATCATATTAATCTCTATGGAGTAAGAATCAGATGTTACTTAAGTTCATTTGCACGTGAAGGCAGACAAGCGAATACTTTTGGCAATACAGTGTTTATGAAGAAAAACAAAAGGATATAAATGAAAAATGGTAGAAAAAGTCAACAAGTTTCAACAGATCATTCCAGAAGTAACTGAACCTGTTTTTAAAAATAATAAACTTTTCCATCAGCACTGGTTATGAACCTAAACCCTTCCAACTGCAGTTATCAACTCTTTAATTAAGAAACCTGACCTTCACCCTGTCAGCTGTCCAACTACAGTCCAATATCAAATCTCCCCTTTATCTCTAAGATTCTAGAAAAGGTTGTAGCACAGCAGTTCTGCTCACATCTACTGAGGAATAACATTTATGAACTGTATCAGTCAGGATTTCAGCTTCATCATAGCACAGAGACGGCGCTAGTTAAGGTGGTAAATGACTGTTATTGGCCTCTGATCAGGGTTTTGTCTATTTACTTGTTTTGCTCGACCTCAGTGCAGCTTTTCACACCATTGATTATCATCTCCTGCTTGCTAGACTTGAGAACGTTGTTGGAATAAAGGGAACAGCTCTCTCTTGGCTCAGGTCTTTTTCTGACTGATCGCTATCACTTTGTTGATGTAAATGCTGAGTTCTCCACACTCTCTGAGGTAAAGTTTGGTAAACATGGTATTTGCTTCCATTGCTATGCTGATGATACACAGCTGTATATTTCAGCAAAGCCAGATGAGAGAGATCATCTTAACAATGTTGAGGAGTGTGTAAAGGACATTAGACAGTGGATGCTTAAAAACTTTCTTCTGCTCAACTCAGATAAGACGGAAGTACTTTTACTAGGACCACATGCAGCTAGAAGTAAACTTTCCGATTCTGTAGCATCTCTGGATGGTGTTTCTGTTTCAGCATGTACGGCTGTCAAAGACCTTGGTGTGATTATTGACCCGAGTCTTTCCTTTGAGTCTCACGTGAATAATATCACCAGGATCGCCTTCTTTCACCTTAGAAATATTGCTAAAATTAGAAATATGATGTTACAGGATGCAGAAAAACTAGTTGATGCTTTTGTAACATCTAGATTAGACTACTGTAACGCTTTACTGTCTGGGTGTTGGAGTAAGAAATAAGCTTCAGTTAGTTCAGAATGCAGCAGCAAGAGTCCTCACTAGATCTAGAAAATATGAGCACATCAGCCCTGTTTTAATCATCTACACTGCTCCCAATTCCATCTCACACTGATTATAAAATACTACTACTGACGTATAAAGCACTTAACGCTCTCACGCCACAGTATCTGAGTGAACTTCTGTACCAGTCTGATCCTCCACGCCCACTTAGATCAAAAGGTGCAGGCTATTTGTTGGTACCTCAAATAATGAAGACTCCAGCAGGGGGCAGATGTTTCTTATAAACTCCACAGTTACTATATCGAGTTGAGGTGACTCTGAGAGAACCATGAAATTCCAGAGTAAGAACAGGAGCTTTGAGGATTTGGATTTGGACTGTAGTTAATATCAACAGTCTGCTACACTGACTCAGGACTACAGTTTACTCTGATCTCCATCACTGCACCTCAACATCATTTATCTGTAACAAATGGACATTCGGTGCCACCCAGATGAGGATGAGGTTCCCTCTTGAGTCTGGTTCCTCTCAAGGTTTCTCCCTCATAACATCTAAAGGAGTTTTTCCTTCACCACAGTCGCCATGGCTGCTCATCAGGGATAAATAACATTGTTAACTTTAATTCTTATGTTCTATAAAGCTGCTTTGAGTCAATGTCCATTGTGAAAAGCGCTATAGAAATACACTTGAACGTGAAACCATCAACAGTAATGTTCTCCAGAGATTGGATCAACGGGAACCTTTAAAAAAAAAAAAAAGAACAGAACTGGATTCCACACTCACAGAGAACATTTACAGGTTCTCCAACAGGAAGAAACAATAGAGTCAATAGAATCTGATATGATTAGAAAGAGTTTAAAAGAGTGTTGGTTAATGCTCTAAGGCTTTCAGATTGTTATTATGGTTCCTCTGTGGTTTCTTCGATAGTTAGAAATTCTTTGCCTCATAAAATGCTACTGTTTAGAAACCATCAAAACATCTGATTCTACATAGGATTCCACATAGAACCTTCAAGGTAGAAAGATAGATATCTGCATGGATCACTTTATTCATCACTGCATTTCTGGTAAAACATGTAATTCACAGTAAAAAAAGAAGAGTTGGATAAGTGGACTAGAACTAGAGGAACAAATACTAGATTCGTTATTTATTATGTTTGAAGATCATCTCTTCATGTTTGAAGATCAGCTCTTGTGAAATTCTCCAAACATCATTCAAGGGTCCAAAGATTCAACTTAGATGGAAACACTTACATGTTTTTTTTTAACACTATGAAAGACACCAAGGTTCCTCATGAGTTTCTGGATAGTTTTATTAATGATGATAACTAGTGTCTAAAGTTCACAACTGTTTCACAAGTTCAAGCTGCAGGTTCTTTATCCCACACATTTTTGTATGTCTCCCTCTCACTGTGACTCACCAAAGCTCTGATAAAGACCCGTATTTCTGCATGCACTCATCCTGCTGACACACTTCTGATTCAACACACCAGTACCACCAAAGCGCTGAGGAATTCTCCTGATAATTTCACACTTATCTTATTAAATTAAATAAAAACGCTTTAAGTCGAAGTCTCTGTTTATCGTAACGGGAAGTAAGAAGGCCTCATCTTTCAACTCTCACGAAAGGGAATATCAAGTAACTACTTACTAATGAACATTGTCAGGAAGGGGGCGGGGCTTCCCAAAGAAAACCCAAAATACCTACAGGACTATTAATAACTCCAGGTTTACATGTTTGTTGGTGCACCTGGATGTTCTAGCGTGGGAAGAAAGAAGGCTGATCTGCTGGGGACTTCTGTTCAGTAGTTCATAAAATTACCCTCATCAAAATATTCTGGTCTGAAACATTTCAGGCAGAACGTTTTTGGAATAAATTGCGTGATATCTACACCAATCAGACATAAAAATTAAAGCTCTCAATGCTTTAATCGGAACCCGATCTGAAAGGAAAATCATCAGTTTTAGGTTCCAGAAAGAACATTTATGGGTTCTTTGAGAGGGCAAAATAACAAACTTATTATTTATCATTATTGCCTAATGTTCTAATGAACTATTTAAGGTTGTTCTCTCCTTGTTTTATGGGTTCCTCTGTGGTTCTTTGGAATGTTACTAGCTCTTTGCTTCTTAAAATGATCCAGCTTTCATCTGTTTTTTTCTTCAAATGTAAACACCTTCTGTACAAGAACATTTATCTGTTGTAGGATCCTACGTAGAACATTTGGTTCCCCCAGAGAAACAAACTAGACTCAATAGAATGTTGGATGAAATCACTTGGTTCTTTAGGTCGTCTTCTTTGGTTCCTAGGATTGTTGTATTTAAACTCTCTCAGAGTAAGGAACCTTTTGAAAAAAGAACAGGAAAAGTGGTCCAGTGTAAGGAGCTGACTGCCTTGTGTGGTGGAAAAACCTCTAAAACAAATCCCAAACCTCAGCATTTAATGGGTAAAACCTAAGGGTTCTCTAAAAGGCCGATCCAGAAGGACCGATCAGATGATGCAAAACTCACGAGACAAATTTTTCACGTGTCGCGAAAATGGCTTCGCCGTTCTGGCAATTCTACAAGGTGCGTGAAAAAGACAATACATTAGCAATCTGCAACGTGTGAACCTGAAAAATTCCACGAGCCGAAAGCACCTAAAACATCTCAACACCACCAACCTTATCATACATTTGAAGGTCAGTCACGTAAAGGAATATGAGCAGTTTTCCAAGTCGGCTGGCGCTAAGAGAGCACGGGACGATGCAGCAACTCGAATGCCACTCAAACAGCAATCCTTCTGCATAAAGAATTATCAGAAAAAATAATAGAATTCCAAAGCCTTCATCTTCACCCGCTGTCTACTGTGGAAGACGAAGAGTTCACGTGTTACACGGATTCACGTTACATTATGTCAGCGCGTAACCAAGCGCAGGCTGCTATGTTTTAACAAATATTAAAATTTTTGTGCAACATTCTAAACTGTGCAATGTGTTTGTTCGATGGTGCAATTACTATTATTGTTGTTTTTTCTTTTGTATTTCTATACTGTACTGTATACAGTTGTATGCAAACGTTTAGGAAGCCCTGACAATGTCCATGATTTTCATTTATTATTATTTGGGTGTTTGGATCAGCAATTTCATTTTGATCTATAAAATCACTGAATAATATTTCAGTAGTGAAATGAGGTTTATTGGATTAACAGAAAATGTGTAATGTGCATCAAAATGAAATTAGACAGGTGCATAAATTTGGGCACCCTTGTCATTTTGTTGATTTGAATACCTGCAACTATTTAGCACTGATTAATTGGAACACACAATTGGTTTGGTGAGCTCATTAAGCCTTGAACTTTATAGACAGGCACATTCCATCATGAGAAAAGGTATTTGAGGTGGCCAATTGCAAGTTGTTGTTCTGTTTGACTCTTCTCTGAACCCCCAAAAATGGGGGTCTCAAAACAACCCTCAAATGACCTGAAAACAAAGATTGTTCAACATTATGGTTTAGGGGAAGGCTACAAAAATATCGCAGAGATATAAGCTGTCAGTGTCTACTGTGAGGAACATCGTGAGGAAATGGAAGACCACAGGCACAATTCTTGTTAAGGCCAGAAGTGTCAGGCCACATAAAATATTGGAGAGGCAGGATGGTGAGAACGGTCAAAAACATCCCACTGACCACCTCCAAAGACCTACAACATTAACGGCAAAAGAACACAGCGTTCCAAGAAAAACACTTGCTACCCACAGAAAAATTTGGGCGAGGTTTTACCATGCTGTGGGGCTGTGTGGCCAGTGGCGGTACTGGGAATCTGGTTAAAGTTGAGGGTCGCATGGATTCCACTCAATATCAGCAGATTCTTGAGAATATTGTCGAGGAATCAGTCACAAAGTTGAAGTTACGCCAGGGCTGGATATTTCAACAAGACAACAGCCAAAAACACTGCTCAAAACCTACTCAGGCATTCATGCAGAGGAACAAGTCTAATGTTCTGGAATGGCCATCCCAGGCCCCAGATCTGAATGTCATTGAACATCTGTGGGGTGATTTGAAGCGGGCTGTCCATGCTCAGCAACCATCAAACCTAACTCAACTGGAGATGTTTTGTGAGGAGGAATGGTCCAAAATACATTCATCCAGAATCCAGACACTCATTACAGGCTACAGAAAGCATCTAGAGGCTGTTATTTCTGCTAAAGGAGGCTCGACTAAATATTGATGTCACTTTTCTATTGGGGTGCCCAAATTTATGCACCTTCGTTTTGATGCATATTGCGTATTTCCTGTTAATCCAATAAACCTCATTTCACAGCTGAAATATTACTGTGTCCTTCAGTTATTTGAAAGATCAAAATGAAATTGCTGATCCAAACACCCAAATATTTATAAATGAAAATCATGGACATTGTCAGGACTTCCTACACTTTTGCATACAACTGCACATTTTGCTGCTGTAACACTGAAATTTCCCTGCTGTGGGACGAATGGCTTATATGTTGCTTGCCAATAAATACAGAGTTGTGAAATCATAGTCTCTCGTCTCTTCATTTTAATATTTAAGATTTGTTAAATATAGTGGAATAAATAATGCTACATTAGAAAGAACGGCATCGATGCGGTGATTCCAGAGACCGGGGAGCAGAATGTCTGTAATAAAAGCAGAAGAGAATTCTTTTATCTGGCAATTCTGCAGAAAGTTAACGTCCCTCTCAGAACACTGGTGCACAGATGAAGCCTCAGGCTGAAGGTCACACACTGTACACACAGATGGGTTTAATCATCGAACTGTTTCAGTGTCTCATCGCTGAGTAAAGCGTGGGAGGAGCGAGAAAGTCCAGCGCATTGCTCAAGTAGAAACAAAGTAAAAACACTTGCAGATAATTCAATCCAACTTCACTTAACAAGGACCAAACAGCAGCTTTTGTGTGGTTTTCCCAGGGTGCATTGGTCAGGACCTTCTGAAACCTTAAAAAAAAATATAACAAGGAATAAAAGTGAACCAGTGAGAGGGTCATGGGCACTTGAGGCTTGTTGATGCACAGGAGAAGTGAAGTCTTGTTCAATCCAACAGAAGAGCTACTCTGGCACAAAGTGAAATCTGAATCAGATTGAAAGACGTTCAAACAAAGCAAAAGCTGCAAAAAGATCTGAGAACATATTGTGACCCCTGTAAACCACCTAAAGAACCTTCAATAGACACATGAGCATCAAAACTGGACCATGGAGCAATGCAAGAAGGAGGCCTGGTCTGATGAGTCCTATTTTCTTTAATAAAGGTGGCTGGGTGTATGGACATGGGTTTTCTGTGGAAGATCTGGAGCACCTGCTCCGTATGAGAGAAATGCAAGCTGGTGGAGGCAGTGTGATGCTCTAGGTGATGTTCTCTTTGGGTTCTGCGCATTTTTGTGGATGTTACTCTGATGTTCTGCACCATCTACCTAAAGGTGTTAATTCTTCAGAGCTCAATCTTACGGAGTGCCTGTTGGACAAACAAGTCCAACCCATAGACGCTCCACCTCATTTTCTAAGACTTATTTAGCAGGAAGTATTGTGGAAAATCCACCACATCATGCAGCAATCAAACATCTACATTTTTCATGGCAAATTCTGAACATTTGCAAGCATCATCGCTAGAGGGGGAAAAAAGGAAAATCAATTGGATTGTGAACTGTTGATTTTTATTGCAAAGGCATGAACATTAAACAGGTTATGAACATGATCCTGGTGTTAAAATGAGGCTCGATCGCGTGTACACAAATAATATATACATAAAAGCCTTTTCTGTAAAACATGCAGGTGGATATATTTTTTTGAGAACGCATGTAGAAACACTAGGTGGCGATAGAATGAATGATAGGATGAAGTGAAATGTGGGAAAAAAAACAAGAAGCTTCGAGGTTTCATCCAAAATCTCAACATTTTCTCTGCGTTTTGGTCTAAAAATAAAATACACTCTCCCACATGGATCCATTTGAAAAACATCATTTCAATGTAATGTGGACTGAAGATGGTGTGTTTTTAACCAGTCATCTTTACATTTTGGTGTGATGTGAGGAAGAGCATTTATTTTTAACTCCAGTATAGACAGAAAGCAGATCCATCCAGATGTTTTCAGATCCATCCAGATGTGCAGACTGATAATACGGCGCTTTAATTTATACACAAGCGTAAACATAAAAAGCAGATTATATTCCTTCGGGCAAACAGCATGACGTTACTGCTGTAGGTACGATGATCAGTTTCCATACAGTCAGTGACCAAACAATGTGACCTGGACACAGATATGATTATTGAGTTATTATTAAGAGTTCTCCAGTACAAACCCAAAACAGTCCGTTCACGTGTTTATTGCCGTCCCAAATATGAGATCCCAGTGTGTGAAATACGGGGCGTAGTTCCCTGTAAAATGCTGATGATGGGCCTGGTGGAAAGGAGCTCCTCCAAAAAAGGGCAGGATCCTGTGTAGACCCCAGGGGAAGTTGTAACCACAGTGGTCCTCCACTGCCAGCCAGATGTTCATCAGGTAGAAGAGGATCTCGCTGATTGGGTGGCAGCCCACCACAATGGTGCTACACATGGCCAACACCTGCTGAGAGACGAGCTCCGCAATGTCAGAGTCCTGAGCCGCGAGTGCAAAAGTGTACTTGTTCATGTGATGAGACTGATGGAAGATCTTGAAGAACCAGCGGTATCTGAGGAACAACAGCAGGAGTGGTGTTTAAAAAAGGTTTATACCACAGCGCTGGTGAAAGTCACAGAATAACAGTTCTGACAGTCTGTAGTATTACTGCATAAAGTAGTGTAGAGTAACAGCCTATAGTGATTATAACAGTCTATATTGATTATAGCAATATAAAGTAGTCTATGCTAAACAGAAACTTTAGAGAAGTCTAAATTTAGATGTCCACTATAGTCTCCTGTAGTCTGAAGGAGTCTGAAGGAAAGCTTCTAGGAGTGCATCTTTACATCTCATCAATACTCAGTATCTCAAACCTCAATATAATTTTTTATAAAGGATTTGTTTTTTACATTAATCATTCCATCTGGAGAATCAGATACATTTCATTATACACAATAATAAAGTATTAAATATGAAAAGCCTTTATTAAATTCTCTGTATTGCATTTTTTGTATTGCAATTAAAAAAAGTAAAAATTGTGCAAATTAATTTCTGTTGGAAATGAAGATGTGAAGAAAATGCTATTTTTGAAAAATTATATTTTTTCCCAGGATTTATAGAAATTTAAAAATATTCAGCATGCAGGAAAAAATTATGATAAAAAAAATGCATATGATAAAAAGTCTTCTTCTTCTTCTTTCGAATATGCATATGATAAAAAGTTATAAATATAATAATTTATTTTATATTTGAACTGAAACAGCACGCAGCCCTTTTTTATTTTCCCCCAATTCAAACAGAATTAAGTTTAGGATTAAAGTCTGAGTGTGTGTGTAGAGTCTGAGTCTGAGATTAGAGTCTGAGTGTGTGTGGAAGTGGGAGTCTCACCTGTGCACCGTGTAATGCGTCACGAAGAAAAGCGTGTCGAACACGAGCAGGCACGAGAAGCACTCGGCGCACGCGATGACCAACGACGGCGCAGCGTCCACGCGCTCGTGCCCCGTGAGGCCAAAGCGCACCCGCGCGCACCAGATGCACGCGCTCGCCGGCAGGACGCACAGCACGTACTTCCACGAGATCCGCCACAGGCAGCGGAACCAGGCGCGCAGGATCACGGGTCTGCCGTGCATCCGGTACCGGCTGATCCACGGCACGCGCGGGCCGAGCGCGTCGAGCCCGAGGAAGAGTGCCGAGAGCAGCACGTGAGCCGCGAGTGCCGCGCACGTGCCCCACAGCGGCGCCGTGCGCGCCCCGGCTCTCTCGCGTATTCCATCCCAGACCGGTTGCAGCAGCGGGACCGAGCCGTTCAGCATTTCTCCCGGAGTCCCTGAGCGCGTTCACAGCGGCACGGCGATGTGCTCCAGACCGCTCCTCACGAGCATGCTTTTTAAATCTACTTCACTTTGGTTCCTTCCCCTCCGTTATCCTTCTTTCCTGCATGCAGAAGATCCACTTCTGCACCACCACCGAGCTCCGTCTATTAAAGAAAAGAGACTGTGACGTCACAGTGCATATTCTTTTCTTATTTACATATCAAAAGGTATTAACCGGAGAAGGAAGAGTCTTTAAAACTCCTCCTTACCTCCAAAAAAGGCTGGAGAAAAGAAAGATAAAACTACACACTGGAAATTCTTTTTTTATAGAATAAGTTGAGTAAAAAGAAATATTTACAGGAGGAAGAACTGGAGATTGGTGTTGGAATGAAAGAAAGCTGATCCTTTCTGGTTCTTGATCATGTTTTTAAACAAACAAAAAAAGAAGTGCTTTATTTTCAGCATCGTTTCCTACGTCTAGTTGCAGAAAACCAACGCTGAAATGCGCATCTATCTTCTCCTATTCATCCTTTGATCTCGAAAGCGAAGAAAGAAAGGATCTGCTCACGATCCCAAGTATACAAGCTGATAAATGAAGCATGGTGGTGGAAGTGTCATGGCATGGGCCTGCAAAGCTTCTGGAATAGACTCATGATGGAGTAGCAGCAAAATGAATTCAGGAGTCTACAGAAACGCTCTGGCACAGAAGTGCATCTAATCGAGTTTGGAGGAAGTTCACATTGAAGCAAGAAAACGACCAAAAACTCATAATCAAGATAACAAACTAGAAGGTTTTACACACCAATCAAACCGATCTGAACCCAAACACGTAGCATTCCACGTCCTCGAGGTGAGGAGGCGGAAGAGAGAAGCTCCGCTTCTTCGGAAAAAAACCAAACCCTAGCTGAAAGGACGATGGAACAGTTGTGAGATATTGATTTGATTTACAAGAGACACCGTACAAATATTAATTTTCTGACTTTCTGTTCTAATAAATCCGCTCACCTGAAGATCAGACGCTCTCTCCCAAGGTTTTACCTTTCGAGCTCCAATCAGAGATGGCAAAAGTCCACACATCCTTCACTAAAGAAGAAGTACAGATCCTCATGTTTTAAAATACTCGAGTAAAAGTTGAAGTACTGATTAAACTTTTTACTCGAGTGAAAGTAAAGAAATTTTGGCTCCGACATGTAATTCAGTAAAACATAGTTATTACTTCTACCTGTTTTAGTGTCACACTGGACCTCACATCATATGATAGATAGATAGATAGATAGATAGAGAGAGAGAGAGAGAGAGAGAGAGAGAGAGAGAGAGAGAGAGAGAGAGAGAGATAGAGAGAGAGAGAGAGAGAGAGAGAGAGAGAGAGAGAGAGAGAGAGAGAAGATAGATAGATAGATAGATAGATAGATAGATAGATAGATAGATAGATAGATAGATAGATAGATAGCTAGCAATGAAATGCAGTTTGGCATCTACCAGAATTGCAAAAAGTAGCAATCGTGCAACTAGTGAAGATAAATATCTAGCATATGTATGATGATGATGATGATCAGGAATTATTCTGTTTTCAGTCATGTTTACATCACTGTCTCCCTCTGTCTCATCCACATAAGCTTTACTTCTTACTGCCTTCTGCCTGCTGATTCTGAGCTTCGTAATCTAGTCTACGTCTGTGGTGAGTGAGAGTCCGGGCTTTATACACCTGTGGAGTGAAAAAGACACAATGACAGGAAATCAGTTGTTCGGCTGAAATCGACGCAGTGAAAATTAAAAATATTGACATTTCACCAAATCAATGAATTGAAACTAAAGTAACGAGTCTGTTTTGAAAATGTAAGGAGTAGAAAGTACAGATATTTGTGTAAAAATGTAATGAGTAAAAGTAATAAGAAAAATAAAAATAAATAGTGGAGTAAAAAAAACTGATACCAGAAAAATCTACTTAATACAGTAATGAAGTATTTGTACTCCGTTACTTCCCTCCTCTGGCTCCAACCCAGTATCTTCTTGTGTGTCTTCAGAATTGGCCATGATGTTCCTGCAGCACACTGGAACGGGATCGACATGTCTGTGTAATGAGGTAGTGTGAGGATCGGCTGAGGCTGAATGAGGTGTCACATTTTCTGTAACAAAAAACCCACCGGACTTCAGGCGTTCAGCGACTCCACACAGGACTTACAGCCGAGTCGTAAAAACGACACTTACAGTTACTTTGGGTTGTAAAAATCCCAATAATAATGATGTTAAACTCTGCGTATTAAGATAAACTATATGGGTAAAAAGTATTGGGACACCCGACTTTTCCACCCAGACGTGTTTCTTCCACAAACCGTTACACAAAGCTGGAGACACACAATTGTTTCATATTTGGAGCACGAAATTTTCCCTTCACTTCAACTAGGAGACCCGAACCTGTTCCAGCCTGACGATGCTCCTGTGATTCAGATCCTTCTGATTCCTTCAGTCAACACATCTGAGTCTCATTAATCCCTGGAGTCAGTGGGGATTGACTGGTTTTGCCGTGGAATTCCACTAGAGGGCACTTAACAAATCAGTGGATTCATGAATCCCCGTCACGAGTCCCTCGGAAGAGTCTGACAGATCCGCTTCAGGTGGATCAGCGAGGACTCGCATGGAATCCACGATTTTAAGTCTCTTGTGTTTCTGACCATACAGAACGTTTCCGGAACATCTCACTCAGCTACTTGTTGCTACAGTTACTTTCTAATAACAACGTAGAACAATGAAATGGTGTAAATTACAATTTATATTTATATCTGTTGTTATTAGTAGCAAGAAAACCAAGGACTCAAGTGATCCGAATAAATAAAAGAAGGATCCATGAATCCTGAGTCATATAAAGGGTTCATTTATCTGGATGAATCCGGATTCGCTCATCTCTACCTCACACTCTACCTCACATACCTTCATACACTTTATTCACCTGCCTGTGTGCCATGTGTCTTTAAAGCCGATAAGCAAAGCCCAGTGTCGCATGTCTGTAGCGATGCTGCTGTTAGCACATCAGCATCTTCTGAATCATTTCAGTTTGCTCTTTACAGGCTCTGCTCCTCAAAGCACACCATCTCCTGGCTGTGTTTTCCACTCACTTCATCCTTCCTGGTGCCTCACATGAGCATGGATTGAGTTCTCCGTCCTGCAGGATGAATGTTTTCGCTTCCCATATGAGATAAACAGCAGACTGATGCTGTGGGTAGATAAATAGACAGAAATAAAACTGATAAACAATACAGATAAAGTTTCAGGTTGCTGTTGGTTAGTGAGGAAAAAAATTATATATATATTTTTAATAAAACCTGGCAAAAGAGTAAAATGGTTATATAATGTTCTGGTTCTGTCTTCAGTTAAAGAATAAATTGAGGGAAAAAAAAAAACAAAAAAAAACAAGGACATTTTTTATAACAAAAGTTATAAAAAATATTATTAAAATAAATAACAATTTTATATAATGTTCTGCTTTTGTAGTAAAGTTCGAAGGTGGGCTTGATATGTTAGGATTTAGGATGTCATTTCATTCGAGAACAAATTAGATTCGATGAATCAAGATTTATAAAGATTTCAAAGTTGGTTTTTTTTCTGATTTTGTAAATACTTTTCCTAAAGGAACTGAATTAGGTGTTTGGGGAAACTACCACTTTTGTGATTGCCCACCTGTTATCTGTACCAGTGCACCCTCATATAGAAACGTCTAGAAGCCCACATCAGTCCCTGACTTTACTAACACCCTTCCCAGAAGAGTGGAAACAGCGAATGGGGACTCAGTGTGAAATGGGCTTTAATGCGATTACAGTGTACATGAAATGCAGTTCAGCCAATCAGATTTCAGAAAAAAAAATGTCTTGAACGTAATAAAACAATGAAGTGATTTTTTTTTAGGGTTCAACATTTAGACTACTGGGAGTGATTGTTTGGTTTTTCTTAGCAACAGAAACCAAACAAGAGGCTACAGAATCTGCCCCCGCCTGCTTCATACACACCCCTCCATACTCCCTGAATCCCCCCCCCCCCGCCTCTCCATACTCCCTGAACCCCCCTGGCCTCCCCCCAGCCCCTCCATACTCCCTGAATCCCCCTGCCTCCCCCGGCCCCTCCATACTCCCTGAATCCCCCTGCCTCCCCCGGCCCCTCCATACTCCCTGAACCCTCCTGGCCCCCCGGCCCCTCCATACTCCCTGAACCCCCCTGGCCCCCCGGCCCCTCCATACTCCCTGAATCCCCCTGCCTCCCCCGGCCCCTCCATACTCCCTGAACCCTCCTGGCCCCCCGGCCCCTCCATACTCCCTGAACCCCCCTGGCCCCCCGGCCCCTCCATACTCCCTGAACCCTCCTGGCCCCAAACACATACACAGTTCCATCTGTATAAACACTTTCCTTCCCTCAGAAAAAATCCATGACGGCTTTTCAGTCATACAAACAGAGAACTTATTTCTGGGACAGAAAAGCAACAGGACACGTTTTACACACAATGCTGGCAATGTTTCACTGTGGGAGGAAAAGTTGGTTTGCTAATGAATTGGGAACGGAGTCTGCATGAGGATGTATGTTTGCAGCCCTGGAGTCTGTCCTCCTGCACCTAAAGCAGAAAAAAAACGTACTTTTCCCCCTTGTGTAACGTAAAACTGCTCTTTCTGTAACAGTTACATAACAACCACCGCATTTTATTTTTATTTTGTGGAAAGTTGGGGACTTTTTCAGGCCTCGGCACGGTTTCCCAGAAACTGACCTTTGTATCAGAGGAGACGAGGATGAGCAGCAGTGTCGGGTTTAATGCGGCGGCCAGTGTGTGTCTGCATGCGTGTAAAAAACACGTGACTCACGTATATAATGATGTTATTATGATGTAGTGCTGGAGCGACGTTCTCCTGTGATGTTTAGGAGCAATTGAAGCGTCTCCACTGTGTGGGTCGTTTATTTTATTTATTTACTAAATCAATTCATTACTATTTGTGTAGTGCATTTTAAAGTGGGCGTGGTCTTAAAGCAGCTTTTTTTCTTTTTCTTTTTTCTTTTTAGATAAAGCGCTAACGAGGTGTATAAACAAATGTGTACATTTTGTCCCTTGTAATAGTGATTATTAGTGATTAATAGTGAATAGTGCCCCTGATGAGCGAGACTGTGGAGACTGTGGAGACTGTGGAGAGAAAAACTCCCTGAGATGATACGAGTTCTCATTTTAGACAATAACCCAATTTGGGGTGTTGGGAACAGTAAGGATCGGTGCTGTTGGTTGGACTTTGAGAGCACTAGCGAACACAGGAACTGCATTCAGAACACACTGAAACTCAGTGCAGTCTTTACCTCCAGGTCATGGAGCTGTCGATCCAAATCACTCCAGCCAATGAGGGTAAAGCACTATTAAGCCACGCCCCCACATCCAAATGGTTTTTTTGCAAGAACCTGCAAAAACAGAAACACTGAAAGTATAAAAAGAAGACATTAGTGGCACCAGAGTTACTGGTTGTTTAGTTTGAGTGTTTTCCTTTTTCTCTCATCATATATCTTTGCCCTATTTCTTGAAAAATTGGGCAAAAACTGTTTTGTTTTTTTTAACTCCCTCACATGTTCTCCTCACACAGAATCCTCCAGTCCTGCAGGTGGCACTGTAAAAAGAAAGACGCTTTTCCGTTTCCGCTAAAATAAATCAGGCTTGGCTGCACCTCATTCCAAACGTCCAATCGCAAGCTCCGAACCTGCGTGTGAAGATTCGCTAGCATTGTGTTGGTCCCCTGAAAGCTGAAGGCCCAAGTGACTCTAAACACCATCGTAACATCTCATTAAAGTGTAAAGTTTCAGCGTCTGTGTGTGTGTGTGTGTGTGTGTGTGTGTGTGTGTGTGTGTGTGTGTGTGTGTGTGTGTGTGTGTGTGTGTGTGTTTCTCCATTTCACCACATTTGCCAGAGGATTTAATAACTAATAATTTCCTGTTCAGCTCATGTTTCTGAAACTCTGAATCGTTGCATTGTCTCAGTCTGATCAAAACATTCCTTTTGAAATCCTTCTCAAGAACATCTCCAGCTTACGTCTCTATCTGCCACCTGAATTCCAGCTCCAGATCAATTTAACTCACTGGTTTCTTCACCGCAGCTCATGGGCGTAAATTTCATTTAACAGTAGGGGGGGGCAATGAATATAAAAGTTCTCATGAGCAATTTTTGAAGGTGGACACAAATAATACAGTCAAATTGTACTTCCAGTATAAAGACACCGTGTCCCCACAGTGAAACACTTTGTTTCTATCATTATTATTGTAGCATGGAGACTGCAGCAATTACAATGGTAATTCAAACTGCTTTACATAAATAAAGTAAAACTATCATAAAAAAATAATCACAACAATAAAAACAAGGATTTAAAAAAAAAGGTTTAATATTTTATTTACAAATTAATTAAGACACTTAAGAACAGAATAGAAATTGATTATAAAAATACAGTGGGGTCAGTTCAGATGCAGCACAGTGATCATTTAGTAAATGCACAGATAAACAATATGCTAATTGTGTGTTAATGTTAACATTATACCAAATCGTCCCAAATAAAACACTGCATGGGAAACGGCTTTGGTGTGTTAGTTACAGTGCACTATGCTACAAGCTATTGTAAACAAGCTAACGTTCACTAGATAAGTCATATTTTAATCTCTAATAGAGTAGATTCATGGAAAATTACATCCGAAATCAGCATTTTTACCGCAACTAATTCATGAATGAGTCTAAATCAACTACATTGAAGAGAATCGCTTTATTTAAAGTGAATAAAATCCCCTAGGTAATGGAGTTGAACATTAATTGGGCCGCAGACACACACCTGACTCGTGTGTGTAGAGTAGGTGAGATGAACCGCACACCTGACTCGTGTGTGTAGAGTAGGTGAGATGAACCGCACACCTGACTCGTGTGTGTAGAGTAGGTGAGATGAACCGCACACCTGACTCGTGTGTGTAGAGAAGGTGAGATGAACCGCACACCTGACTCGTGTGTGTAGAGAAGGTGAGATGAACCGCACACCTGACTCGTGTGTGTAGAGTAGGTGAGATGAACCGCACACCTGACTCGTGTGTGTAGAGTAGGTGAGATGAACCGCACACCTGAATCGTGTGTGTAGAGAAGGTGAGATGAACCGCACACCTGACTCGTGTGTGTAGAGAAGATGAGATGAACCGCACACCTGACTCGTGTGTGTAGAGTAGGTGAGATGAACCGCACAACTGACTCGTGTGTGTAGAAAAGGTGAGATGAACCGCACACCTGACTCGTGTGTGTAGAGAAGGTGAGATGAACCGCACACCTGACTCGTGTGTGTGTGTGTGTAGAGTAGATGAGATGAACCGCACACCTGACTCGTGTGTGTAGAGAAGGTGAGATGAACCGCACACCTGACTCGTGTGTGTAGAGTAGGTGAGATGAACCGCACACCTGACTCGTGTGTGTAGAGAAGGTGAGATGAACCGCACACCTGACTCGTGTGTGTAGAGTAGGTGAGATGAACCGCACACCTGACTCGTGTGTGTGTAGAGAAGGTGAGATGAACCGCACACCTGACTCGTGTGTGTAGAGTAGGTGAGATGAACCGCACACCTGACTCGTGTGTGTAGAGAAGGTGAGATGAACCGCACACCTGACTCGTGTGTGTAGAGTAGGTGAGATGAACCGCACACCTGACTCGTGTGTGTAGAGAAGGTGAGATAAACCGCACACCTGACTCGTGTGTGTAGAGACGGTGAGATGAACCGCACACCTGACTCGTGTGTGTAGAGAAGGTGAGATGAACCGCACACCTGACTCGTGTGTGTAGAAAAGGTGAGATGAACCGCACACCTGACTCGTGTGTGTAGAAAAGGTGAGATGAACCGCACACCTGACTCGTGTGTGTAGAGAAGGTGAGATGAACCGCACAACTGACTCGTGTGTGTAGAGAAGGTGAGATGAACCGCACACCTGACTCGTGTGTGTAGAGAAGGTGAGATGAACCGCACACCTGACTCGTGTGTGTAGAGAAGGTGAGATGAACCGCACACCTGACTCGTGTGTGTAGAGAGGTGAGATGAACCGCACACCTGACTCGTGTGTGTAGAGTAGTGAGATGAACCGCACACCTGACTCGTGTGTGTAGAGAAGGTGAGATGAACCGCACACCTGACTCGTGTGTGTAGAGAAGGTGAGATGAACCGCACACCTGACTCGTGTGTGTAGAGAAGGTGAGATGAACCGCACACCTGACTCGTGTGTGTAGAGGTAGTAGACTGAGGTGGAGAGGTGAGATGAACCGCACACCTGACTCGTGTGTGTAGAGAAGGTGAGATGAACCGCACACCTGACTCGTGTGTGTAGAGAAGGTGAGATGAACCGCACACCTGACTCGTGTGTGTAGAGAAGGTGAGATGAACCGCACACCTGACTCGTGTGTGTAGAGTATGTGAGATGAACCGCACACCTGACTCGTGTGTGTAGAGTAGGTGAGATGAACCGCACACCTGACTCGTGTGTGTAGAGAAGGTGAGATGAACCGCACACCTGACTCGTGTGTGTGTGTAGAGTAGATGAGATGAACCGCACACCTGACTCGTGTGTGTAGAGAAGGTGAGATGAACCGCACACCTGACTCGTGTGTGTAGAGTAGGTGAGATGAACCGCACACCTGACTCGTGTGTGTAGAGAAGGTGAGATGAACCGCACACCTGACTCGTGTGTGGTGGTGAGAGGCACTGATGTGGTGAGAAGTGAGAGACCGCACACCTGACTCGTGTGTGTAGAGAAGGTGAGATGAACCGCACACCTGACTCGTGTGTGTAGAGAAGGTGAGATGAACCGCACACCTGACTCGTGTGTGTAGAGAAGGTGAGATGAACCGCACAACTGACTCGTGTGTGTAGAGAAGGTGAGATGAACCGCACACCTGACTCGTGTGTGTAGAGAAGGTGAGATGAACCGCACACCTGACTCGTGTGTGTGTGTGTGTGTAGAGTAGATGAGATGAACCGCACACCTGACTCGTGTGTGTGTGTGTGTAGAGTAGATGAGATGAACCGCACACCTGACTCGTGTGTGTGTGTGTGTAGAGTAGATGAGATGAACCGCACACCTGACTCGTGTGTGTGTGTGTAGAGTAGATGAACCGCACACCTGACTCGTGTGTGTAGAGAAGGTGAGATAAACCGCACACCTGACTCGTGTGTGTAGAGTAGGTGAGATGAACCGCACACCTGACTCGTGTGTGTAGAAAAGGTGAGATGAACCGCACACCTGACTCGTGTGTGTAGAAAAGGTGAGATGAACCGCACACCTGACTCGTGTGTGTAGAGAAGGTGAGATGAACCGCACACCTGACTCGAGTGTGTGTGTAGAGTAGATGAGATGAACCGCACACCTGACTCGTGTGTGTGTGTGTGTAGAGTAGATGAGATGAACCGCACACCTGACTCGTGTGTGTGTGTGTGTAGAGTAGATGAGATGAACCGCACACCTGACTCGTGTGTGTGTGTGTAGAGTAGATGAGATGAGATGAACCGCACACCTGACTCGTGTGTGTAGAGAAGGTGAGATAAACCGCACACCTGACTCGTGTGTGTAGAGTAGGTGAGATGAACCGCACACCTGACTCGTGTGTGTAGAGAAGGTGAGATGAACCGCACACCTGACTCGTGTGTGTAGAGTAGGTGAGATGAACCGCACACCTGACTCGTGTGTGTAGAGAAGGTGAGATGAACCGCACACCTGACTCGTGTGTGTAGAGAAGGTGAGATGAACCGCACACCTGACTCGTGTGTGTAGAGTAGGTGAGATGAACCGCACACCTGACTCGTGTGTGTAGAGAAGGTGAGATGAACCGCACACCTGACTCGTGTGTGTAGAGAAGGTGAGATGAACCGCACACCTGACTCGTGTATGTAGAGAAGGTGAGATGAACCGCACACCTGACTCGTGTGTGTAGAGAAGGTGAGATGAACCGCACACCTGACTCGTGTGTGTAGAGAAGGTGAGATGAACCGCACACCTGACTCGTGTGTGTAGAGTAGGTGAGATGAACCGCACACCTGACTCGTGTGTGTAGAGTAGGTGAGATGAACCGCACACCTGACTCGTGTGTGTAGAGAAGGTGAGATGAACCGCACACCTGACTCGTGTGTGTAGAGAAGGTGAGATGAACCGCACACCTGACTCGTGTGTGTAGAGTAGGTGAGATGAACCGCACACCTGACTCGTGTGTGTAGAGAAGGTGAGATGAACCGCACACCTGACTCGTGTGTGTAGAAAAGGTGAGATGAACCGCACACCTGACTCGTGTGTGTAGAGTAGGTGAGATGAACCGCACACCTGACTCGTGTGTGTAGAGAAGGTGAGATGAACCGCACACCTGACTCGTGTGTGTGTGTAGAGTAGATGAGATGAACCGCACACCTGACTCGTGTGTGTAGAGAAGGTGAGATGAACCGCACACCTGACTCGTGTGTGTAGAGTAGGTGAGATGAACCGCACACCTGACTCGTGTGTGTAGAGAAGGTGAGATGAACCGCACACCTGACTCGTGTGTGTAGAGTAGGTGAGATGAACTGGGAAAGGAGGCAGTGGGTCAAACCACTGTGATGAAAGGGAGGGGGAAACTCAACTGTTTCTAAATGCATTTTTGCGTTGTTTTTTTTTTTCTACTTACACAATTATTTTAGATATACAGACATATAATAGAGAGTGCGATTTTTTTTTAATACATTTTTTTGGTAAATCCCGGGGGAGACGGAGGGGACATGTCCCCCCCATCCGAGGGTTGTCCCGAGGGATTTACGCCCATGCCGCAGCGTGATAAAGTAAATTGGGTCGAATCGTCTCTCGCGTCCAGAATACAAAGACACCAGAATGTTTACGTCTACGTTCAAATTTCCGTGTGTGTGAAAACAAGTGAAAGAGCAGACGCTATTAGAAAGAGCCATTGTAAAGCGTGATGCGTATCTCTAACCTGTAATATTACACTGTACAGGAAGTTGGCGTGAAATCGTCTGTCCAACACGTGAGCACAAGAATAGACGCTTTATAAACCCTATCACTGATACACACTGAAAACTTTTACACACACACATTCCTCCTTTAGTCCTCATTTGCTGGTATAATAATCTCCACTCTTCTTGGAAGATGTTTCACTAGATATTGTGAAGATTCTTTCAGCTACAAGGGTGTGAGTAAAGTCAGGTACTGATGTAGGTGAGAAGGTGAGGAGGTCAGTCAGCGTTCACATTCACCCCAAAGGTGTTCAGTAGTGATGGAGCTCTACAGCTTCCATCAACCCATGGAGCTGACTTTGTGCACAAGAGCATTGTTCAAGTGAAGAAAAACAGCATCCAAAAACATCCTACACAACTGTGTACCTCAAACTTCATGCTAACAAATTGGGAAAGAACCCATGAGAACTCCATGTAAATTATAAATGCAGGTCAGTGTTCCATTGGCCTCCACATCATAGCTTATTAAGAAGTGTTCTATAGTTAAACACAGTGAGAGAACCCTACAAACTATGAGGCAAACCTGAGCTCCATGAAGACCTGGTTGTTGGTTATGAAGATGATTTGCGTGGTCATGTTTGAGTGTCCAGTGTTTTTTATGAAGCCCCGAACTTCTCAACCCTGAACACCTTCAGGATGAACTGGATCCAGAGTAAATCTGAGGGAATATGTTGAACATCACTAAGCAGTTTGTAGCTGCAGTGATGCTTCTTCATTGTGAATAATTTTTGTAGATGCGACAGCGTACAGTAAGAAAACATTTGATTAAAGCGATCAGTAAAATGTCCCCGTAAACCACCATTGTTGGAAAAATAAACACGATATGCAGAATTGGTTACAATTTTGCAAGAAACATTCTGTAGTCTGAGAAGAAGAAAATTCCTTTCAGGTCTAGTGGTGTTAAACAGCATGTCACGACGATGTGAAACTGAAGCAAGGTGGCACAACGTTTATGGTATGGGCCTTCTGATCGTATCTCAGGGATCATGGATCTGCTTGAATACATTAAAATACCTGAAGGGATGAAGCGATTATGTTGCCCAATGCTAAAGAGAAAACCCCCCTGAAATGGACAAGCCAATAAACCACACACACCAGGGTGGAGGTAACGGAGGAACCAGATCCCTAATCCACAACCTTATTGAGAACTTGTGTGGTGACATTCTGAAGCAAAACCCAGAAATTCACAGGAACTGGGCTGAAATCCCTGTTCTAATGTGCAGCAGTAATGAATGACATCGGATATGCAGTGAAATATTGGTTCAGTCATTTAAACTGAACTGAAAACTCTGAACACGTTTTATTTCACACGTTAATATTTCTTTCTGTAGAAGAATAGACACAATTGATCAGATCTGTTATTGCTTCAGTTTTGGCAGTGAATCAGTCACATTTCACTGCATTTGAATTATGGACAAAAGCTATTCAAAATATTGTGCACTTTTACTTACAGATTCACTGGAAACAGATGGAAGTCTGTCTGGATGAAGGGATTTCTGCTAAAGAGAATAAAAATACAGGTGCGTGTGTGTGTGTGTATGTGTGTTTTTTCTGCAGTACAATTTGTTCTAGGTATTTAAATAAAATTTAACCGTTTCACAGCATTAACTTTTATTTTACAACTTCAAAAACGACCAATGAACAACTCCCTTTTCCTTTCAATTAACTTTTATTCATTATCTTCCTGTAAGAATAATATATTAAAAAGAAACAATTAGAAGACCAACATTTCACAGCAAAATGAAGAAAAGAGAAAACCGAGAGTAAAAATAACCAAAAAAAACCCCAACAAAAAACTCAATTTGTAAATGATTTGATGATTTTTAAAGTAAATTGTCGCGAGGAATGTTACGCACACACATCGCTCATGTGTGTGTTTATTTATTTTTAGGGTAATTAGCTAACGTTAGCGGTTCCGAGTGCAGCGCTGCAGCACAGGGGTCCGTTCTTCATACGTGGATTACCGAATGATCTGGATTTGATTGCTGATATGAAACGTTCATCTCCAACTTGTGCAGAAAGAGTAAGATTTTGTGCAATAACGCGAAAGCGGGCGGTGATACAGGAAGTCTGTATTATCTCTAAACAAGACCCACTGTGCGAAGAGCGAGAAGAATACAGAGGGCTTTCTAAATTCAGTGTGTAATGTGGGATCTACTGAATCCTTCAGCATGCACCGAGAGATGACTTTCCTCCTCAGAAAATCATCCAATGAAGATCGGTGCCCCCTGTGACTGTGTGTGCTGCCATCTGTTGGCGTGTTACAAAACTAGTCTCAAATTTTTAATAGCCCTGGTGTGTAATTTAATTTTTTGTATATAAAATTCTCTTAAACATCTCAGTCCTGCTGCATTAATCACGTCACAGCCACATGTGTGTTTGAAGAACCGAACCAGCCAGAACATCGTTCTCATGGTTAGATGATCCTGGATGTGTCATTGATCTGGGATGTAGCAAGCGAAGGATGAAGAACGAGACCCAGAGCTTCCCTTTATGATCACAAACGCCTCGGAATCCTTGTTTACTTCAATGTTAAAACTCACACAGGTTAAACACTAATGATCTATTCAACAGAAATATTTAAACACTAACATTCGAGTCAGTGTGAGAGCATAATCACATGACCACCACCATGTTCTCACGCATGTCTGGACCTGGGCATACATTCATGTAGTCAAAATCACCAGCCATACTGACGATCTGAACATGTTCTCAGGTCCAGACATGAGGCTCGAGAACATGGTGGTGGTGGTGGTGGTCATGGGATATGAGAAGATATGAATAAACACACGAGGGCACGTGATTGGTGTGTCCATCTCCACTCTTGTGAGAAGATTTGTTTAGTATATCAGTATGTATATTTTCACCTCAGTGCATGAACATGTGGTGAACATCTCATGGTGATGCAGTGAACTGATATGGAGACACAGAGATGTGATAGAATAAAAACCAAAAGAAAAAACCAAAAGAAACACAAATCTTTCCAGCTTGAGCTCCATCACAACCAAACAATATCTCAGTCTTGATTAGAGAAAAATACCATTTCCTGGCCCGGAGACATCATCCTACCATCCAGCCTGAGGCTTTGTTTTTTAGACATCAGAAGATAAGTTTGAAACACAAGTCAGTGCGTGTTCTAGAGAAAACACTGCTATAAAACCCACAGGAGGTCAGGAGACGCCCCACACCGAGAGCAGAACCGTGAGCGCTGCCACCTGGTCTGGGGTTCCTCTGAGATACCCGTTTATCCCAACGGCATGAAAGAGGGACAGTGGAACAAACTCTTGGCTCTTCTTCGTCGTCAGTCCGTGTTCAGGACGTCCTCGGAGAGAAGCTCGGTGGGATTGGACGTGCTCCTGGAGTCGAGGAACATACGAGGGATCTCGCTGCCGAAGTAGATCTTACTGTTAGCTGCTATGGCTTTGTGCCTCATCATCTGCAGGTACTCAGGAGTCAGCTTCTTCTAAAGGAAGGAAAAAAACAAAACAATGGAGTGACTTTAGAAAGAACTGATTATACAATCTGAGCTAATGAAGCTGATGGAGCTACACGGACGTCGTGAATTATGTTTACGTAGTTAGAAACATCTCCTCTGGGAACTCGAAGAGCTGACGTGTGAAAACACAATTTCAGGAGACCGAAGAAGAACAATGAAACCTTCCATTACTTAGTGGAAGGTTTGCTCGAGTTCTTCTTCGGCCTCCTTTGTCCTGTCAATCAAAGTGGCACTAGCCAATCACAAGCCTCCGTGAGCTCCTGTATGTAGAAGAGGGCTGAAAGCTCTTCTCCCCGAGCACGTTACGTTGAAAGGTTTGCGGTTGATTGGACAGAATCGAGTTTCCTGATTCGGTATCTGTCGTGTGATTGGGCAGCGGCGGCAGATGGCCGGGAAGTGGCCACGATTTATTTTTATTTTTTGTTCTGCTTGCTAACATGGCTGATGTAGATAGAAAAATAAACCCCATGTGCACAGTTTGGAAAAAGGGATGGGGAAAGACATGACGAGCTGTAAAAGAATGAAATGTAAGAACTCCAGACTGATTTCTTCGAAAGACTCGTGACCCTCCTCTCACCTTATTCGCTTCAGCTGCCTTCTGAGCCGTGTAAAAATCTGCATCTGCTCGGGCTTTCTGCCGAGCCAAAAACGCGCTGTCTATGGATAGAGAGAGAGAGAGAGAGAGAGAGAGAGAGAGAGAGAGAGAGAGAAGAAACTCAGCTCCAACATCTCTATAATCTGTTCCAGGCATCATTTCTGGAAAAATCGAAGCTGCAGCCAACATTCTTTGAAAGCACAGATCCATAAGCCCCGCCTCTTTTGATATTAGGCCCCATCTCTTTAGATTTTATGCCACGCCTCCTAGTTTTTGCTGATGTGTTCTGGACGGCAAATTAAAAAAAATTACTGTTGCAAATAAACTTTTAATCAATTACTTTTTACAGCAGATTATCACTAGTGTGAATTATTTATTGGCAAAAACAGAAATTATTTAAAAGTAAAACTAAAATATGCAAAAATAAATAAATACTTACATTTCTATACCAAAGAAAATTTTTTTCGTTGTTTGTACAACAAAAATATTATAAATGTGGTGCAGCCTGCAATAAGCCATCAATCCAAAGCACCACAGCAGAGACAGCACTGTAAAGATCAGACCTTACACCACGCCCCCTTCTGAGCCTGACACCAAACTACACATGCGGAGGACGAACCAATGATTTTAATTAATTTTTTTAAGGTTTAAAAATAATAATAAATAAGTCTGAAACTAACGGGGGAAATTATTTTATTATTAAATATATTTTGATATTTTAGAATTTATTTAATTTTTTATATATATATGAATTTTAATCTTGTTTAAGTTGTAATAACAAAAAAAATACCTTAAAAACTAATGAGGGTTAAATTATTTAATTTAAAATGTATATACCGTATTTTCCGGACTATAAGCTGCTACTTTTTCCCCACGCTATGAACTCCGCGGCTTAAACAATGAAGCGGCTAATTTATGGATTTTTCCTGGGGTTTTTTCGGTTTCACAAACTTCATGCCGCCAAAAAACTGAGCCCCATAACAGAGACCAATGAAATTGCAGAACGGGTTCAGGTGAACCAATGAGACTCTTTATAATAAATCAGATGCGCTCCCACTGAATCGGGCCGCACCACATCATAAATATGGATGATGTTCCTCTGATGTTTGACCTGCCGCTCACTCGGACTGTCTACAGGAAATGCGAATCATTCGTCACGCTGAAAACAACCAAGCATGAAAACACACTTCACCTGTGTTCTGAGCTGCACGGCATCGGGAGAAAAGCTTCACCGATGGTGATTTTTAAACACACGACGATGACAAAAGAAAAACTAATAAATAGTTGTGAAAGGAAGGAGGAAGACAGTGAACAATGACTTTCTTGGTAGGCTACTGTTTAGGTACAAGCCGTGTAACAGACACTGACTTTCATTAAAGCCTGTGTAAAGTTCATTAGTTCCAGTGTAGACACCTGAGGCTTATAGACAGGTGCGGCTTATTTATGTTCAAAATAATAATCTTTATCAAATTCAGTGGGTGCGGCTTATATATGGGTGCGTTTAATAGTCCAGAAATTACGATATTTAAAAAACAATAATAATTTTTGTAACCATAAATGTCTCGTTTAAAAATATCGGACATTTGGTTATCGCGATACTGATGCTACATCATATCGCTCAGCCTCATTAACTATAAAACATTGAGTAGAGAGTATGATGTCATTCTTCTTTAGAGACTAAAGTTGGGTAGTGGTCGGGGCTTGATACACAAACTGATTACTGTGGACAGCTGGGCTTTGTCCCGCCAGATGCTGATGTGAGTGGAAATTCTGGGAAGTGGAATTAGATGGCAGTGGATGGATTAGAAGCCAAAACTAAATTACTTTATTTTCTATTTTTTGGAAAGTCTAAATAACCCTGGGGGTCAAGCAAAGCTATAAGAGCTAACAAAAACGTTCAGCTTGCAAAAGCAGACGCCGAGGCAGCTCCAGGCGAAAGCGATTTCTTAAAAACAACACTATAAACCAGCGATACACTAATTGATGGGTGTGTTTACTTATGCACTGTGTGGGAACAAAAATAATAAGCACCGTTCCCAAATATGGTCTGATGTATTTTTGTGAAACCGCACTGTTATGCCTCTGCTTGATCACACGGTAAAAACGAATAAATGTGTGTGTGTTACACGTTTTTGAACATCCCATTAGCTGTTATAATAACCACCACTCCTCTGGGAACATGCTCCACTAGTTTATGGAGTGTGTTTATGGAGATTCATTCAGCCGCAATGGTGTTAGTAAAGTCTGGGGTGCAGTCAGGGTTCACGTTCATCCTAATAGGGTTGGAGCTCTACAGCAGGAGATCCTCCACTCAAACCATAGAAAGCAGATCTTAATGGAGCTGGCTCTGTGCAGGAGCACAGGTCCCAAATTTCATTCTACAGCATCTAAACACGTCCAGTACAACAGTGACTTAGGAAGAAGCGCATATGGGTGCCGCGATACTTTTGGCCAATATCTTCATTAACTAATTAGCATTAATTGGGTGGTTCACACAGGAGCGAACGCTGCTCTAATAACAGTGTGCTATCGCTGATTTATGGATGGAGTCCAGCGTCAGAGGGAAACACTCGAAAGGAATTCACACTGTTTGATGAGTTTAAATTTCTCAAGCGAGATTAAAGAGAAGCTGGCGAGAAAGCGACTATTTACCAGGAACTAATTCAAATTAGAGTGGAACCCACTTATCTCGACCTCGGTTAACTCGCCAAACCTATTAAATCAATGTTTTTGAAGGGGAAGCGCCAAATTCTTGCTTTGTCTTAGCATTTTTTAATCGGTTATGTCGATTCTTTTATGTCGCCGAACCCTAATATTTCGAGCTAATTTGCCAGTTAACGTCGGTTATCTCGATCGCCGCTGTGCAGCCGCAGAAGAACTCGCAGAAGTGGCAGAGAAATCAAGCCTTCCAGATGCTACAGGTGTAGGACACTTTTCAGAGCTGTGTGTCAGAGTGAAATGACTCGAGAATTTAAAGTTGACACTGGTTAAAATGTCCGCGATGCGCTTTGGGAAGAAAAGAGCAGCCGTTTAGAGAGTGCCGGTGGGAAGACACGTACCGGGATACACATGAGCGATAACAACGACCGCCGTGAACCAACATATGCCACCAATAACGGACGGTGAGAGTGTGGAAGTTTAAATAGGAGCTGGTGATGATGATAAACGTTCGCCAGTGAAGCCGGGAGCTTCAGAGAAAGCGGCCGGGAAAGCGGTGGATTCCTGACAGATAAACATGTATGTACATTTTTATAGCATGACTTCATCAAACAAATCGCGGCAACGCTGTTGTGTAAAAAACCTCCAAAAACACGTGCATGCACATTCTCATTTATTAACGCACATCATGTACATAAAGAAATTTCAATATATATTTCAATATGTTGCCGCCATTTTGGTTTTTGTTTATCTCGATCATCTCGATGCTTTTTGGCGTCCCCCTAGACCCTCGACATAACCGGGTTCCACTGTACATCAATAAATGTTTGTTTTTTTTTAATACACATTCTTTACATGTGATACGTACCCTCAATTTCTGAGATCTTTTTCTCCGTTTCCTTCTCCATCACCTTCTGTTCAAATTTGATTTTGGACACTTGAGCGAACTTCTCTGCCTCTAAACACACACACACAAATATATAGATACATTAGTGCTGTCGAGAATAAAACATTGTTTATGTTTTCAAGTTAAATAATAATTTGCACAAACTGAGACGGAGACTAAACAAACGTCTGCCACTTAAACATTCCTGAGGAAACTCACACAGTACGCTTATTCATACTGTTTATATGTATATAGTAAACACACACACACACACACACACACACACACACACACACACACACACACACACACACACACAGACTATGCATAACCTTCTCTCGGAGTAGCAGTGCTGCTCACCAATCAGAGCTCGTTTCCTCTCAGTCTCCGCCTCCTTCTCCACCACCTTCTGAGTCTGAGCAGCGATCAGCAGCTTGGTTCGCTCAGTTTCCCTGAGAGAGAGAGACACACACACACACACACACACACACACCATCTATTATACACTGTTTCATCATCTCACACTCCAGGTTCATAGTTCACACATTCCTAAAGCATCTCTCTCTTGCGCACGCACACACACACACACACACACACACACACACACACACACACACACACACACACACACACACACACACACACACACACACACACAGTTTTCAACCAATCAGTATCCAGAATGAAACTTACATGAGCTCATAGTTTCTACGGATGGACTCGGGTATGTTGGGTTTGGTCATGCGAACAGCCTGCAAGAAAAAAAAAAAAAAAGAGAGAAGATTGAGAGAGAAAAACAAAGGAGGAAAATGATAACGAAAGAGAAAGAGAGCGAGAGCGAGATAAAGAATAATTATTACTCTTACACAATCAAGCCTTTGACGTATACACCAGCATAAGAAGTATTGAGAGTATCGCTCTCCTGTGACTGAGCTTATTCTCGGTCTAATGGAGTTAAAAATTAACACCCAGCCTGGATTATGTAACCGCTGTAAGAGCCTGGCAGGGGTTTTGGATTACTGGAATACAAGGCAGAACAGAGAAAGCAGGAGTACGAGATCTTTAGAACGTTACTCTAAATCAGCACAAAACCCCAGCAGGAATGTGTGTGTGGTCGAGAGCTTTTTAATGCAGCACACTGACTCAGGCTGGGAGTCTTTATACTCAGAGCCTCGGTAAACTGCAGGTAGTGAACATTCACGCAAAATCCCCGGCGTGACATTTAACACCAGCGTGCAGGACCACCACAACTCCATCATCAGTGACCACAGGGTCGTGCTCCTGATGAAGACCAGTTACTCTCACCGAACAACACATTGTGACCCGCGAATGAGACACTGGGGCTGGCGAATGAGACACTGGGGCTGGCGAATGAGACATTGTGAGCTGCCGAATGAGACATTGTGAGCTGCGAATGAGACATTGTGAGCTGCGAATGAAAAACCTGAGAGCGAGACACTGCAACCTGCAAATTTGTCATTGTGACTGAGGAATATTGAACTTGGTTTAAGTCTAAAATCTTGTTCGTCTTTTACAATATATAATTAAAGCACATAAAAACACAAAATCAGCTCCAAAAAGCCTCCTCTGACCTCCTCTGAAGTAGATTTACGGCTCATCAGCTCGACTAGCGAAGCCACACGTATCTCATACACGCTCTCTGACTCATCATTGCACGCCCTCATGTTCGGAGCTCAGGGGACGCTATCGCTCAGTGACATGAAAGTCCCTTCATGGAAACGCAATCAGCCTTAAGGACGTCGTGAGATTGAGGTAATGGACAATAAAAATTCAGGTTTGAACCGCTGAAGCAATTACACACAAACATGATGTGTGAATTACACACGAGCAGCATTTCTGGAATGAAGCGATGTGGTGGTGTGATGATGATGACAGTGATGTTGTATGTACAGGGCCTGTCAGCAGTTTGGAAACACCTTCATGGTGTTTGAGACACATGCATGATCCTTTTGTCTAAAAACTTCAGCTAGAATAAACACACTTATCAGCTGCTGTGTTTAGTGTTAGTGCACATGAACACACGCGCACACACACACACCACTGCTAAATATCCATCTGTTTACACACATCACTCAGCTGCTCTACCAGTCCATTCTGAAACATCAGGATGAAAGTGTTGGTCATGTTCAGACCTGTAGGTCCAGTCACATTTCTTGGAATTACTTATATGAAAGGCTTCGCATGAAATCCTGCACTGATATTTCACATAATCTCTCTCTCACACACACACACACACACACACACACACACACACACACACACACACACACACCCCCCCCGACTAATCACTGTCTTTATGTACACCATCCCCTGAGCCACTGCACCGTTCACACACCTACACAGTTAATACACCAGTGTGGACCTGCGAGCGAACACCACTACGGAACTCGGCCTCACCAGTGGCCCCTGGCTTGGGAACTCGGCCTCACCAGTGGCCCCTGGCTTGGGAACTCCGCCTCACCAGTGGCCCCTGGCTTGGGAACTCGGCCTCACCAGTGGCCCCTGGCTTGGGAACTCGGCCTCGCCAGTGGCCCCTGGCTTGGGAACTCGGCCTCACCAGTGGCCCCTGGCTTGGGAACTCGGCCTCACCAGTGGCCCCTGGCTTGGGAACTCGCCCTCACCAGTGGCCCCTGGCTTGGGAACTCGCCCTCACCAGTGGCCCCTGGCTTGGGAACTCGCCCTCACCAGTGGCCCCTGGCTTGGGAACTCGCCATCACCAGTGGCCCCTGGCTTGGGAACTCGCCATCACCAGTGGCCCCTGGCTTGGGAACTCGCCATCACCAGTGGCCCTTGGCTTGGGAACTCGGCATCACCAGTGGCCCTTGGCTTGGGAACTCGGCATCACCAGTGGCCCCTGGCTTGGGAACTCCGCCTCACCAGTGGCCCCTGGCTTGGGAACTCCGCCTCACCAGTGGCCCCTGGCTTGGGAACTCCGCCTCACCAGTGGCCCCTGGCTTGGGAACTCGCCATCACCAGTGGCCCCTGGCTTGGGAACTCAGCATCACCAGTGGCCCTTGGCTTGGGAACTCAGAATCACCAGTGGCCCTTGGCTTGGGAACTCGGCATCACGAGTGGCCCCTGGCTTGGGAACTCTGTATTTGAGGCTTATAATCACATTTGACTATCAAAAAGCAGCTGCACAACCAGAAAAACCACAGGAACAGTTAAAGCTAATGTGTGAACTGGAAGCAACAGGAGGACAACTCAAGTTAGTGACTGAAGAATCATTGACAGTTTAAAGTAGATGCGAGGTTTTGGGAAGAGGAGTGAACGCCTGAATCATTAAATAACATCTGCATAACAAAACAATCGCCAATTCATAACCCATACAGGAAATGTTTTATTTTGCTAGCCGTGTCACGTGTAATTAGCAACCAGCGACCGATTTCGTTTTCGTTCACTCCAAATCCTTTTGTCCCAAAGGAATTCATCTCTATATTTATATAGACCTCAATTTAAAAACCTGAAAAAAACATGGCCATGAAAAACAGAATGAGGGAGTTCTGGCTGAACCTCATGTGTTCTGGGAATCGACTCCCCCCCAAGATTGCTGGACTGAAGTCTGTGAGAAAGTACACTGAGGATCAAGTGTGTGTTCTGTGTTGGATTATAAACTCATCACATTCAGCAAACACCAGCCAAGTCTTTGTCCTGTGTGTTCTTGCATAAAACTTCAGCAGAGTTTGGAGAGTTTAGAAAAGTCCTCAGAACTCACAGGAAAGCTCTGATCAATACTGAGTGCCAAACACCATCAGTAGCCACAGACACGGGAACAGTTTCGTTCTGACTGGCAGACGCCTCTGACAACACATCAGCACTGAGCTCTTTGTCTGAGAGAAGAAAAATAGGTTGAATGATTCATTTCTTACAAATCATTACATAACTGAGGATATGACATCATCGCTCTGGATAAGACGAGATCAGAAAGGAGGGGGTGGAGGCATAAATACTCAGAATTGTAGTGAAGCTGCAGTAATAAAGAAATAGAATAGAAGTAAAATAGAATAAAGGATGATGAAAAAACGGTGCAGATGATCAGAATGAAGCTCAGTGGGATGGACCTCGAAGGAATTAGACTGAACATGCAGAAGAGGATCATAGAAATATAAATAAATCCCTTTTACAGCAATACATCATGCGAGACACAGGAAAGATAAGAATAGAAATAAAGTGCCTCAGAGGAGAATGTGTAAAAATAACAAGAAACAACAGAATACAGCAAAATAAAATACAAATATGTTCAACAGTATAATAACAGGATAATGTAAAACGAGTATAAAACAGAATAGAAACTGAAGTATAATGCAAAAGAAGAACAGAATAGAATAAAATTATAATGTTAAAGAACTATAGAATAGAATAGAAGTGTAATGTAAAAGGAAAACAGAATAGAAGTTTGCTGAAGATACCTGTATGATGAGACCAGGAGCAAGGTGTGTGAGTTCCTCCTGCAGGGTGAGCTTCAGATTCTCATCAATCTGATCTGTCACACACACACACACACACACACACACACAACACACACACACACACACACACACACACACACAACAAATAATAATAATAAGTCTACAATATATAATATTTGTTCATTAAACTAATGTGAAATAAAAATAAATTGTATTATACAAATAAAAGAAGCATTAAGAAAAATAAAAAACTAATTCACTTGAGAATAAATGCTGAATTATAATTATTAATTTAGTTATATCTCTTTATACACAAATAAAAACCACAGCACTGATTTTTGAACATCTGGTTCCACATTTACTCCCTATTTACTGTTCTAATAACCTCCACTCTTCAGGGAAGATGTTCCTCACTTCTGTTCTCATAGTAGATTTTAAATGAATTCATAATATTTCATAATAATAATAATAATAATAGTGAGTGACGGTGCTTTGGTACCGAACAGGCCGATGTAGACCTCCTGGAGTGAGTGGACGCTGCAGAACTGATTAAGCTCATGGTGCACTTTATTAAAGATCAGAGCCTTGTCATAATCCACAGTGTAGTTCCTCACAATTCCATACACTGTGCAATAAAGAAGAGAGGAACAGTCAAGTTCTACACACATAAACACCATCTTTTACACACACACACACACACACACCCACACACACCCCAACATCAAACACTTTTATCCTAACACACAATTATCTTAAAACATGGACAAAAAGACACCATATTCTCCTTAATATACCACAGGATGAACCAGAGAGAAATTACTCTGGATGAGAAAAAGACCCATCAGCATGTTTATTCACAGTACAGTGACTTTATAAACACACCTACAAAACCACACAATGGCATCTCAACAAAAAAAGTGCCCATTTACAGGGTGCTATTACTTTTGCCATTCCCTATAACAGAAATGAAAGGTGTTGTTTACCAGCTAAGGGTATGAGGTAGTTCACCACTTCTATCTGATCGAAGTAGATCATCACACCACCGCTGTGAAAGAGAAAAGTACAAATCTGAGTGAACGAGTGTGTGACGGGAAATTCGTTCACTTTCTTTACTGCTTTCACCTCACGTTTCATCTATGGTATGATTTCATCCATTTCGTATCTTACCTTGTGCCGCACGGAACGTTTTTCACTTCATCTGTCTGAAGTGTGGTCTGTGGAATCAAAGCAAAAATACAGTGACTGTAGTCCTAGTGATAATACACTAATCAGTCATTTAGTAGCCCTGAATACATTCAAAACTCAATTAGCATCAGAAATAATATCATTTTAACATATATTCAAATAGAGATAAGATATTCAGAATATATTCATTTACCGTAATTTCCGGATTATATAAGCCGCACCCACCGAATTTGACAAAGATTTTTATTTTAAACATAAATACACAAACTAATGTACTTTACACAGGCTTTAACGAAAGACAGTGTCTGTTACACGGTGTAACGGGTGAAATATGTTGCGCTTCATTTAAGAGCAGAGCGGTATTTTGGGAACAGCCTTCACCGCATTTTTTCCGGTATTACTGCGTGTGTGCAAGACCGAGGAATATGTCCTTATTATTTTCTCCTCATTTCTAAGTTTCTTTGAATAACCCGTAACGCTGTAGCCAAGAAAAATAAAAAAGCACGAGTTTTGGAAACCTGTCTGTGCTTATATGATTTCTGTTGTAACTGGAGTTAGCGAGCTCTCCCTTCACCCAGACTCAACACGTTACAACGGCTTGTATCTAAACAGTAGCCGAGCAAGAAAGTCATTGTTCACTGTCTTCCTTCTTCCTTTCGCAACTATTTCTCTCAGGAGTTTATCTTTTGGCATCGTCGTGCGTTTAAAAAAAAACGTTTTTTCTCCCGAAGCCGTGCAGCACAGGTGAGGTGCGTTTTTTCGTTTCCATTCAGAAATTTCATTGGTCTAATGTTATGGGGTTCAGTTTTTTGGCTTGAAGTTTGTGAAACCGGGAAAAACCCAGGACAAATCCATAAATAAGCCGCTTGTTTTGTTTACACGAGTGAGAACAATCATGAGTTTCTTTACACAAACAGTTTCTCAGAACTTTCTCTAAAAGAAAAAACTAATGACTTGTTCGTTTTAAGAGACCCGTCTTATTTTCTCTCTGTTATTTAGTGTTTCTCCATAATAAAGAAAAAGTACTTCTTATCCGATTACACGAGTGATCCAAGGAATAATCGTTAGAATACTTGATTAGTAAAATAATCGACAGCAACAGCAGTCCTGCCTTCTTATGTAAGAACAGAGAATAACAGAATCCTTGTGGAAAAAAAATGAGATGCCGAGAGCAAAGAAACAACAGGAATAAACAAGATGCACACTGCTCTTACAAAGTTAAACCCCAGGCCAAGTTTCTTTGCACAGTAATTGATACCTGACAGCATGAATCCAGTGTGAAAATGTGCAAAGAGCAATGTGTGTGTGTGTGTGTGTGTGTGTGTGTGTGCGTGCGTGCGTGCGTGTGTGTGCATGCCTCACCTGTACGGGCTTGTAGGTGGTAATGAAGGGCAGCATGAGGTGAAACCCCGGACCACTGGTGGCCGTCAGAAGAGCTCCACCTCTGAGAAGCAGAACACAAAACAAATTGAAGAACTGCTTCTGGAAGTCATGAGGAGTCACACTATGGAATGCAACCACTCTATATTAAAAAATGGCCGGTGGCTGTTGGTTTTTCATTACAGTGGAGCTTCCAGAAGCTAAAAAACATTTAGCTTGACACCACGCCAGACCATTCAGGGCACATGTTGCATGAGACGAGCAGAAAAAAAATAAATAAATTAAAAAAATCTGCAGCACAAAGAATCAAGTAAACATGAGGTTCAACACTGTACACACACACACACACACACACACACACACACACACACACACACACACACACACACACACACACACACACACTATACGACCAACTTCTCCAGCCACTTGCACTTCATCTCTAAACTTCTCCAAATCCACAAAACAGGAAGCACTAAATCTGGAAGAGCAGGATCTCTTCATGCTCTCACCTCAAACCTACTGAACCACATTCAAATTTCCACACTGACTGCACCCCAGGCCTCCTCACCTTCTCACTTACATCAGAACTGGACTTTACTAACACACATCCTTGAGGCTGGATGAATCGCCACAAATCTTCATAAAATCATAGAATCTTCTCAGTAGAGTGGAGCTTATTAGAACTCTTAATAATGTGGAATGAGATGTTCAAAAATAAGCACAATCTTATGGTTAGCTGTCCACATACTTTTGGCCATTGGACTACTGTGTGGGACCTAAAATGACTTGGTCACAGGATCGTATTAACCAGGATGGGTCAGAACATTACTACGGTTCCTTCACTTCATTTCAAGCTCCATTTAATAACAGATCTTGAAGAGGGACTTCTGGATCCTGGTGGAGACGGGAGACGGTACGCAGCACGCCGCAGCACGTCGCCCACCACGAGGATCATGGTGTCAGGACCTCTTCCAGCTTACCAGCGAGGAATTGAGAGGTTCAGTAGACCTTGTGCGCTAAATGAATGGAAACAGTCATGGTGTTGAGAACACAAACTTCTCTTTGTTGATAATTGGAATTTGTTCTGGGAGTGTTCGAGGTTCTTCTGTCCTGATGTCCTGCACCCCAGCAGAGTTGGAGCAGCAGTGCTATCAGACAACATCTCCAGTATACTGCACACCATCTGACTGGTACGACATCATGCAATTCACAACTATGACACCAGATCCAGAAATAATCTGATTACAGTTAAAACTGGAAAATCCCAAATGATCCAACAAAAAAAAGTTCTAAAGTTTGGTCTTCTAAACATTAGCTCACCCAAAGCTGATCACAGAGAATAATCTCTCAGCACTCTGTCTCACTGAGACCTGGATTCTACAGCGTCAGGATCTGTTTATAAGCATGAGCACCTTCAGACTGGTCATGGTGGTGGTGTAGGCTCCATTTACAGCGCTCTTCTTAATGTTACTCAGCGTTTAGGGTTCAGGTTTAAATCATTTGAAGTGCTCGTTCTTACTGTACATTCAGACATACATATAAAACCTCTACTATCTCTCGCTCTGGTCACCGTGTACAGACCCCCAGGGCCCTATGCTGATGTTCTTTTAGAGTTTGCTGGTTTTCATCCAGACCTCAGGATCAATTTGGATAAAGTTCTGCTTGTAGGAGATTTTAATATTCATGTAGATGATGCAAATGATGCCGTAGGATTACGCCGACTCATCGTTTTAATCACGCACTAGACTTAATATCCCACGGAGCAGATCTTTTACCTCAGAGTGATGACATCACAGACCATTACCCTCACCCTCGCCATGTTATCGACTTGGAAAGACTATTGTTTTGACCACTAAGGACGGATTTATAAATAACCTGCCTGATCTTCTCGACATCTCACTAAACCCCTAAACACTAATGATCTTGAGGAAATAGACAACAACACAGACTCTCTCCTCACTAGCACATTAGACAGCGTTTCCCCATCCCACCTGCACCATGGTATAATAGTCCTACTCATGAGAGCAGCTGATAATCTGGAGAGATGATGTTTTTACAGCAGGCTTGGAGAATGTATTTATACCTTAAAGAGAAAGTGATGAAAGCAGGTTAGAAGGATTATATATTAGTATTATTAATAATTTCCTACATGAAAAGTGGGAGGGGCAATAATGTAGGGCATGTCCATATTGTATGACGGGTGTATATTATAATCCACTGCACTTGGACTGTAAGATCTGGAAAGTGCCTACGTTTTTGTGCTTTAAGGCCACAGCGCCACCTGCTGGATGGACATGGATGAGCATGGCTGACTGGATTAGATGATGCTGGTGTGTGTTTAATAATCAGAGCTGGTTGTGAGATTCTTGTGCAGGTGTAGTGAACCATCACCTGTAATAAACCGCTGTGTGTCCTTCCTCCACTATGTGAACGGAGGAAAATAGTGCTGCGCCTCCGATGGCCAAGATCACTGACAATACGACACCTGCTGTCATCCTGCCCTGCCCCTGAGGACGACACGTGACACACGACACGCAACATGAATAGAATACTTTGACTATATAGTATTATTTAGATAGATTAGGATTATACACCCAATCTGGTGTACTATATATTCATTACGGAGCCATATTAGGATTATAAACACTATATATTCACTATGATTAGGATTATAAATCCTACCTAGTGCACTATATATTCACTATGGAGCCAGATTAGGATTACGCAACCTATCTAGTGTACTATATATTCATTACGGAGCCATATTAGGATTATAAACACTATATAGTGCACTATATATTAACTATGGAGCCAGATTAGGAATATAAATCCTACCTAGTGCACTATATATTCACTATGGAGCCAGATTAGGAATATAAATCCTATCTAATGCACTATATATTAACTATGGAGCCAGATTAGGAATATAAATCCTATCTAATGCACTATATATTAACTATGGAGCCAGATTAGGAATATAAATCCTACCTAGTGCACTATATATTCACTATGGAGCCAGATTAGGAATATAAATCCTATCTAATGCACTATATATTAACTATGGAGCCAGATTAGGAATATAAATCCTACCTAGTGCACTATATATTCACTATGGAGCCAGATTAGGAAGATAAATCCTATCTAATGCACTATATATTAACTATGGAGCCAGATTAGGAATATAAATCCTACCTAGTGCACTATATATTCACTATGATTAGGAATATAAATTCTATCTAATGCACTATATATTAACTATGGAGCCAGATTAGGAATATAAATCCTACCTAGTGCACTATATATTCACTATGGAGCCAGATTAGGAATATAAATCCTACCTAGTGCACTATATATTCACTATGATTAGGAATATAAATCCTATCTAATGCACTATATATTCACTATGGAGCCAGATTAGGAATATAAATCCTACCTAGTGCACTATATATTCACTATGATTAGGAATATAAATCCTATCTAATGCACTATATATTCACTATGATTAGGATTATAAATCCTACCTAGTGCACTATATATTCACTATGGAGCCAGATTAGGAATATAAATCCTACCTAGTGCACTATATTCACAATAAATAAATTATGCACTATATATTCACTATGATTAGGAATATAAATCCTATCTAATGCACTATATATTCACTATGATAAATAAACTATAGGAAATAATATAGAATAAATCCTATCTAATGCACTATATATTCACTATGATTAGGAATATAAATCCTACCTAGTGCACTATATATTCACTATGATTAGGAATATAAATCCTACCTAGTGCACTATATATTCACTATGATTAGAATATAAATCCTACCTAGTGCACTATATATTCACTATGATTAGGAATATAAATCCTACTATGCACTATATATTCACTATGATTAGATATAATCCTACTAGTGCACTATATATTCACTATGATTAGGAATATAAATCCTACTAATGCACTATATATTCACTATGATTAGGAATATAAATCCTACCTAGTGCACTATATATTCACTATGATTAGGAATATAAATCCTACCTAATGCACTATATATTCACTATGATTAGGATTATAAATCCTACCTAGTGCACTATATATTCACTATGATTAGGAATATAAATCCTACCTAATGCACTATATATTCACTATGATTAGGAATATAAATCCTACCTAGTGCACTATATATTCACTATGATTAGGAATATAAATCCTACCTAATGCACTATATATTCACTATGATTAGGAATATAAATCCTACCTAGTGCACTATATATTCACTATGATTAGGAATATAAATCCTACCTAGTGCACTATATATTCACTATGATTAGGAATATAAATCCTACCTAGTGCACTATATATTCACTATGATTAGGAATATAAATCCTACCTAGTGCACTATATATTCACTATGATTAGGAATATAAATCCTACCTAGTGCACTATATATTCACTATGATTAGGAATATAAATCCTACCTAGTGCACTATATATTCACTATGATTAGGAATATAAATCCTACCTAGTGCACTATATATTCACTATGATTAGGAATATAAATCCTACCTAGTGCACTATATATTCACTATGATTAGGAATATAAATCCTACCTAATGCACTATATATTCACTATGATTAGGAATATAAATCCTATCTAGTGCACTATATATTCACTATGATTAGGATTATAAATCCTACCTAGTGCACTATATATTCACTATGATTAGGATATAAATCCTATCTAGTGCACTATATATTCACTATGATTAGATTATTTTTATATATTTCCTATGATTAGGATATAAATCCTACCTAGTGCACTATATATTCACTATGATTAGGAATATAAATCCTATCTAGTGCACTATATATTCACTATGATTAGGAATATAAATCCTACCTAATGCACTATATATTCACTATGATTAGGAATATAAATCCTATCTAGTGCACTATATATTCACTATGATTAGGATATAAATCCTACCTAGTGCACTATATATTCACTATGATTAGGAATATAAATCCTACTAGTGCACTATATATTCACTATGATTAGGATATAAATCCTATCTAGTGCACTATATATTCACTATGATTAGGAATATAAATCCTATCTAGTGCACTATATATTCACTATGATTAGGATTATAAATCCTACCTAGTGCACCATACATTATTAAATAATTTTAAAACGAAATCAAGCCTCTAATCATTTTAATGAAAAAGTTTTAGCCCACTGGATCTTTGACCTCGACAACTAGCTGATCTTTAGCCGTTAGCAGGTCGCTTGCTAGTTCACTCAAACCCCACAAACATTTCTATCCGAATCATTTCGTTGTATCTTCTCACACAATCCGAATCCAATTCCAGCAGAACCGAACTGACCTGAACCGAACCAGCGCGTTTACCTGTCCGACTTTCCTCAGATAATCCCCTTCACACACCTGAGACTCTCAAACTATCAACGACATCATGACGCACGTCTGCGTCACCGGAAGTTCCCGCTGCTTCCGGGTTCTTCATGCACTTCCCGCCTGTTTTGTCGACAGATGGCGCCAAAACCTTATCTTAGCATCAAGATGGCGGCTGTTCGCCTCAGTTTTATTCGGTTTACTTATCATTTTTGAAAACTCCATATTTATTGTGATATTTAACATTAAAAATGTTTAAAAAACGGGTTTATACGCCACATAAATAAATTTATATTCTATATTATTATTATTAAAGATTTAATTCCACATCATTATCAATAAAGTTAATTACAATTTAGAATTTATTTTGAATCACAAATTAAATTGTGACTCCTGTTGTCTCCAAATGATAATAAATAATAATCATTTTATGCCACGGACACCACATAAATAAACTTAAATACTATATATTAATAAATATACCAATATTCGATCATTGGAAATTTAATCTTACATGATTATCGATACTATTAAAGGTGCAACAGTGACATTTTAAAATTTCTTCTGTCACGAATAAAATTTAGAAGAAATAAAAAGTTTGAAAAACCTGACTTCTGATTGAGAATGTTTGTTTTTTTATTGTTATTAGCTTTGTATGAATCATTGTATAGCCTGGTCCTGAACATTTCTTCACATAATAATATTCATAAATCATTATGATCTTATGTTTATAAAGTTGTGACTCAGTTGAAGGTTTTAATTTGCTTAATGCTAACTTAAATAAACCAGTGTAAATTAGCTGGTGGAGCTCTGGTACCTTGGTGGAATTGGTGATTGGTTTAATGAGTAAGAACTCCATCCTTTGAACTGTTAAAGATCTGTTTTGCCCTCACAAATCTTACCTAAACACATTTAAGACAATAATACCAAAACAATTCGTACCAAAGCAGAGGATGAAACTCTCTGATTGCCTGAGGCAAGTTCCTGAAACGTCTTTGAGGTCTACATGATATGAACAAAGTCTAGCTAAAGCACTACTGTTTACTAGTGTGTGTGTGTGTGTGTGTGTGTGTGTGTGTGTGTGTGTGTGTGTGTGTGTGTGTGTATGTCGTCCATGTTTGAGGACAGAAAGCTAAAAAGTATGCAAATCAAGCTTTGTTTTCTCCACCCAACAAAATCCTGAGAAGTCCCACTTCTCATTATTCACATTCACTAATGAAAAAGGTTTCCCCCCTGTTTTTTCACTAGACGTACAGTTTATCGTTAAAGGACACTTTGATAACCAAATCTAAATCAAATCTCCTTGAACCAGAATAGAAAAAAAAGTGTCTCCTGGTTAACCTCCAGCACAAAACTGGCCTACTTTCCTACCAGCCTGGAATCAGCTGAAGTGCCTACAGCGTTGGCTGGGTTTCCATCGTAAAGCTTAACCTCCCTCAACCTGACTACAGGGGGAAACATGAGAACCCCGCGTGACCTGCTCTTTGGCGCCGTGGTGGTAAATTTATGTTGAGCACCTTTAAACAAAGCGAGAAAGAAAGACGGGGAAAGAGAGAGAGAGAAAGAGAGAGGGGGAGAGAGGGAGAAAGAGAAGACTTGGCGGAACACAATGAGAGAAAAGAAGTTTGTCAGAGTTCATTAAGTATCAGGGGAAGATCTGCAGGGCTGGCAAGGCGAGACGCGCCAGGGGCCGGGCGTCATTAATCACGTCTGACAGCAAAGCGGGCACGCCGAGAGGCTGCTCGTGATTACAGAGAAGGGTCCTGACCGAATCGCTCGGTTTTGCCGAACAGAAACCCGAGACGAGGAAGCAAGAAAGCGGAACCAAAGAGCTCTCGACCTGCGGTGCTCTCATTGGCCCCCATTTTTATTCTTCACATCCAGACCCCTTTCCTGCCTCAAAACAATCACGGGCACGTGGGAGCGAACAAACCGAGGTGATAAATCGCCAAATCAAGGTCACTCCAATCTCAAGTGTTCGCCTTCATGTTTACGGTATTAGAACTGGCACAGTCACGTCAAATCACCGTAGAAGAACGATCGGGGAATTCAAAGGAAAAGGGAAAAATGAAATGTTCCTCTTGTGTACGAGACCTGACGAGAGACATTTGAGTCAAATGAATCCACACTGACGTTTCTCAATGTAGAGAAAACCAAACACGGTTAAAGGTCAATGCTAGCTAAAGACTTTTGATGAAAAATGTCAGTAAGCCTGTCAGATTTGTCTGGTTTCCATGGTTACACCCAATGGCCTTGACACAATCCTTGACTAGCGGCGATGTCCTACCTAGCTAAATTGTTAGCCTAATCTCCACTTAACAGTGAGGAGACGTTTTCTTCCTTGTTTGCCAGTAAACCTGAGGTAAATGTTGAACATAATATATAAATATGGATATTCCAAGTTTTATATTTGGTGCCAACATACTTTCACATTTTGCTTACTGAGAGCAAATTGTTGCTCTGATAACAGAAGGAAGACCTATTTATTTAAAAACTGAGGTCAATAATGCTAATGCAAATAATATGTCCAAACTTCCTAACGTCAGAGAAGATTTCATTATTGTTATGAAAGCTAAGTGTGATTGTTGTGTAATTTTACATCCTTATTTACCAATTTACCAATAAAACTGAGGTCAATGTTGAAAATAAAGGCAAATATTAACATAAATACTACAGGAAACAAAACTTCTTGATAAAACTGAGGTAAATATTGATATTCTAAGTTAGTCTTGTCACCAAACTTTCACATTGTGCTCACTGACAGCAAATTTCCTTTTTATTATAAAACTGAGGTAAATAATGATATTCTTGCTTGTGTTTTTGCCCTGTCTGAATAAAACACTACCATTGCTATGCTAGCTAACTGAATTGGTACTCTGATGTACATTTTAATCTACCAATGATTAAATGTTAACATTAGGAAATAAGTTAAGCTCTTTTTTCGATATTACTGCATCTCTAGCACGTCTGTAAAACATTAGCATAGATGTACAAGTGGGTTAAAAGGTTATCATGCCCTAGCGATCAATGTCCCAAATTCTCAAAGTCAGATCAGTCTTTTATCATCAGTTTGAAAGCTAAGTGTGATTGCTGTGTAATTTTACATCCGTTCTTAATAATTTACCAATAAAACTGTTGATATTCCTTATCGTTTTATTCACGTTATCGGACTTATAGAGGACATCAAGGCTAAGTGTTAGCTAGGATTTAGATTTCTTCTTTTAAAGTGTCAGTGTTTCACCGCTAAGCTAGAATCAATTTCTTAGAGGATTTTTAACTCGTATTAATTCACAAACATATCTATTTGACTGCTAACGCTAAAGCCACACTGTGTTGACAAAAGTTTTCAGACATCCGCCATTTACAGCCATATTTGCTTCTTCTTCAAAGTTGGAGTCACACAATTGTATAGGACGTCTTTGGATGCATGACATTTTCCCTTCACTAAGATTTGTTCCAGCATCACAATGCCCCATTTCCAAAGCCATGGCTTGGAGTGGAAGATCTGCTATAGAGCGCAAAAACCTAGTGAACATTAATTAACTTTTCAGGCTAAATGCACCCCAGGCCTCCTCACCTCACTTACATCAGAAACACCCTTATACCTGAATAAGCACTAATTCCCACAAAATCTTGTGGAACATCGTCTGAGAAGATTGGAGAATAAAGTGTATTGTGACAAGACGTTTGAGAGGAACCTCGCTGATTTTCGCATTACAGATGTGTGTCTAAAGGGGCATGTGTTTGAGTTCATATGTGGGTTTCGAGACACGCCCAGTTTCAAACACAGACACGCCCCCTGACCTGCTGAGGTTCCATGTGAGAGATCCGTCTCATTTAGACAGCTCATGTGGAGAATAAATAGGACTGAGAGCGACAGGCGAGAGGGGGACGAGAGAGCTTTAACAACGCTGATGTGTCTAAAAGAGAGAGAGCGAGAGAGAGCGAGAGAGAGAGAGAGAGAGAGAGAGAGAGAGAGAGAGAGAGAGAGAGAGAGAGAGAGAGAGAGAGAAGGAGGAGGCAGGGTTGACTGACGGCCGGAGATGGAAGCCTGTGTTAAGTGCCTCTCTTGAAGGAACGTCGGGCCTCATTAGATGTCAGATGTAACAATACTGAACTGGCAGCGAGGACTGCTGCGAGTCTCACAGCCATAAATCACACACTGACAGCAGCCTGACACACACACCACACACACACACACACACACACACACACACACACACACACACACACA
>JBCEWE010000116.1:86859-99359 GCA_039877035.1 Silurus lanzhouensis | reverse complement strand
TCGTGTATATACATGTTTTTTTTCGGCTACGTCTCTGGGTGTTTTTATTCCTCATACGCCACACTGATTCACCAGCAAACTAAACTTTTTATCCATTTATTGTTGTGTTCACTGTTAAAGGCCATCGTCACAGTAATGCATTTTTATTTGGAAAGGCATATTTTCCTTTACATCTTCCTTTCACACTGAGCTGGTGAAAAACACAGCTTTTACAGAAAAAACTCTCCAAAGTGGATCAATGTGAAAAATGCATCACAGTATGGACTGTGTGTGAAAAAGGAGGCAAAAACTTTTAGTCAGTGTTCAAATTCATCCCAAAGGTGTTCAATAAGGTTAGAGATCTATAGCAGGAGATCTTCCACAATCTTCCAACACATATAAAGCATATCTCCATGGAGCTGGCTTTGTGCATGTGGAACAGGTTTGAGTTCAAGTCACGGGAAAATGTCATGCTCCTGTATCCAGAGATGTCCTGTTAAACGATGTGCCTCCAGATTTGTAGGAACAGTTTGGAGAAGAATCACACAGTCAGTTGTCCCAATACTTTTGGTGTTTTTGTCTCCCACATTGTGGAGTATTTCAGCAGTAAAAGTAAATCTATTTCTTCTACTACTGGAGCAATGTGGAAAAAAACAGTTATAAATAACTTCCTCGGGTTGCGTTGAGGTTTGTCCACCTACAGCAGTCCTTCAGAGGTATGCAGGTTGGGAAATCTACCCCCACCAACAAACCACCACCCCTCACACCGTTCACTCCCCAATCCCCCCCCCCCCCCAACCCCCAACCCCAAATGAGCGTACTGCGATCTGTAGTTTGGATCACGTCTCTGGCGCGACTCGAGCCCCTGAAGTTCCCGTGCCAAGGCACGTTTTTCCACGAGACCAGAGTTCCCCCGGAGCGTTCCTAAATGGAGTCCAGCTGGCGGCACGGGCGCGCGGCCGTGTTAGCGGCGCTCCGTCGTTACCGCACCTTCATCACGTTCCGCTGCTGTTTCTCATTGCGAGGCCCACCATGATAAATGGCGTGGATGTGAAACCGTGACGTGCAGAACCGGGAGCTGCTGTTTTTTTTTTTTTAACGGCTTACATTTCTTTTTTAAAAGACTGGGATTGTTGGAGCGCAAACAGGAAGTATTTTTTTTTTTTTTTGGATGAAAAGACGTCGCTTCGGGATCTGAGGCCTAATGGAGGGTTTTGCTGAATGTTCATCAAGACGCCGGTCAATCAGGACGGAGAGACAGAAAAATGGAGCTGGTGTGCTGAGGGACAAAGTGCCAGACGGAGAGAGAGAGAGAGAGAGAGAGAGAGAGAGAGAGAGAGAGAGAGAGAGAGAGAAAGAAAGAAAAATGGAGGAAAGGAAGATAGAGTGCGTCTCACTCTGCTTCTCGCTCTGGCTAATTGGAGAGCAACTCCACACACTGTCATCATTAATCACCAGCGCTGTCGGCTGCCTGCCCAGGACACTGCTGAGGCCGAATAAAGCTCTCTCTCTCTCTCACACACACACACACACACACACACACACACACACACACACACACACACACACACACACACACTCACACTCTCATTGCTGACTGAGCAACGGGGGACGTCAGTAACCTCACATCCTCCACCTCCATTCCAAACCCCATGAGGTTGAATCCTCAGAGAGGAGACAGATCAATCAAACAGGAGTGTAGGAGAAACTTCACACACACACACACACACACACACACACACACACACACACACACACACACACAGAGGTGACAGAAACAGAGCGTCGACTCGCATATTGACTCAGCTGAAGCCATAAAGAAAGAAAGAAAGAAAGAAAGAAAGAAAGAAAGAAAGAAAGAAAGAAAGAAAGAAAGAAAGAAAGAGAGAGAGCAAGACAAATGGGATGAAGAGATGGATGAGTGCTGTGATGAGCGAGTGAGAATGAGATGAATCGGTCAAGATGGAGTGCTTTCCCCTCCGTTTCACCTTTCCTCTCTTCTTCACTGATTTATTTTCTTCTCTTCTTTTCTCACCCATTAAAGATTGAAGATTCAGAGTCATGTGACTGAACTGCATCTGATATCCACCAGTCAGGGCTGGGCGATACGATACGATACGATACGATACGATACGATACGATACGATATACGATACGATATGATACGATATCAATATGCTATTAAATTGTCTATGTTTTGTGATACTGAGCTTATTGGGTATGAAATCTATATTCTATTGTACAAAGTTTTTTTTTTTCATATTTTAAAAATAATAATAAATAATCTACACACACACACTAACAAATACACACCTGGTACATTTTAATATTACATTTTCTCCAAATATTTCTTCTTTTTTCACTAACTATGCAATTCTTTTCTTAAATAAAATAACTTTTTAATGTCATTTGTTATTTTAAATAATACATTTTTTTACAAATATTTTCATTCTTTTCAAGCTGCTTGAAGAAACAGACGCGTGAGTGCTGCAGCGTTGCTTTAGAGGTTGCAGAAGCAGAAGGTCCACTCGTCAGTGCTCCATACGCCGCACACTGCAACAAGCCTGCAGGCCGTCGTCCCAGAAGGAGCTTCTTCTGAAGCTTCACACAATAAACCCCTTAAATGGTTCGCTGAAGAACAACCTGTCGAAGAGCATGAGTTACTGGAACCATGTTCTGTGGTCTGATGAGATGAAGATAAACTTGTTTGGCTCAGATGGTGTCCAGCATGTGTGAAGACGCCCTGGTGAGGAGAACCAAGAACATTGTGTGTTGCCTACAGACAAGCATGGTGGTGGCAGCATCACGATCTGGGGCTGCATGAGTGCTGCTGGTACTGTGAAGCTGCAGTTCTTTGAGGGAAACATGGATTCCAACATGTACTGTGGGGCTCCTCAAGCAGAAGATGGAAAAGCTCCATGCGTCTAACATCCAGCAGCTCCATGATGTCATTATGGAGGAGTGGAAGAGGATCCCAGCAACAACCTGTGCAGCTCTGGTGAATTCCATACCCAGGAGGATTAAAGCAGTGCTGGAGAACGATGATGTTTCCACTAAATATTCACACTTTGGACACAGTTTTGACATGTTCATTGAGGGTGTACTTACTTTTGATTATTGTTATTTAGACAATAATGGCTGAATGTTGTTGTTTTTAAAGGACAGTAAATCTGATACAAACTGCACACTGATACTCCAAGTTTCATTTCTATAGTAATGTCCCATGAGAAGATACTAAAATGGTTGCTGAAATGTGAGGGGTGCACTTACTTTTGTGAGATACTGTATATCCAATGGCCGTTTACGCTAAAACCCCTCCCATGTGTCTGAATTGAAACAGTTCTGTGAAGAAGAGCAGGCAGAAATTCATCCACAGCGATGTGAAAAACTCGTTGCCAGGTATCGCAGTTTTAATCGTATATTTATTGCAGTTGTTATATTAATTATATTATAATTGATATAATGTTAATAGAATTTATTTGTTTTTTTTGTTGTTAATGCATCCATAGGTGATAATAAAATCACATTTCACAGTAGTCCTGTTTACTTACATTTCCTCTTGTTTTTCTATCTTATAGTTTTTTATGCTTTTTATTCTCTCACAGTAATTAATTTGAAGCTCATTGTTTTTATTCATGTTGGTTTAAGCTGAAACAGTCGATCAAACGCCATGCAGCTTCTGCTGTTTGCTCAAAAATGGTTTTGGTGTCATAAATAAAAAATTTTTAAGTTAATTTTGTGTGTGTGTGTGTGTGTGTGTGTAAATTTAGTACATTTTTATGTTAAATTAATTATTTTTTTTCATAAAAATTTCATTTTCTTTTCTTTAATTCTGTTTATTTATTTTATTATTTTTTTAAAGAGCAAAGTGCAAAAAAATTTTTTACAATTATTTTTACATTTTAAAAAAAGTTATTGAACTAATGACATTAATTCAAAAGATATTAAAAACCTTTCTGTAAAATAATTTTTGTACATTTTTTACGCGTTTTTCTTTTCTAGTCATGTAGAAATGGTTCTTTATGGGTTTTTTTCTCCCTTTTGTTTTCTTTAGAAATCCTACTGGAAATAAAAAATTGCATGTTGTAATTGCTCTTCTTTAACACTAGAGGCAGCAGAGACCGAGATGACCATCATCTTTGGTATGTTCTGTACACTAAATAAACTTCCTTTCTGAGTCATAACAAGAATTCAGAAGAAGTTGTATCAAACTTGTTAAGCAGTGCATATGCTGTTATTGCTAGCAATGACGGATATTAGCAACCTTTCATTATTTTATCTAGCACTATTTTTGGTTGTGCTTCACCAGGTAGAACTCCTTAAAGAAACCAGAGAAAAACACACCAAAGAACTCTTGAGGATCAGGAGATAACTGTGAAATCTCAGAAAAAAAAGTGTAAACAGCTTTGGTAAGAAGCATTAGCGAGGCAGCACTGACCTTGCTGGACAAACTGGACTAACCGAAGTTCTCTGGTGTGATCAATTCAGTTAATGGTCCTGTCAAGTGACACCTGTGCAGTGTCCTCTTCTGTCTGAAGTGCTAATGAACTCAGTGTGTGTGCTGAGAACGAGTGTGTGTGAGAAGCCATCTTTCACTCCGGCCTGCTTTAACAACCTACAAGATCCATTACAGCCATATGACTCTTTCTATCACACTTATAAATATTCAAATATTCCGCTAGTGCTTGAAGCTGGCGCCGAGAACCAGCTCGAGATCCGAGTGACCTTCATCGGCCGACCGTGCAGACCACATACAGAGCTCGGACAATGAGGGCCGTCCTCCTGAGGGTCGCGTCGGGGACGCGTGATAAATATTCCTCTGCGAACACACTACCATTGTGGTCTTTTGGCCTTGGCGTGAAGGGAGCGAGCGATCCATCAGGGCTCTGTGAGGGAGTGAGTTCAGGCCCTCAGCAGGGTTATTACTGGCCTCCTATGTAGTTGTGGTTAAGAGTTACCGGATTGTCAGATGCTGAGGAAGTACTTTACACGAGAGGGGCACTGTGGAGCGGCAAACACTGCACAGAACCGAGCAAACCAGGGTGGTATGCTGAGTTTAACATCTATAGAAATTGTCAAACTACCACAAATAACCTTCACAAACTTGACAAATCCAAAGAGTAGGAAGCAATGCTGTCACCAGTCATGTGTTCTGGAGTAATTATGGGGGTCTCGTGGTAACCATCAGACACTTGAGTAGGAATGAATTGCTGTTTGTTTATTTTAGTTGTGTTAAAGTATATACATTAAAATTAGCAAAAAAATTGTAGCGTCTCTGATAAATGTAGCTACACAATAAAATGGGGCCTCTGATAAATGTAGCTACTGAAAATTAGCAATAAAAGTAGCGACTCTGATAAATGTAGCTACTGAAAATTAGCAATAAAAGTAGCGACTCTGATAAATGTAGCTACTGAAAATTAGCAATAAAAGTAGCGACTCTGATAAATGTAGCTAATGAAAATTAGCAAAAAAGTCGAATCTCTAATTAATGTAGCTATTCAAAATTAGCAATAAAAGTAGCGACTCTGATAAATATTGCTACTGATAAGAACTGAACATTTGTTGAATTTTCACTAAGTCAAACACGTACGAGATTTTACTTCACACTAATAAATGCGAATTTCAAGATTAGTAAGAAAGTCGGTGTCCGTTTGATCGTCAGTTATTTGTACAAGGCAAAAAATTAAGACAGCCAGCGTGGCATATTTCTGAGGACAATTTGTACCAGCACACACAATTCATAAATGATTAGCAGGTTTTTCGCAATTAGCATGGTGCCCTATGCTATACCAGTACTACATACTTCACTTTGCCCGGAGCGTGAAAAGATAAAAGCAACTGAAAGCATGAATGTAATCAAGTTATCATTTATTTCAGAAAATAAGACATTCTGGTAAGTGTATAGCGCCACCATTGACTCTACATAGGACTCTTTAATTATTTGTATTTATTCACCCCCCCATTTCCTTCAACCCTCTAGTAAACTCTTTCCAACGTTCAGAATCAGTCACCGTAGAAAATATATCACATCTGTCTCTTTGTGTTTTATTCTTTTGAACTGTACAAGTACAAAAAAAAAAAAACAAAGAAAAAAAATGGCAAATTTCCAAGAACAAACCCGGCTGTCAGGCAAGTCACGCCTGCTCGAGAAAGCAAAAGAAAATAAACAACCGAAAGTGATAAATGAGTTTGTTATAAAAAAAAACGTATTGCGGAAAGAGCGATATTGATCTCTGAAAATATTATTCCTGTACCAATGTGTTTCAACAGTAAATGTTTCCCAAGTACAAAGCCAAGCGCTCGAGAGAAAAATAAATATACTTTTCTTTTTTTTAATAATAAATTGAAATAAAACTTTGATCATCAAATAATATTAATGTTTTCAGTTTCACTCTTGTCGGGAATCAAGCACAGGTTTGTGGTTCTTTCTTCAGAGCCGGCATGTGCGTTCATGCTTGAGCCTTCCTGTGCTTCCCGCCTTCACAAATTACGCAGGTAACTCCATCCATATAAAGCTCCCTTTCGGCTTAGGGCGTCTTCTGAGGATGGTCCTTGTCCTTCTTGACCTTTTCCTTGTTTTCTTCACCTGGGCATCCGTCAAGGGTAACCGAGTGCAGATGCTGAACTCAGTCTCTGACTGTAGAGGGCATAGGGGGAGTAGTACGGAGCTGTCGCAGGGAGAGAGTGCATAGGTAAGGAAGGCGCCCCGGGCAAATGGGGTTTGCTATAGGGATGGTAACGAGCCAGGCCAAGTCCAGGTGAACCTCGAAGTGAGAAGGAGCTTGGAAGAGACCCAGGGCTGCCGGGAGGGGGCAGGTGAAGGTGACAAGAAGCAGCTGAGGAAGAAGCAGAAGAAGGGTAGGCAGACAAGAGCTTTCCATCCATGCCAGGAAAAGAAGTATGAGTGCGCAAATGCGCCAAGAGTTCCTCTGAAGTTGCAAAGCGCTTGTCGCAGGGTCCGCTGACAGAGACCCAGTTGCAGGCGTGAGGCAGAGAGTCACTTGGAAGCATGAATCCGTAGGTGTAGAGTGGGTGGGAAAGGGAACCGGAAGCACCAGATGTGGACAGAGAGCCTGGATGGAGAGCATGGAGGTGTGGGGAAGCATACATCAATGGAAATCCTGACTTCAATGTCGAGGAGGGGTCATGGACGCAAGTGTTGCAGTTGCTTCCCCCTAAATGGGCTGCGTTGGGGTAAGTGAGGCAATACGGGTCCCGGCACAAGCCTTGCATAAAGGACGGAGGAGATGTGCCCGTTAAAGGACTGGAGCTTGGGTGTTTTGACATCCCAGCAGCACCCACTAAACCAGACTTGGTATGGTCCAACCCAGAGACAAACTGGGATGGATAACCAGCATAAGCACCAACTATGGAGCCGTGGTATCCCAGGGTGGAAGCAGGCAAAGGGAACACAGAGTGTCCTGGTTTGAATGGAGAAATCGGTGCAACATGACTAGAAGTAGCTAAGGATGTCTGCGGTGGTTGAGAATCATTCTTGCTTTCTGGTCGAGGGCTGCTAGAGGCACTGCCACTGCTGGAGTTGACACTTGCACGTGCCTGGCTAGAGTTAGCTATCTGGGCATTGTCAAGTCTGCTGTTATCAAACTCTTTTTTTCCGACACGATCACTGCCACAGCTACTCTCCGCACTGGAGTCAGAACTTCCACTTTTGGAGTCTACACTAAGGGGTTTCTGCATGGATGGAGACTGCGTCTGACGGTGCACATGCGCCTGGCCTGGGGCATGCTGGGACGGGGAGCAGGTCCTCGGAGACAAGTTGTGAGAAGGAAAAGACGGACACGTCGTGCTGGATGAATTCCCACCAGAAGTCCTGAACCCAGGTTTGTCAGCTGAACCACTCAACATGATTCCATCCTTCCGGCATTCAGATCCATTTTTGGAATAAGGTTTAAAGCTGGACTTGTCCTCCAGCCCCTGCTGTTGCTGCTGCTCTGACGATTTGAGCCCTGAACCAGTTGGCCGGCCATCTTTTTCTCCCAAGTTGCCCGAAGAGATTGAGTTTAGCTTGGAGGACGACGGAGGATCCGGTTTGCCAATCTGGGAGCAGGTCTGCGCCAGAAGAGCAAGTGGACTCTTCTTAGCGTCCAGCTAAAAGGAAGAAATCAAGACACACTGTCAGGTTCAATTCATAAGACAAACATCGATTTTAACAAACAGGTTTTGGAAACGATTTTCTGGAACTCGACGAAAAATCCTGGATGTTTTTAAGTGTTTGCTTTTAAGGGGAAGGAGGAAGCTGGAGTATTTTTCATATGGTCTTCATTATAGCAGAACACAGAAATGCTAATTCAGCTCTACATGCCTCGTTAAAAAGACGATTTGACGAGCAGCACAAAATGCCTGATGACATGTGGTTTATGGAACTATTCTGGAGCTCACAGTATGTCCAGGCCAAGGTGATTTTTGCAGTTAAATTTATGAAAAACTTCTTTAATCACCAACAGGTTGAGCATTTGAACACAGGTGGGCAGTTTTATGGGTTTCTAGTTTAAGATCCAATGGATTTTACAGTCGTCTTTTTCTAACCAGGTCAACACTGTTAGAACAGTGAGATATTTACTCCAGACGCCCCGACCCTCACACATCACCTGTTCCCGAGAAAACCCACCACCTATCACTTCAGCCTGTTCATATACTAATATTACTGCTGTATGATTGTGTTTATGAGATCAAATGAAAGCGTTCGCTGGTGATATTAGCTGAATGAATATTTACACAAACTGTCAGACAAGAAAAACAGAGCTGGTGTGTTTGTAAAGTGCACTGGATGAAGAAATGTAAATAAAAGAAAAACACATCAGAAGGACCGTTTTGTGTTCGTACGGGGTGTTTTGTTTGTAGAAATGTTGTTTTATTATTCACTAAATAATTAAAGGATTAAATAATTAAGTCCTTTTATGTTCTAATTGAGTATTATATACACACATACAGTATTTGTTAATGTAACAAAAAAATGCATAAAAACTGTTTTTAATTCTACATAATAATTTTCTTTACATTTATTATTATTATTATTATTATTAGTGTAAAAATAAATAAATAAATACATTTAAATATATTTTTACTTCTAAGCTCTCTTGTGCTTTCTAAATTGTGTATTTATTTATTTATTTATTTAAAGATCTGAAATATTTGTATTTTTTGAGTTAATATTTAAAAAAGATTTTTAGAACAATTAAAGTCAATTACAGAACAGAGCGCGAGTACATTACTATTATAATGATAATTATTATGTTGTATTATATATTATGTTATAATTATTACTACTGTCTGTATACACCAAAAAAAACGTGTCAAATATTTAAAGAATGTAAATTTAAAAAAATGGAATAAATAATGGCGCCCGGTACAAGTAAATCATTTTTCAACTGTAATATTATTATTATTATTATTATTATTATTATTATTATTATTATTATTATTATTATTATTTTATTTTTTGTGATTATTGTTGTAATTGTGATTATTTAATATAATTATTATAATTATTTAGAATAATAATGATTGAATACCTTGAAAGGGAGTTAAATTATTATTATTTTTATGATTGTATGTATAATAATTAGGATTATTATGAAGATGAAGATGAGTAATAATAATATGTATAATAATAATTATGAAGATGAAGATGAGTAATACCTCGATGGGGAGCGGCGCGGAACTGAGCGGCTGCAGGTAGTCCGCGTGGAGCATGTGAGCCGCGCGCGCGCTCAGCATTTGGAGAATTCTGACGGGGAGCCGATCTGCGTGACGCACCGGATCCGCGAGGGGCAGCGGGGCGAGCGCGAGCCGTGGAGCGCGAGCTTGGGGTAGGCAATCGCCACACGGTCCGAGGACGAGCGAAGGGCAGAGGCAGGCGCTGGGGCAGAGGCAGGGACAGGGACAGGGGCAGCTGGTCTCCGGGGCGGAGGGACTCGGTGTCCGCGCGACTCCTGACTCCGGGAAGGGCAGCACGTCGCTCATGTGGCGCGGCGCGCGGTTGTCCGCATGGCGCCCGAGCCCCGTGGGGTGGAGGAGGTGGAGGAAGAGGTGGAGGAGGATATTTCCCAAAATCGGCGAATAATAAAAAAACAACAACAACAACAATCTATCACACAGATATAAACGGCGTCGCTATGGAAACTCCCGCGCGCGAGTAGTGTCAACTCCAAAAAAATATTATATAAATAAAATCTTATTATAGAAATCAATCAGCACCAAAATCAACAAAAAATCAAAATCAAAGCGGATCCTTTACACCGAGCAGGAAAACGGGCAATAATGACCTCGAGGAAAAAATCCAAGTGTCCGGTCCTGGGGACGTGTCCGTCCGCGCTCGCGCTGTCCTCAACTACTGTGCGTGTATGTGCGTGTTTCTGCGTGTGCGTGTATCTGCGTGCCGCGCTCGCGCTGCTCTCACCGAGTCCTAAAGCTGCGCTTCAAAGCCACCAAGCCGCCGGCCAATCACAGACCGAGGAGGAGGAGACTGTGGGTAAAGTAAAAAAACATGGAGAAGGGGCGGGGTTACACCGCCCACGCCCCTCCCACTCTCCCGGTGTTAGAGGAGGTGTGTGGGTGGGTTACAGCATGACCCAAATACTGCACACGACCTGAGCGGAACGCAGAACGGAACCATGAAGAGTGGAAATGAATATGAACAAAAAGTCAGGAATGTCCACAGAAGTGGTGTTCAGTGACAAAAACAGCCGAATTATGACGTCATAACACTTCAGCATTCCTCTGAGCACTACACCATGTCCACATGGAGTCCAACAGGAACCCTGAGCTGATACACAGATCTCATAGCACCAATGTGTTCTTATCAAAACATCTTCTGAGTTTCATCCAAATTCCAATTCAAAACATGAAACCGACATGAAGAGCGTTCGTTCGTATCACAGCAGATCTGATCTCTCGAAACATCCAGTAATTATTTAGATCGGATCAGTCTGCGATTAAAAAGCATTTTCTTATCAAAACTACTTCAAATTCAGCACTTTATTAAAAACTTAATAAACTTTTTTTCAAATTATCAGTCTGATCTTTTAACACGTGCTCTAAAAAAATCTGGGTTTTTTGTTGTTGTTTTTTTATGTAGGTTTTTAGAAACAATAATAATAATACCAGAAATGTTTCTTTTTTTTCTTAACAAAAAGATCAAATGTGTCAAAAAGAGGAGACAATATTCAGAAGCGACTTTTTTCTTTACAATTTCTTTTAAAGATAAAATCAGTCATTCAGTTTGAAGAAAAACTCGTCATTTATAACAGTTTTTCAGCTAAAAAATGAGACAAATTAGTGAATAAAAACATTTTCTCTTAAATAAAAAATAAAAAAAAGAAAGTCGGTTAAATGAGAGACTCAGTTTCATTTGTTTCCCTTCTTCATTTAATTTAATGTGTTTTTAATATCAAAAATTATTTTGTCATATAGTAAACATGCTATTTTCAGATAAAACAAAGTCCTCTGAAATCCCCCCCCCCTAAGACTTTTATAAATATATATATATATAAACGTCATAATTCTTTCTTAAATAAAAAAACAGAAGGATCAGTTCAGTCACAGCTCTAAAAGAGACGTGTTTTATTTAAATCCTGTTTTCTTTTATTTTTTATTACGCTACATTTATAAAAAAGGAGAACGCTCAGATCAGTCGCTCTTCTTTATTCGAATATTCTTTTATTTATATGTTTGTTCTTTGATTATACACAGTTTCTTGTTCCATTGCAGTTAAAATCTTCATCTTTCCCAAACCAGCTGTTGATTTTTTGATTTCTTTTATTTCTAATGACGACACGATGATGAAATATTTGACACAAAGTAACTGCAGGTGTGAAAACGCTGTTGGAATGTTAATCTGTTAATGTCTCCAGCACAGGCTGCTGCGCTACTGCAGTGACTTCATTATGCAATAAATTGGCTCTATTACCTAAAAGCCATGTGAGTGTTGGAGCAGGAGCCTGGAACAGTTCAGCGTCTGAAGGCCTTTGAAGCTCAGGAGTAATTTATGGCCTATAATTGTTCAGCAGTTCTGAACCGCCTTCATTATTTCATTCTTTTGTGTGCTCTGGATACACAAAGGCGAGGCACCATACAGCACCAACAACCTTTTTTACAGACTTGAAGAATAGTCAGGACTAACTAACCAATTAACTAACTAACTAACTAACTAACCAATTAACTAACTAACTAACTAACTAACTAACCAATTAACTAACTAACTCCCTTTATTACTTATTACAGTCTGTTCACAACCAAAAAATACAAATGTTAGATATCAATCCTCAAATATATTTAAATAAAATAAAAATAAAAAAGAAGGTCTCGGTCAGTCATTAGAGAAGCCGCTTGAGCTAAAAAAAACCCCAAAAACGAAAAGATAATGTTTGAAATAAAAAAGCAGAAAGAGCAGACGAGTCAGTCTAGACGTCTCCACACGGCTTAGACACGAGCCGTTGTTGTGTGTCAAATATTTCATCCGGTGTGTTTGGAAATGAAAGAATTAAATCAAAAAATTA